>OW964823.1:14052500-14642500 GCA_943142095.1 Ophonus ardosiacus | reverse complement strand
GTATAGCTGCGTACATAACCGATCAAGTACGATCTTAACTTGTTATAATGGTAGGTCAATATAAGTAACTTGCAGGACTCTCATTATTGTGTATTTGCAGTTCCCAACAAAAATGTGCAGAGTGCAATCTTTATTATTGGGTGCATTCATATTGACTTTTTCTAATGCATGTAAGTTTAGATTCTTTTTATAAAAATTAAAATTTAAATAATAATGTGTAATAATATATCACGGCTTAATACCCATTTCTGGGTATAACAACATGTTTCTATTATTGAGGGCTTTTACCAGGTGTCACTTCACGGACTCTCAAAACTAACGTGAAGAGAACAACACAGAGTTAAATTTTGTGCTATTTGAAAATCGAAAATAATTTTGAAGTTTCAAGTTGACATTGATCGGAATCGAACCCGAACGGTTTGAATCTCAACCGGTCAACTAACGCATACAGATGCAAATTATATTCGTATGTAAAAATTATCAATATAAATATTATTCAAAATGAAATACAATATTTAAATTTATTTACATTTTATACAGAATTTATCAGTACTAACATAAATAAATTTAAAATGGACAATCATCTTGCTTTATCTGAAATTAAATATAAAATAAAAATTTTAGGGCCGGTTTTATAAAAGTCCAGTTAAATTTATTTCCAAAGTAAATTTAATTATAAACAAATTCGAATCAGTTTCCATATTCTATAATGATAGTCAAAAAACCTCGTTGAATTTGTTCAGTTTTATAAATTTACTTTGGAAATAAAATTAAAAAATAGATTATTTTGCTTTATGAAATGGGTCCTTAAATTATTGTTTCATACAATTTCATTTTGTTTTTTTATTTTAAGGTTTGACAATCAAGTAAATTTAATTCAAAAATGTGTAAAAAATGAAAATTAGCGACGAATTAACTGTCATCTCATATATTACTTTTTACCTCCCGCTACCCTTGGTGAGGGAGGTATAGGGATCGTCCTAAAAATCACATATCGAGATTTTAGTAAATGACCACGCTTTAAGGTCCCTAGAATCCAATTTTAACATTTTCACGATGATGTCTGTATGTGTGTATTTGTATGGATTTTGTCTTCGCTCTAACTCAAATACTATCATTCATAAAATTCTGAAACCTTGTATTTCTATCCTATTCTAATATGAAAAGAAGCCATTAGATTTTGGTGTAAATCGGATAACCGGAAATGGCACTTTACCTGAAGCTCATAATGGTTTTTCTTCAAAAAATACCATTAAATGCCATTTTTTCTCATTTTATGTCTTATAAAAATTAAAGATTATTGAATTTTCTACAGGTATACATTATACTTTTTCTATATATTTTACAGATAAATTTAAAAATAATTATTTTTATTAGTCGCGAGGCCTAAGATAAACACAATTCCTTTGTTACACAGTTCATATTTCAAATGAATGTAACTGACAGTAAATGTCACTGTCAAAAAACGAATCACTTCAAATTAATAATAGTGACATTTTAAAAAGAAAATAGTAAATAAAGCAATAGTTTTCTGCAATGGAACAGTTCGCAGCGTTAGTGAACACGTAGGTATGTATTTAAATTAATAAAAATTAAATAGCGGGAGGTTTTGTGTTGGCCACATCAGATTTTTTGTTTTGTTACTTGTATGATAGTTCATATTTTAAAACAACCGCATTCAATATCTTTTTTTACCACGCTTTTTAATTTAAGTTTACTCGGCTACCAATGGCGGAATTTCAAAATTTGGTATCAGAAATTAATTAAAAATTAAACGAGGGTCGCGGTAGAATATTTTTTAGAATTTTATTTGTATGTTCAAAGTGGTTCCCTGCATTACTAATATATTTCACCATTTTTTCCTTCCACTTCTTAAAATCTCCCAATCAACATTAATTTACTGAGGGTATTATAGATAAATTATAAATAAATATATGTATGTAATTAATATATCATCATGGCATATTACTCATTGCTGGATGTGCCAATCTGCTTTGTACACTGATATCAATATCGCTAATGATGTGTGTGTACCGTGCGGGCATCACTCTGGTTAATTCCTAATTTTCATTTACAACGATTTTTCAAAAGAATAAATTAACCAAATTGTAACTAACGAAATTTAGTTTAAAATGACAAATAACTGTTTAAAATGATAGTTCAAATTTAGTTTTCCACCGCATATTTCATTTTCTTATTCTTAATAATTCTAGCGTGACCCTCGTATGTATATGCTACACTTTATTTTTAAATTACTAGAGAGAGAATACTGATTTCCCATATTAAATCTTTAAGTTCGTTTTTTAACACAATTAAATGTACATCAAGGATACTTTCAAATATTTGTTAACGTAGATATTTTGAAACGTTAACATGCAATTTTAATTTATTACTACAGATTCTATTGAAATAATTTAATTGTCTCTTTCACAATCACAATTAGGAAGAGACTAAATGAATAAACTGTAACAAATAATAATTTAAAAATTCTTAAACTACATTTAAAAATGTAGGTTACTGATATTGGAAAGCAAGTACAAATGTAAAACCAATTTAAATTAATAATAAAGTTCATACATAAAGCTTACTAGCCACTATAAACAATAAAACATTCTTAGAAATTTACGAACTTCAAATAAATTTCACTTTCTTTCCTTAGAAACAACTAAAGTACATACTATAAAACGTAAAATACATGCGCGTATGTTGTACCACAAGAAAGTAATTTTTTCTACCTGTTGCACATTGTTTTGCTTATCGTATCAAACGCATATTTACCTCTCGCTAAGAAGAGCTATTGGAATCATGCTAAAAATCTCATATCCAGATTTTGTGATTAAACACGTTTTGTGGTCATTGCAATATTTTTACATCATTGTGTATGTGTATGTGTGTGTGTATGTGTGTGTGTGTGTGTGTGTGTGTGTATGCGTGTGTGTGTACGCGCGTGTGTGTATGTCTATAAGACTAAAGACGTATTTATCTACATATTCCTTAATTTGACATTAATGGGAAGAAATAAAAAGGTTTTGGTGACAATGGGGTCATGTCACATTTTCTGTTTTATTTTTTTCCTGGAAGTCTACCGGTCACAGTATATGTAAATAATATTTTCACGCCATTTGTGTGCATTGTTTTGTAGATATAATTTTTTAAAAGTAGGGGTCAATTTCAAATCTCAATGGCTTGTAGTATGATCACGGTTTTAACTAAAACACTGTTCTTAGAAATGTCAAATTCAAATTTAAATATTTAATTTCACCTGTATTCTTAAAGAACGATTTTTTTAAAATATTTGTTTGAATACAAACTATGTTCTGCTTTAAAATCATATTTTGATAAATTTGATATATATTATTGATATTTATTATTGTTATTAAATAATGGAATTTGATATTTCTTAAAACAGCGTTTTAGTTAAAACAGTGATCATACTACGAGCCAATGAGTTCACGTGAGCGCATACGTCATGTATCTGAACGATTCCAATTCACCCTGGCGGACAAAATGTAAATTAAGATTGTTTATAAATAGTTTTTTTGGGTTTTTTTAATAAATTGTTTCCACAAGTTGGAACTGCACAGTTCTTCTTCACCATGTTTTATCATTATTATCATTATAAATATACAATTATTGCACTTTTATGTATTAAATTATAATATCAAGCACACAAACCTGCAATTAAAAATAATATTTCTCTAATGAAATAAATAAATCTTTATGAAACAAAAAAGATTGAATAGAGCGCACTTTTCCTCTGACAGCTTTATAAATATTTGGTTAGTTTACTCAGATCTTACGTTTAATTTCGCGTTTGAAGTTTGTGACATTGTGACCTTCATATACGTGTGACTAGTGTCGTTGTGTGAGTAGCCGATACATGACGTCACAGAAAATCGTAGCGCGAATATCTTTTAAGTAAATTATGAATGAAAAGTATTATATTTTGGGATGTTCTATGTTATGTTGCAATATGGATAATAAGTGTCATAGATTCTATTTTTATAAAAATATTAGCAACATTTTTTTTTTTGGCATGACCCCGTTGGACAACCGGAAGTAGTAGTTTTTTAGCAAAATCTTCTAAATATGTTTTGGATATAATTTATGTTCTTACAAATAGGAATACAAAATTCTTTATTCGATACATTTAAAATTTTTATTATATCTTCTATGATTTAGAGATAGAGAATTATAAATATATAAAATAATCCGTTGTAATGCCTAAACAACTCCACAGAAACCAGTTAAAAAATTAAAATGCTCGTAATTGACAGAAAAATGTCAGTGTCAAATAACCAAATGCATCACAGAAGGCTTTCTGTGGAAGTACATTTAATATTTATTATTTTATTATTAATTAAATATATAAAATTATAGATACATATACCCATCAGAAATACTGCCAATCTCTTTAATGAATTTGAAGAATTTCGAACATTTAGAAGAGTAGGAGAAAACTTATTTATAGAATGAATTATAAAATATAAAGCTATATTAATATGTGTTTGTACCAGAAATGTTAAATACAATATGTACTTATATAGCCTAATATGGAAATGGCGAGAGGTCTTGTGCTAGCTACAACAGATTTTTTCGTATTGTAAACAATGCAACTATGGATTTTCGTATAACGGACACACGCCAGATTAGTTCTATACGATCCGTTATAGAATAATTAAAATTCTATTCCTGACTCTAAGAAGTTGCTAGTAGATGTTACACGAGGAAAGAATTCCATTTATGTTCTTTGATTGTAATGGTCAGGGATATGTCTAGTAAGTAGTTGATTCATTTCATAAACAAACTGTAAATTTTGTCGTCTGGATTTAATTTTTAAATGTAGTAGTTTATAAAAATTGA
Organism: Ophonus ardosiacus; assembly: GCA_943142095.1. Lineage (NCBI taxonomy): Eukaryota > Metazoa > Arthropoda > Insecta > Coleoptera > Carabidae > Ophonus > Ophonus ardosiacus. The sequence goes on along the minus strand of OW964823.1, from coordinate 14,637,637 downwards.
ACAGTATGCTGGGTTTATGCAGGCAACTAAATTAAAAAATTAAATTGTAAAACTAAACTAAACAAGTAGAAACCATTGTTTTCAATGACAACGTTTATGCAACTGAACTAAAGAATTATACTAATGAAACTAAATTAAGAAGGTGGCTATTTTCAACTTTTAGTTTAATTTTATAATTTCTTAGTTTTGCGCCTGCGTCGTTCGCGCACTTATGACAGATTTTCGTACCTAACCTATGAAAATGTACGATGATAACAAAGTTTCTGCAGAAAAGAGCGACGAAATACTAATTGGACTCATTCAACAAATTGTTTACCTTTATTTTTTTATCCTATATAAATGTAATGTATCGCAGTTTCACCTATAAATGTTAGATTGTACGAAATGTCAAACATAAAATTCTGAATTTTAATTTACTGCATAAACAACGTTATTTTAGTTTAGAGTTTTAATTTAGTGGCTTAGTTTAATTTCATAATTTACATGCTGCATAAACCCAGCATTTTATTTGCGCAATATGATGAAATTTGTAAAAGTATTTGATCACAGAAAATACAAAAAACTTTTGCAAATATTTTTATCAAAAAGGAAAAAAAATCTTAGGTTTTCTTCCTCGTAAACAAATGCTTTTAATGAGAGAAAGTCCAAGAAAAATTACTTTTTCCTTTACTATTTGCTTCCAAAATTTTGATACTGAAAATTATTTACCAACTTTAGTACTCGTAAAACAGCGTAAAAGACACTGATTGTCCTTTCACGATACCGCGAGAATTATGAACCAACAGAGACAGGTCGTTTTATTAGTCGGAGGAAGATAATTATCGAGCCAAACTAATAGAATGACTTGACTCTTGACTCTGTCAACGAGTTAGTTCCAAATTCTCTTGCTATCGTGAATGGACTATAGTTAATTTTTTTTTAAACAAACTTTAAAAATGAAACAATAGTATATTACTAATTAATAAGCAAGGTGGAAAGTGTTTCATTGTTGTCGAGGGCGAAGATAGCTAACCAAGATACGAAGCGATGAGGTTTGCTATAGCCCGAGACATAATGAAACTTTTCACCGAGGTTTGTATCCTATTTTATTCACAATCGGAAATTAATAATGAGTAATTGATATTTAAATAACAATAATAACCTAACATAAATAAAAGAATGGTATGAGCTTGTTCATTTGTCACATGAACTGTCAGTTCAGTTTGATATGAAAAGAAGCTTTGTTTACAAGTCACTGATCTGTTAGGGTGGGATTGGGAAATGCCCTGAAGTTGGGATGTGACAGGTGAGTATAGCGTGAGTGTAGCTGAGGTTGGAAAGTGTCAATTGTCAACTTTCCAACCTCAGCTAGATTCACGCTATACTTTCCGACCTCTTGGAAAATGAGGTTAACAATAACTACCTTCCCAACTTCCAACTTTTTAAAAGTCGGAAACCGTCATATTATTAACCGATTGTGAATAAGAAATTATATTATCATCGCAATTGTAGATATGTGTGCAAAGTTTAAAATCCATCGGATTTTATGAGTGAGTCAAAATTAAATTACAAAATTTAACCATACGTAACAAACAAGTGCCACAGTACACCTACGTGCGCTCCGGAATTTTGTACTGTAATGCAGGATGACGATTGTGACCGAGCACAAACAATATAAAAAAATTACAAATATTTCTGTAGAGTTTTTCATTATACATGCTATTATAGATGGTTAGGAATACATATGTGCATATATAATATATTTATATAATTATAGATCATTTCAACTTTCAGAATATTGCCTTACATTTGATTAAAATTATGTAATTATTTTCTGTAATCTGTTCATATTTATCTTTTCATGTTTACGTTCAAACTGTTAACTTTCTCAAGAATAAATATACAATTAGAAATGTAATCATAAAACAATATGTTATTTTTATTTTTTTTCTTTTGATTTTCACCTATGATGCCGCGGAGGTAAAATTTTATCACAAATAAAGCACGTCTGCCGTTTAACACTACACAATATTTTCTGATTAAAATTCATATACCTACAAAAAAAAAAAATGTACCACTGCAAATGTAGCCTACAGAAAATTGTTCAGAAGAATGTGTAGAAAACCGATTCTACATTCAGAAAATTATGCAGAACACGCACAATAAAAGCGCGTAAGAATATTAATCGCTTTAAGACAAAAGTACATCAGGGAAACTCCTATAAAACCAGAACTACTTATTTTAAGGCGAAGAAATCATTAGGGAAGTATAAATTTGATTCTTCCTATACATATAACACCTACATATAATGGTGTCTTCCCAAAAATTCATTTTTTTATTCGTAATGTAATTTTAAGTTATTTCAATCATATATCATACAATATTTCTCAAAAATATTAAACTTTTCATTCATAATTTGTTAATAAAGTTTCGCGGCATCAAAATATCTTATTACCAAGTGATGAGTCCTATAGTTCGATCATGTTACATAATATAGCTGATACATCATTTACTTTTCGTATCCATTGTTATTAATAAGCTTTGTTCGATGACATGTACTAGGCCGCCCTAGTCTTAACTTTCTTGCACTAACATGTTTTATGAGAAACGGGCAGCTTCTGGCAGGCTGTTCGATGACAAAAATTTTAAGAACTAGTGCTCACTTTTCTGACCTGACTCGCCAGGTAGTGTAGAAAGTGCAGACTAGGAGTGGGGGTAGCTAAATGTTGTTCGGTAGACATTTTAATTCTATCCTATCTACACATCTGTTTATTTAACCTAAAATTTTGTTTTGCTATATAAAGAATTAATTAATATATCTGTCTCTGAATCTGATGAAGAATCAAGTGATGATTGATCTTCGTCAGAATCGTTTATTAGTTCACTATGCTCTTTAAAACAGACATTCCTGCAGTCACTTTTTTGCAGCTTTATGATATGACTGTTTATAAACAACCTAACCATTTACACCTTTGGCTATGCTTGGCTTGATTACTCACAGCTGAGCAAACTTGCCCAAATATACACTAGTGTGTTTTATGAAACCACAAGAATTAGACTGTACTAGTGTACACTACACTGCACTGCACTATTCTGCTCTACACTTCAAGCACTTCTCATCGAACAGAGCTATTATGATTAATAATTATTATAATTATAACTTAATTACAAAGAGATATTCAACTATTAATGAATTGATGTAATTTACTGTTTTTTTTTTTTTAACTATAAATAATATCGTATTCATTATGCTTTCTGTTTTCACTTTGTCGCTCTATACATAGGTGAAATGCCATTTGGAGGTCATATGCATAGAAAACATATACTAACGTACGTCATATGTAACCAAACATGTTTCAAGTCAATTCCTTCTTGGTTATCTGAGAGTTTGATCATTGGTAAACTTATACATACATTTATTATAATTTCTAAAATAAGTATTACGCATTTCTGGTAGGTAAAATATGAATCTACATTAAAAGATAATATTTTCAGAAAAAAATATGAAAAAAATCTTGGAAAGACCCCGTTATCAATTTACGGTGGCTATTTGGGAGTTGTGAAACATTATATGGCAATGTGTTTATTGAAAATATTTATTAGACAATAATATCGGTTTAAATTGTAATGTAGTAAGTAATGTATGTAGTAGTTATATTGTTAACATGTTTAGCATTAAGCAATTATTGTTAGCAATGTAATTGTGGTTTGTAGTCGAAGTTTATGCAATATCCTCAAAACCACAATACGTAATTGAATTGTTCGAAATCCACAATAAGCTACGTCCTTTGCAGACACTAATTTACGTATTAACCACTCAATCACAACAATATGCATATGCAGTAATCAGGGTGAGCCTTATTATTTGACTATTATCATACTATTTTAGCGTGGAATTGGATGAAAAATAGTGTCTTTCAATTAATATAAATGAAACAGTGTTATTTTGCATCTAATTTACTACTTCCTTAATCAATCAAATCAATTAATTTCGTTTTCAATATCGTTACTGCCAGAACAAAAGGTCGTAAGTCGGTTTTTTCAATTACTGCGTTCAGATTATATTTGGATACCCAATGTACATAATTTTGTACAATACGATTGAAAAGTTTTAAGTCTCATTCATTTTTCGTTTTAGTTTTAACAAGTTTGTAACATATCTTCGTTCTTCATATGTAACCGTTCACAAAATTGTTTGGTTTTACGTTTTATACTTGGGAATCGACCAATAGGAGGAAACGTAAAACGATGTAACCATATACAGGTGTCTCTTTCTATCAGCTGTCAAGTCATAACCAAATTCAGTTTTGTAGTTACTACTTCAAGAATGAATATTAGAAAGATTTTGTTGTATCTCCACAATTTTATTAATAAAATTGTTCATAAATAAGAAAAAAACCGAAAACTAAACGTTATTTTTGAATGCTACTCCAAGTAACTGTAAAACATAAAACCTAACACAAGAACTAATTTCGATTTCCGAATGAGGCTTTAGGTACCAAATTTAATCTAAATGCAATAATTGAAAATGACCTGTCCCGACTGTAGCGACATGTCAAATCCTACTATAGAACTACCTATGACGTCCACAAAAAAATGATCTTTTGAAAGGTGTATCCTTTCTATTTTAGTGTCTATTTAAAAATCATATGTCATCATCATTATTGAATTCTGTATACCGTGATGATATTTTTTAGTATTTTTATTTTAAAATTATAACTTTGAGTTCATAACTCAAAATCTAACAGGTATAAAAATAATTTGAAAATCGCCGATCGAAAGAATATAACAAAGTGTCCTAAAGAACTGCAGACCAAAATTTCATATTATTTCATACTTAAGAATTATTTGTAAAAATAATAAATAAAAAAATCTGATGTGGCCAGCACATGACTTTCCGCCAATTCCATGTTTAAAATAGCAGTGAGCTTTAAGTAAAGTATCACTTCCGGTTGATCTAATTTGTTGCCCAATAAATAGAAAAATCTGTAATACGAAATTCTGGATTATGTTTTATTGTTTTTCGTCAAAAATCTATTAGAACTCCAAATTAATATGTTGTTTCAAATTATATATGAGTTTTAAATACCAAATTTGAGAAGATCTGGATTATATTTTAATAGACTAATTAAAATTATGTTTTTGTTTGACGCATAGGCAAGACGATATATGAAAATAAATAAATAAATAAAATAAATATATCATCACGGCATATTAGCCATTTCTGGGTGTGCCAGTACCTACAACACATGTATGTAGACATCGGTAATGATGACGATATATTTTACCGTGTGGGCGCTTACCAGGCGTCACCTCACGGGCACTCATAGCTGGTGTGAAAAGTGCACCACAGGGATAAATTTTGTGCCATTTAAAATTGGAAATATTTGGCGTCTGTCGGGATCGAACCCGGTTCCCCCAGGTTCGCGACCAGACACTCAGGCACGCGGCCACGGGGCCCCATATGAAAATAAATTATATTATATATTCATATTTAAAGTTATTTAGAGATACTTACTAAATGTTATTACCGTAGAATTGAAGATTGTACCATTATATTCAATTTTAATTAGTAAAAGTTGCTTAAAAAATATATTCAATGCATTTTTTACAAGAAAAACTGTTAAAAACTTATATAAATGATACTTCCGGTTATCCGATATACACAAAAACTAATGAGCTCTTCCCACATTAGTATAGAATGGGTATACAAAATTTTAAAATTTTTTGATTGATAGTATTTGAGTAATCGTGTCCACACGATCCACACACACAGACACACACACACGCACACACACACACACACACACACACATACACACCTACATACATCATTGTAAAAATGTTAAAATCGGATTCTTGAGACATCAAAACGTGCTTATTTACTAAAATCTCTATATGCGATTTTTAGCACGATCTCTATACCTCCCTACCTACCTACCTAGGGTAGCGGGATGTAAAAGTTGAAATTTTATGTAACTTATGCAATTTTCGAAAAAAAAAATGAAGCAACAGTATACAGGTGCGGCGGGTGGAATTTACCAAACTTCAGGACTGTATACGACACACTACACATCAATATATGTATGACTAGAAAACCCAAAAGTTGTAATTCGATTTTTATTTGTTTTCTTGTACCTTTCTCCTGACTCATCCTGTTTATTATACCTCAACTACTAAAATATTTATTATTGAAGGCATCGCCGAGAATCATGAATGCAACCAGAACTACGCACATGTAAGATTGGAGCTTCCGATTTCGGAAAAATTCTAGATTTTTACGACGAATATTAATCGACTCACATATTAAAATATTTGTAGTACTTTCAGTATGAAATAAACATTGTCTTCGTTTCAACGTCATATTTTTATTAATCCCTGTTGATGGAAATATACGGAGGCGGATTTCCAATTAGGTTAAATACGCTCAAGCTTACAGAAGCGAAAAAAAATTAATTAATAAAATTTTCTGTTACGTAATACCCAATTTAACTCTTCAGTACACGCACCCGATCTCACGGACCAACGACAGTTATAATTTCTATTATTTCTGTTATCACAAGTGTGAATTATAAGGATTTATTAATAATTTATAAAATATAAAACATAATTTATATTTATTTCCTTTATAGTTTAATAATGGAGCCGTTCCACGATTTTCTAATTTTTACCTCTCGCTCTGTCATACAGATAGGTATGTATGTATGTTGTTTATGAATGTTGGTAGGACAATTCCTTAAAAATTTTAAAGACTTGAGCTCTGTTTAACTACGTATTCCTCAATTGGACATTAATGGGAAGAGCTAAAAAGGTTTCAGTAACAATTAGACAACCGAAAATAGTAGTTTCGTAAAAAAATCTTCTAATTATTATGTTCTGAAAATTAATGTAATTACAAATAATAAAGGACATTCAATTCTAAATCTGACATTTTTTTTTTATTATATCTTCTATAAATTTAGAGATTAATGGCTGCAAGAACTTCTTGACTGGAAAGGTGATGAAGGAAAGAAAATTACTGGATTTCAGTCAAATATTAAATATATTTTCCGCCTCTACCGGTTTCGACACCTCATGTGTCTTCTTCAGGAGGTGAACATTTTTAGATTGTAAAACATGGATACATACATAAGACAATAATAAATAACATATAATACATACAATGGTCGTAAAAATTTAAAAAAATAAATAAATAGAGATGAATGCCCATATTCATAAACACTCGTAAAGTTTCAAAATGGTTCGTTATAATTTTTGACAAATAGAATCAAACTTGACAAATAAAATTTCGATTTTTCTTTCAATGTCGACTGTTTTTATTGGATAACAATTATAACGAACCGTTTAAAATTTTTACGAGTGTTTAAGAATACGGGCATAAGAATATATTAGAATAATCTGATGTAAATAAATTGCATAGTCCAAACTACACCAAGGAGACCAGTTGGCAAATTCCACAGTTTGAGTGGCAATACTGAAATTTTTTCTGGGATATGCATTTAATATTTCTTTTTGTTTTCTTAATTAAATATTTAAAATTATAAGTAAAATGAATATATCCATAAGAAATCCTGTCAATCCCGTCTAAGAATTGAAAGAATCTCGAATATTTAGAAGAGCAGGAAGAAACTTATTGATAGAATGAATTTAAAATTTAAAAAAATGTCTAAATATTGATATTGGAAGATGAATAGATCGAGAAATAAATATAATTAATTTTTTTTGTGTGTTCAAGAAATGTTAAATACAATACTTATACAAGCCTTGCATCCCTCTTCTTTACAAGGCAACTATATATTTATTAATGATGATAAAGCATTTTATTTATGGAATAAAATAACTCTAATAACAGAAAAGTTTAAGATTAATAATTGAATGTTTGTCATTTGAAATTATAAGGAAAAATCTCTAATATTTCATATTTGGACAATAAACCAAATTAATTTAATAAATTTAGAGAGAAATCGCTACAAAAAAAATGTTACGTATTTTAAGTCCAAAAAAATTTAGAGAGGTCGCTACAAAAAAAAAATCTTACGTATTTTAAGTTCAAAAACTGCTTTGCGAGTGCTTGTATTCACACTCGGAAAAGTGAAGTTTCTAGAAGTGATACAAATAACTATTACTTCTTGCACTGTATTGTTCGATACTTTGTAAACATTATTTCATCTTTTCAGCATCTTTTCACCACCGAGATCGCGACCGAGATCGATCAGAGAACCCAATCCGCCAGGCGTTATTCTTGGGCAACACGTCCATCTCAAACCTGACTCTGGATGACTGCATATGGCGCCGCGGAAACGACAAGGACGCGTGCCCGGATCCGGATGTGCGTGTGTTGCTCTACACCGGAAGTGAGGAAGGCGAGAAACGGGAAGTGCTGGATACCTCCCAGGCGGACTGGTTGAGGAACAGCAAGTGGAACCCGTTGCATGAGAATGTTGTCCTGGTGCATGGATATGCCGGAGGGGAAGATACGCTACCGATTGTTGTGCTGAAAGATGGTAAGGAGATAGAATTAGTATACTCTGAAATAACGAAAGAATTTTGACAGTTAATTAAAGCGTGCTTTAAAAATCTGTTTTACACTAAAACATTTTCGATATTTAAAAAGAAGCGCCAATTGTACAAAACCGTAAAAGAATAAATACGAGGAAATAGACAGGTAAAACTTAATAAACGACAATTCGCTAGTGAAATAGAGCAACGTGACGTCTAGCGACGAAAATATGAACTAGTGCATGGTAGTAAGTCCCAGCCGAGGTAGCGGCGAACGCATCGTTTCAGTCACTTATTTAACAAATAAGTCATTAGTGGAGTGACATTTGTAGGCTGTACGTTTTTACATGCATTAAATAAATTATTTAAATTCGTGAAACCGAGCTTTATCAATAATAAAAAAATTTATCTGTAAAAATGTCAAATTAAAAATTGCAACAAAATATTGTTAAACATCACTTCTGTAGATTTTATTTGATACTGACAATTGATAAGTGATATTTGTTTCATTGTTGTGAACTATGAAGTATAATAACAAAATCTAAAACTTCAACGCGTTAACAAATGTATGTCATTAGCACGCAGAAATCCAGAAATAATTACATAGTTTCCATAATTTTCCGAAAACAGGAATCTAAATTCCATGGAAAAATTTATTAGGGTAATTTGTCAATTTGAAATAGTTGATTGACGAAAGTTATGCATTCATCTTTTAAAAATTGGAATGGAACCAAGCGAAAATATGCATGCTCTTTGCATTTTGTGAAGCAAGATTATATTTTGCCGGGTATAACTACAAGATAATATTAACTGCGTGCCTTTATTAAAATACTTTGTAATAAAATCTAAACTTGAAGACCTGCCTGCACAAAGATGACAATGAAATAGTAATACTTATCCATTAATCTTCCAAAGACTGTAATAATGCAGTACTATATAGATTCAAGAAAACAAAGACCCGAAACATGTAAAATGAAAATTCGAGATAATGCTAAACATAATTTTTAGATGAAACGGAGGAGTGCGCAGAATTCAAAATGTTATTCATATTAGAAACATTATTTTTATTTAATATTAACTATCTTATTATTATTACTTTGCACTTTAAAGGCCGCAGTGTATAAGAATAGACAGTTGCGGGAAACGAATCATCTACCTTAGGCCGGCCATATTGCGCTAAGCTCCTCCCCTTCTTCACTCGCGAATACAACAACAAATAATGCACAGAGCTTACAAAGAATAAAATGGTAATTGACATAATATAACCTCTCGCTAAGAGAGGTGTTGGATTCATGCTAAAAATCGCATATCCAGATTTTAACATTTTTACAATTGTGTGTGTGTATGTGTGTGTGTGTGTGTGTGTGTGTGCGTGAGGGACGGTTTCTCAAATTTTATAAGACAAAGACTAATTGAACTACATACTCCTTAATCTGACATTAATGGGAAGAGCTGAAAAGGTTTTGGTAATAATTGGATAACTTGAAGTAGTAGTTCCCTAAAAAAATTCTAAATATTATTTTTTGGAAATTTATGTTATTACAAATGTTAAAGAAAATAAAATTCTCTATCCGATACATTGAACATTTTTATTATACCTTCTTTAGATTTAGAGATATAGAATTATAAATATGTAAAATAATCCGTTGTAAATTGAAAAATTAATGGGCGGAATTCAGTGGGTTGTATTAAGGTCTGTATTAAAACTTGTATTGAGTATATGGCAACATTGTAATATATTCCACATGTATCAATGAGATTCAATTGTGATTTAGAAATTTTACCACAGGGAAAAGTAATACAGATATCCTTTAGTCAAATGAGGAAGTATTATTGTAAATGGAAGCTGTAAAAGGAAACTCATTATTGCAAAATTAGGTTAGAAATATGTCAAATTTTATGTGTCAAATATTTCATACCTGAATGTTAATGAATTTTAAAATATCTCAACCTTCGTTTTGATTAGTTTTGACATTTGTCCTTTTTTTCTTACTTCTGTTAATATTTTTTTTTTATTTGATCCTTTGGTCTCTCATTTTTTTCTGACAGGTATTACAAAGTTGCCAAAATATTTTTGACAAAGGACTGTTTTAGCTTAAAACACGCTAATACAACCCACTGAATCTCACCCAATAAATACAATATGTACTTATATAGCCTAATATGGAAATGGTGAGAGGTCTTGTGCTGGCCACAATAAATATTTGAATTGTATTTATGGAAACAGAGCTTGATTATAGTTCATAGCCCCTGCAATCACAAGAAATTATTTGTCAAAATTCTTTCGTCATTTCAAACAGAGTATTGATTTTGGAATTCTCATGTCTTGATTTTATATCATTTCAAAATGCATGAAAATGGTATTAAGGAAAATGAATAACATAATTTACATGAAAAAGTGGTGTTAAAGGTGTACAGATACTAGAGGTACAACAAAATTTAAGAAATATTCCATTATTTTTGACAAAGAAGAAAAAGTTGCTTGACTGAAAGTATATAACAAAAAATTGGTGCCAAGAAATTAAGAAGCAATTTGTATCCAACTTTACGAACCTAAATTTGTGTCATGGAATACAATTTGGATACGATCAACGAAAAAAATATTGCAACTAACACGTGTGTTAATTGGCGATTAATAAACGAAGTTAAAATATCTTGATTAATAATCGCCTTTATCAATACACTGTGTCGTTAAATAACTATTAATAATGATTTATTTCTCATTATTACCTACATTGCTACATTTATATGTAAAATAATAAATTTATTAAAAATATAATTGCATGGCTAACAGCTGTAACGTAATGAATCTGAATTTTCTAGCGTAATAAGTAAAAATCATAATTTTATTATACTGGTAGAAAAAAATAATTATAATTATAGTCCCTGTTGGAACGCAACTAAAATGCAATAGTTATCTCTATGGAATTAAAGTTAATATTCTAACTATGTAGGTATTTCCGTGATAACATACATTATTACATTTAAAATTAATTTTAATAGGAAACATCTTGTTGATTAACATTTTTCAACTCCTGTAATTTTAAATTAAAATACCAAGTGATTTTAAATTCTTAATAATATATTATTGGCAGTGCTTTGACAACCGGCACGGATCGCCGTTATGGCGAACGGTGGTAGTTACCGTTTCCTTACCTATGCCCAGTTTTTCCATCTGTTGGTAAAGTGTCAGTTAACGAAAAATATTGCATCATATAAATGACATGTGTCAATTTTGTCAATTTACGCTCTAATATTGATGCGATATTTTTATTTTATCTGACAGTTAAATTAACGGACGCTTTATCCAGAGATGGAAAAACTGGGCCTTAGTCTTAACTAAGAGATAAATAAACAAAATTGAAACGAAATGAACAGATTTATCACTGCTGTCAACAAAACGATGCAATATTGTTTACTTAAGTAGAAGTTAAAATTTTAACCAGAGATTGAAAAACCGGCCCTATCGCAGTCTTCAAAATGATGCAGCCCGCATTATTGAATTATTTATAGTTTTGTGCATAAGGTTAGGTTATTGTTGTTACATTTAGAAAAATATATCATATCAGTCGTAAAAAATGAGAGCTCATAACTGAAGTAGGGATCAGAACTTAACTTGTATTTTTCTCTAAAAATAACAATAACCTCACTTAACGCACAAAAGTCACGGTTGAAAACTCGGACCAAGTATAAGAACAAGATTTTAGTTGACTGTCGGCTGCCATTTAGATTGTATCACCGTAGCTGGTTTAAAAACAGGGCATCGAACCCGCCAAAAACTGGGTTCGGTTTAGGTTCAGGTTAATTTGTTTTTTGAAAAATGGGTTCGGGTGCGGTTCTGGTTCAAGCATTAATAAAATTCGCGGTTTTGTTAGCGGTTCAGGTTCGAAATAATGTAAAATGAGAGCCGGAATTTACGCAAAACGCAACAAGAAACGAACACAATTTTCACGAAAAGTCAGCCTAGATAGCAACGCAGACGTCAATTATCGACTGTAATTACTTTTTGAACTAAAAATTAACCTAAACCCCGAACCTGAATTTTAATATTCGGTTCGGTTTCGACTCAGGTTCAATTAAAAATATATCTGAGGTTCGGTTCTCGGTTTGGGTTCCCTAAAATGTTACGGTTTGGTTCCCGTTTTGGTTCGGTTCAGGTTCGGGTTCGATGCCCTGTTTAAAAGTATATATTTTAAAAATATATACGAGTAATATGTTAAATTTTGTGCTATTAAAATACAAATCTTATCTTATTTGTTTAGAAACGAGCAAAATTTAAAACTTAAATTTATTTTTAGTAAAACAAATCTGACATTCGCATCCACTGTATTAGCTTTCGATTTTTCCTCAAGTATCTAGTGCTCGTTTCCACTTTGATTTATCTTTCTGCAATCAGTGTTCATCCGACCGATGCCTTTTGATTACCAGTGTAATCAAAGGACGTTACAGAAACTCTCGTCGTTCTAAACAAGTGGTCAGCTTGCAGCACTGGGGATTGAGTGGAGTACATGTAGTGCTACAAAGCGCTACATAACATACTAACAAAACACAATTAACAATGGGGTCTTTCCATGCTTTTTACCTCCCGCTACCCTTGGTAAGGGGGGTATAGGGATCGTGCTAAAAATCGCATATCGAGATTTTAGTAAATGGCCATGTTTTAAGGTCCGTAGAATGCCATTTTTTACATTTTCACGATGATGTCTGTATGAGTGTATATGTATGGATTTTGTTTACGCTCTAACTAAAATACTATCATTTAGAAAATTCTGAACCGTTGAATTTGGACCCTATTCTAATATGGAAAGATACCAATAGATTTTGGTGTAAATCGGATAACCGGAAATGGCACTTTACTTGAAGCTCATATTGGATTTTCTTCAAAAAATATTAAATGTCATTTTTCGCATTTTGTGTGATTATAAAAATTAATACTTTTTCTATATTTTAGGTAATCCACTAATTTCCTACTAATTCTACGAATTCTCCAATTCTGGTAATTTCACTAATTCTCAGGTAATTCCGCTAATTCCCAGGTAATCCACTAATTTCCTACTAATTCCACGAATTCTCCAATTCTGGTAATTTCACTAATTCTGAGGTAATTCCGCTAATTTCCTACTAATTCCACGAATTCTCCAATTCTGGTAATTTCACTAATTCTCAGGTAATTACGCTAATTCCCAGGTAATCCACTAATTTCCTACTAATTCCACGAATTCTCCAATTCTGGTAATTTCACTAATTCTGAGGTAATTCCGCTAATTTCCTACTAATTCCACGAATTCTCCAATTCTGGTAATTTCACTAATTCTCAAGTAATTACGCTAATTCCCAGGTAATTACGCTAATACCCAGGTAATCCACTAATTTCCTACTAATTCCACGAATTCTCCAATTCTGGAAATTTCACTAATTCTCAGGTAATTCCGCTAATTGTCAAGAAATCCACTAATTTCCTGCTAATTCTACGAATTCTCCATTTCTGGTAATTTCACTAATTCTCATGTAATCCTCTAATTTCCTACTAATTCTACGAAATCTCCAATTCTAGTAATTCCACTAATTTTCAGGTAATTCCACTAATTTTCAGGTAATTCCACTAATTCTCATGTAATCCACTAAATTCCTACTAATTCTACGAATTCTCCAATTTTGATAATTTCACTAATTCTCAGGTAATCCCGCTAATTCTTAGGTAATCCACTAATTTGCTACTAATTCTACGAATTCTTCAATTCTGGTAATTCCGCTAATTCTCAGGTAATTCCACTAATTCCCAAATAATTCCGGCAATTCCAAGTAATTCCAGTAATTCCCAAGTAATTCCGGTAATTCCTAGGTTAATTCCAGTAATTCCAGGTTAATTCCAAGTAATTCCAGTAATTCCCAAGTAATTCCGGTAATTCCTAGGTTAATTCCAGTAATTCCTAGTAATTCCGGTAATTCCTAGGTTAATTCCAGTAATTCCTAGTAATTCCAGGTTAATTCCAAGTAATTCCAGTAATTCCCAAGTAATTCCGGTAATTCCTAGGTTAATTCCAGTAATTCCTAGTAATTCCGGTAATTCCTAGGTTAATTCCAGTAATTCCTAGTAATTCCTGGGTTAATTCCATTAATTCCTAGTAATTCCAGTAATTCCTAGGTTAATTCCAGTAATTCCTAGTAATTCCAGGTTAATTCCAAGTAATTCCAGTAATTCCCAAGTAATTCCGGTAATTCCTAGGTTAATTCCAGTAATTCCTAGTAATTCCAGGTTAATTCCAAGTAATTCCAGTAATTCCGGTAATTCCTAGGTTAATTCCAGTAATTCCTAGTAATTCCAAGTAATTCCTAGTAATTCCAAGTAATTCCAGTAATTCCTAGGTTAATTCCAGTAATTCCTAGTAATTCCTAGTAATTCCAGTAATTCCTAGGTAATTCCAGTAATTCCGCTAATTCTCAAATAATTCCGGTAATTCCTAGGTAATTCCGCTAATTCCTAGTAATTCCAGTAATTCCAAGTAATTCCGGTAGTTCCCAGGTAATTCCGGTATTCCTAGGTAATTTCACTAATTCCCAAGAAATTCCGGTAATTCCACGAATTTGTCCAATTCTTATAACTCTTGTTCAAGGTTGGCCTTGGCCCTGATTTTTTTAAAAAAATCACTGATTTTTACCACAGATTTCGTTTTCGTTTATGAAATAAAATATTTATGTTGCTTTTGAAACAATTAAAAAAGTACAATAACAACCACTAGATCTTTAAAAATAATAAAAAAATCAAAAAATCATGATTTATTTGATTTTTTTTTTAAATCAATGATTTTTGATTTTTTTAAATAAATCATGATTTTATCCAACCCTGGTATTTCGAACTCCTTTTGGAACAAACGTAATCAATCTAATGCACATATACTTTGAACATTTGTCTTAGTAAAGCGAACAGTATAACCAACAAGGGTCATTTTCCGAACTGTATATTTTTTCTCCAAAATAAACACTTTAAAAAAACATAAATCTTGTTTTGTAGTCGCTTGCTCTCACAAATTTAGTCTTGCACGGAAGTAGTATTTCCTTGTTTTTTTTTATGCATAATTTGTCTTTCTAGACAGCATCCTACAATGCATTTGAAGTATTTCTTTTTATTATGTCGAAGCAGCATTCCTAATGATTCGTGAAATAAAAATGTTTACACACTCCGTTGCATTCCATTCGCTCTTGGCCTGAGGATAGTGCGCGGAGAATCTTAAAAATTTTTCGCTCTTCATTCACCCGTTTTATGGGACATAAAAAAGAAATATGATAGCATTATCCATCGTAACAATCATTCTGTAGATCCCTAATTTTCAGCTGACACTTAGCAATAAATTTTCGACAAGTAACGTTATGTTTGGGAACAGTTATCCAAATTTGCAGTTTCTCTTGTTGGAATTGCAGTGTTTTATGTTTTGTTTATGTTGCAGTAACCTTAACAAATCTGCGTTTAAAACATTTATGTCGAACATCGTAAACAACTTATTGTTTTTGTATTAAATAATACGGCTATAACATGAAAAGCGGGCAACAGACATTTAATATAGGAATGACAGGAAAACAGTTTTCTTTGCGCAAAAGTGGTCTGTTAATTTTAGACACTAATGCTGCAGGGTAAAGAATTATATTTTGCTTCAATTAAGTAATCACATTTTATTTTTTCACCTTTAGTAACCAGGCAAATCAAACTGAAAATATTTTTATAGTATTTATTAGCCATGGAATTGACACAAAAACCTTTTAAATTTAAATGTCTTAAATGATTTTTGAAAAAGAATACACATATTGTGATTTCCTGTTTTTTTAAAGTTTGTATTAATTTAGGTTAATGTCATCAAACAAGTAGAAGAAAGTATTCTTCCTTATATTTATTTACTTTTACCAGTTTTCTTGTAGAAATTAAAAAGAAAACGATATAAATTGTTTGAAGAAAATTGGAAAACATAAAATCAACATATTAACTATCCAACAATTTAAACAAAATGATATGTAAATTATAAGTAATAAATTTCTATGCCATTATTTATATGGCATATATCTATTAAATTGCTTAGGATTATTGTTAATAATGAATATTATTACGATGATCACACTAAAATTATTAAAATTAAGAAAATCAGAGGCCGTGGAAAATAAATTTACATTATCATTTTAAGTTATGTGAACTTTAGTGGAATATAATTTTTAAGTAAATATAGATCAAGTTGTTCAGAGTAATTTTTTAAATACATGCAATGTTTGTTACTGTGTAAAAATATTACTTGGCCAAGTTAACCTAATTTTGTCATTATTATTATACCGTATGTCCACGGATCGAGTTCCAAAGAGGAAAAACTTTTTTATTTTTTATTTTACAAAAAAATGTATTCGTGATAAAAGTTTTTGGATGTCCCGAAACGGCCAATTCAGTTTTAACATTTTCAAATTTTATTTTAGGTTCAGATAAAAATCGAAAATTGGTCGTTTTAGTTTAAAATTAAAATTGAAAGTCCCAAAAAATAAGTTTGCGTTGTCATGGCAATTGCCGTTATTTATTTATTTTCATTAACTGTCAGTTATAAAAATCACCTCTATTTGATATGTAAATATCGGGAAACCTTTGATAAATTCTTCGACAACTCGACTGATTGCTTTACCCTAGCATTGAATTAGGTAAATTCGTTTCGTTCGTCTTTTGACAACATTTTCAACGATTATGGTTGATATTTATAACTGACAGTGAATGAAAATAAATAAATAACGGCAATTACCATGACAACGCAAAACTTATTTTTTGGGACTTTCAATTTTAATTTTCAACTAAAACGACCAATTTTCGATTTTTATCTGAAACTAAAAGAAAATTTGAAAATGTTAAAACTGAATCGGCCGTTTTGGGACATCAAGAATACATTTTTTTGTAAAATAAAAAATAAAAAAGTTTTTCCTCTTTGGAACTCGATCCGTGGACATACTGTATATAATTAAAGTAATACTTCTAAAATTCATATACATAATTAAATAACGGTTAGTCTCATTAACGGGCGTTTTGGCTCTTTTACAGCCCGGCGGGCAGTAAAACTAGCAAAAAGCTCGGCAGGCGTAATGTTCAATTTTCCGCTCCGGTAGCTAAGATGTAAACAAACAATTTTAATGCAGTTGTGCGTAAACTATATTAAACTACGACCTGTCTGGCTTGTTAACAACCTAAAGTGGGATCTCATATGTGAAAATACAGTATTTATCTACGATAGTGCGTAAAACTGATGTTTAGTTGTTAGTTTTGAGTTTGTAAAACGGTTATTTAGCAACAAGTTTCATCAGTCACGAGTTGCCGAGCAACGAGTCAATAGAGTTTGAAAACAGGCAAAATTTGCAAAAGTAATAAGTTAACATGGCAAACTTCTCACATTTAATACTGTGATGCTATTTCTTCTACATAAGATACAGAGTAAAAATTGTTTAAACGTTTTTTTCGTATCTCTCATAATAAGCAAGATACAAGGTGTTTTCAAAATTCAGAAAGAACATATGTTTTAGCCTGTAACTAAAAAACAAAAGACAACTAAAAATTTCTATGGCGATTATTAATTTTGTCTCAAAATATTGACTAATAGACAAATTCAACGCATTAATTGAAGGTTGCCTGTTTATTTTGCCGATCAGTGCAGCTAATCAATTTTTAAAAATATCATTGAGTGAGAATAGAAATAACAAGAGGGAATTTTCGAATCATTTATTATTTGATAGATTTATGCAGCCTGAAATAAATTTTACAGTTTTTAAGTCACCAGAAAATAATTTGACAGCTTGACAGTTTTTAAGTCTCCCAGAAATTAGTTTGAAATCATTCTAAAAAGAAAACTGATTCGGAGCTTTTAAGAAGTAGAAGAAAATAATAGTGAAGTGTATTATTGTTGAAGAGAATGGGGGATTACACCATTTTTTTTTTATAATTTCATCTGAAAATATTAGGAAAACTAAGACTATTGATGAAAATCCGGTGAAAAAATTCCTATTAATAAGCGAATTATGGTTTCCCGAATTTTGAAAAGATTGACATGACGTCACATTTATGTGTTTTTATATCAAACTGTTTTCATCATGGACCTAAATGTTCTTGAAATATATGCTATTTTAAGTTATATTTACATAAAAATAAATTAATATTATAACACTGTATAAGTCTACATACTTTATAATTACAGGTGTATTAAAATTATTAAGTTTAATGCAAGAAATTTATGTTAAAATAAAAACTGTTTGAAAACTGCTGTACAGGAATGTTAGCCCCTTCTTTCGAATTTGAATTTCTTAACTTCCATTGGTAGTAATCCCCACCTCCTAACATGCTATTTGTAATGCATGTATAGGTGGTCTCTCGGTCGCCAATCAAAATATTTTCATATTAGTGTCGAAGCGCTATAACAAAAAACCCTTTATTTCCGAAATATCTCAATTATACCATTTCATTTTTTTTATTAATATTCGTTATTCAGCATATACATTCGTATTTTTTTACTATTTTCCTTTAATTCTATTGAGCCTTAATCTCCCATATTTTAAAAATATGAGCTATGTGTCTTATTCTCATTCTAGCGTAACCCTCGGATTTTACATTATTTTAATAGATTCAAATTAATTTACATTTAGGTACAGGACTTTGGGCGAGTTTCTTTATTCAGCAACAATTAATGCGCTGAATTCCATCAGCAATTGAAAATGACGTCACGATGAATAACTGATGGATCCGATGGATAGCCGCTGCGACCGAATAAAGAAACGGGTTGCTGAAAAGTGCGATGAATCTCCTAACCTTAAATATCAACTGACAGTTAACCACCACACCAGTTAACAGATATGGAAACTTTTATAGTTAAAAGTGTGGTTAAAAGGACCGTCGCTGTAATGCAATCATCAGATTCTTCATCGAACAATGAAGAATCTGATAACAGTAATAACAGCAGTGATATGGAATTCATAATTATAATAAAAATATCTACCTCTATAACCATCTACTTTCCGTTGTGAACGAGATATGTTTTTTTTTTTTTTAATTTTCTTTGAATCATGCATTTTTTCTATAAACTTATACGTTCAACCATGAAACAAACGCAAATGTCAAAAATATAACCTAAAAACATTTCGTTAGACCCCCCCCCCCCCTACCGATCCATCGGAAATCGTAAAATTCAACTGTAGTCAAAGCCGATGCATGCGATGAATTTACGATTCATGCGCATTAATGCGCACTACTCATCGGAGAATAAAGAAACTCTCCTATAATATCCAGTTTACAGTTTACCATATTTCATAAATTTATTCAATAATAATAATTTCCTATTTATGGAAACTTTATGAATATTTTGTTTATTGCTTTATAATATATGTTTTAAATGCGTTATATCAAATTAATCTGTATAAAAGCTGCAAATTCAAAACTCCTACATATTAACTACTGAATACTAAATACATTATATATTACATTAGTGATATTAACGCATATAATAACGCAACCAACATTGCACTTGTGTTCAACGCACTGTATAAGCTGTTTAATATTAGTATATTGCAACAGTAATAATGCTGCAATTCTGTGCAAATTTGTATGTTAATGTGCTTCCAATTTCCAATATTGTATATAGTTTGGAAAATAGCTTTGACTCTGACATCAACATTAATATCTACCTACTTGAAATTCGATAATTAGTTTGGAATTAAATATGAATTTTATAAACATAAGTGAAACCATGAAGAAACTTAAGGACGAATAATTTTATATAACTGCGTTATTATACTGCGGTAAACATACACATTTGTTTGCATTATAAAGGGTAGTAAATCGAGCGTAACGGAAATGACGTTATGTTAATTTAAGGATTTCCTATTTTGACAAAGGCAATAAATATAAAATAATACTTATATTTATATTTAAATAAACTATAAAGAGTATATCATTTCATATATATATATATATTTGCATGTAAATATGGTTATATTATCTAATAAATTGAAATTCTGTAATTTTTGAATATATCTAGGTTGTATTTCGTTGGTATAAATTATTCCATGTTGTTGTTGTCAATCATTTTGTATAGGAGATTCTTCTGATTGCAAATAAATTATTATTATTATTATTATTATTATTATTATTATTATTATTATATCATTTCATAACATTAAAGAGCTGAAATTTCAATAATCGTGACAAGAATAACAAGAATATATATTAATAAAGTGCTTTTATTAAATAGATTTACAGGTTATTTTAATCATCTTATTTACTTTTTTATTTGAAGAGATACGAGTTTGATTAATTAAACAAAGTATTATGCTCGAACTTTAATAATGTACCTAGTTAAAAAAAAAATCATCGGGTCTCAAAATATGAGACAAAATACGTATATCCCTTTCAATGGAACAATATATTTTTATTGTCCTGTTGTGTGGCCCGTTTATAAATATAGAAAAGATTTTTTCTTTTTCAAACAAAGTACTCTATGTTGTATATTTACAATTTATTCAAATAATCAAGTTATTTGCATTTTGAAAGTCAACTGTATTCATAAATTATTTTTATTTTTTACGGTTGCACAAAAAATAGTACTTACACCTTGTCCGCAAAATCGCCCTCGAGATTTTAAAATCATTTCGATGTAAATAATATCAATTTTATTTAATTAAAATCAAATATGATTTAAAATATTTTTAATCTATACAAGATTGAAATTTTCGCACTTTTGCTTTGAGAGTATATATTTACGTCATAGAACATTAAAAAAAATATTACAGCTTAACGAATAACACTAAGGACGTTTTAAAACTACAAGTCGCTTTTATTTTAGACAAAATTTCATTAAAAAATATATACAAAACATAGTGGAGGGCCCAATTAGAAAGAACTAAATAATTCCGGTGAAGAAGTTCGAGATAACAGACATAATTTTGAGTGTTCTTTAGAGATTAACAACATTGCATGTTGACTGACTTATATATAAATATAACCTATAAAAATAAATATTCCATTCCTTTTCACAAATTTTCGATTTCAAATAAAACTTCGGTACTGAAGTTTCTTTTTTTCACTCATATAATTAATATTCCCCGGCCGTGCCTTGGCAAATAAATTCCACATTCGTTATAAAAAGTAGAACTTCTGTGCCTTGATGCATAAATAACTATTCGTTAGGTAATACAGATAATCAAAAAGACTGATTCAGTTGGCAATAACTAAAAATTACTTGAAATTGGTAACACTGATACAAAAATTTATTTCCTGTTGTTGACAGTGATATTTGAAAATTTAAATTTGGGTATATATACAATTTTTACCTTCCGTGACCTTTAGGTAAGGAAGATATTGTCTTTGGTCAAAAAATTAGTTTTTAATGAATAAGCACGTTTTAGAGCCCCTACTTTACGAATTTACTAATTTTACATTGATGTCTGTATGAGTGTATGTGTGTGTGTGTGTGTGTGTGTGTGTGTGTCCGTGTGTGTGTCCGTGTGTGTGTCCGTGTGTGTGTGTGACAAATTTTTCTCCGACGATAACTCCAAAACTACAATTCTAAAAATTATGATTCTTTCGTATTCCTCTTTTTTACAACCATATGAAGAGCTGATTAGATTTTGGTTATAATTGGTCAACCGGAAGTACCCTTATTTGAAGTTCTTAACAGTTTTTCTGGAATAAACGTAGTTAAATATCATTTTTCGACATTTTATGATCATTAATATGAAAGAAAATCTTATTCTCTATACGATTTGACAATACATTTTCCTTCATATTCAATAGATATAGAGTTATAGAGAGGTTAACTTTCAAAAATCAGTCAGCTTTGCAAAAATTATGGAAACAGCAGATATATTCAAAAAATTCTAATTGACAGATGTCAGTGTCAAGTGCAAAACCAAAGTGGAAAGTATAGGATCAGAAAGTAACATAAGCGACAGAGTGTCCCTCGCAAGTGACTTGCAGTTTCAATGCCGCGAGTACGAGGAAGGCCAAAGAGAAGATGGAAGGACTGTGTAGCAGAATATTTGAGAGAGGAGGAACTGTGTGAAGAAGATGCGTTGGATAGGAATGAGGAAGAGTGAAGTGCAATTTACAGAATGTTATAATTATATTGGATTTATAGAATCTTTCCAAAGGAACTTGCAATATGGAATTTGTAAAAAATAGTGTGTACGTGTTACAATTTTACAGGATATATAGAATATTTTCCAAGGAACTTTTGGTATCGGATTTGTACAAAATACATTGAATTGACGGAAGGTTTTGTGCTGGCCACAACAGATTTTTTACTAATATGGTTATTTCCCTTACCCACGTACTTTCATTTCTCACATTACCCATAAGCAATAATCTAAAGCATTTCATTCACTCAAAATCCTATTACCTATCAGGCTCCACCTCTGACATAACTCATTTATATATTTTTTGTCAAAATGACATGTCATATAGCACTTCCGGTTTCACCTGGTGTCTAAACTGTGGAATAAAAAGATCCCAAAAATTGTATTGCCAACTGCATCATTTCTTTTTGACCACTCTGTAGTTTTACATTAAAATGCAAGAAATATCAATTTTTCCATTTTTGTATACCGAGTAAATTAAATAGAAATCACCGATATAACTTACTGAGTTTGCTACCCCAATGTTATTTCTTTTCTTTGTTTCAGCGTACATTCATAACGGATCCTACAACGTCTTTTTCGTTGACTGGGGAACTTTGTCTCAACCTCCCTGCTACCCAGCTTCAGTATACAACACAAGACCTGTAGCAAGGTGTGTTGCTGATGCTTTTTCCTTCCTTAGAGCCAGTGGAATGCAGATCGAGAGGACTACTTGCGTCGGACATAGTTTAGGAGCGCATATATGTGGCATCATGGCGAACTATTTGTTGTTCAGGATGTACAGAATCATAGGTGAGTAATATACAGTAAGGAAAAAATGAAATATATAAATAATTGGGAGAATATAGGTATCCGGGATACTGGGTAGTATTAATAAAAATCTGATGTGGCCAGCCCATAACCTCCCGCTGGGTATTTAACCATGCAGTATAAATAATGCAATCATTATGTTCAAATATTTTTACATTCACTCATAACAATTTTTATTTTACATATAACAAATATATCATACACAAAATAAATTTCATAAATATTGACAAAACTAATAGAAACACTTAACAAAAATCAAAATAGTACTCGCATCTTGACACAAAGTCTTTTCAAACTCGTATTCTGGAAGACAACAAAGGAAATTAATGGTACTTCTAATATTTATGTATGATTGAAAATATATTATTTTCACAAACCTTAATTTTATTAGATTCAAATACATATATTATTACTACATTCTCCTTAACACGGCTTCATTATTAATTTTAATGTAATTGCTTCCTAACAGTGACTTTTGTTTAAATATGTCAAAATTGTTATTAAAATATTATTTTTGTTTGAGGCATATATAGGCAAGATGATATATGAAAATAAAGTACGTTATAAATTTATATTTAAAGTTATTTAGAGTTATTTACTAAATACTATTATCGTAGAATTGAAGATTGTCCACAGGATCCACACATCCACACACATCCACACACACACACACACACACACATACACTCACACATACACTCACACACACACACATACATACATACATACCCACAGACATCATTGTAAAAATGTCAAAATCGGGTTCTGGGGACATCAAAACGTGCTTATTCACTAAAATCTTATATGTGATTTTTAGCATGATCCCTATACCTCCCTTATCTAGGGTACCGGGAGGTAAAAATAAGTAAATGCTTATACTGACAGTTTTATAAGTAAATAATTATCCGCATTAATAAACTTTCAGTAAAAGCTGATGTTATAAGAAAATACTTATTTGGCAAAAGTATGTATTTGTATACTCATAATCAAAATAAATAATTTCTTAAAACTTTGTTAATAAAATTGAGTTGATTTTTATAGAATTAAGTATTTACTTATAAATTCATAAGTATGATATTTATCATGCTTATGGCGGATTGAACTAAAATTTCAAAAATTATATTAATTTAGAAAACGTGTTTTACGCCGCACGAGATCGTAAAGACTATAAAATTCGTAGGGAAAATTACAGTAAACAAGATTTTGTCAAATAGTATCGTTTTACCCCCGAAACACACTTTCAGAACACTTTCTTGGCAAAGTTGTATTTACATAGCTTTTGGTTTTCAGATTGGTGTTAGTAAACACAACACTTTTCTCATTAGCATTTTTGTCCTTGACGCTGCTTCCAAAACTAAATACTTTTAAATTTTCAAAAACTTATGTATATAGAACTGAATTTCAGATTTGTTTGTTAACTTTCTATAGCTTTAAGTCCGTATGTCACGAGCTATAATTCTGTACCGAATTACATATGGACAGAATTTTATAGACGGCCGCATACGGAAATTTTTATCAGGACCTTTTTCTGTTCATAAAATTAGTAGTGGAATTTTGCAAATAGATAAAGAAATATTTTGAAAAAACCGCTTTTTGCGTCTTTTTCTTCAAGTTGACGATGCTTCCCGAAGGCCCCCAAGGTCAAAAATTTGTATTTTTTATTAAATATATAACATACCTAAAAATTAAAAATACCCGACCTAATGAATGGACTATTCAGTGAATTTTACTTTATGTCGCAGTTGCATAATACAAGTAACGATAATTATGTTGTTGTGTTTAGCATCACTTTTATTCCCAAGTATTTATGATATGTAGTTATGGTTACAACGTAATTTATTTAAATATGTACTCAGCTGAGCAAATATCTTTATTAAGCAGTAGAATAAACTCTGTTTTCAATTCAGTATTACTATTAATATTTCCATACGACACCTTTAGAATTTTCATTAATGTCCTATGCGCAAACTATATTTAGTAGCCTCGTAATTACTACAAATTTTTATTTCATGTTTGCTTCGTTATAAATTTCATCATAAAAAATTTAAAATATACAACTGTAATTAATTAGTTTAAATTAACAGTTCAACTCGTCCTTGTTCAACAAATACGGTAATTACTATGGAAATAAAATGAGCTTTGAGTTTAATCTATATAAAAAAATTAGTTTCAAACGCTCTGCAAAATCTCCTCTATAATCAATAATTCATTCGTTAGAGGGATTAGCGAATCACCAGCAATTAAAATTACTTTTCACTACAAGCCAACTTCGCTGATTTTTTTTTACGCTAATATTTGTTTTCGGCAAAAAAATAATGAAATTTTATACCGGGAAACTTCAGCAGAAAACTAATCTATTTAAATAATATTCAATTGGCATGCAATTTAAAAATCCAATTTCTTTTACCAACAATTATAATGTGTTTCGTGAGAAAATTTGCATAAATGAAAATATATGAGTAGAAGACCTTTTTAAGAGACTGGGAGTATTGAATGAATAATTTAATACAAGAACGCCAACATAAGATAAAGTTTGTTGTTTTTTTATTTATAGTATATTAAAAAACAAGTTTCATATAGCAATCTGTTAATGCATGAGTCCAAGTTACACAAAGGACGCGTGCGATAACAGGCGTTATGAATAATATATTAAAGTTAAAGAAAGAGTTTTATATGACATGTTATCTTTTGCACGAGGCGTCGAAATTTAGAAAACGAACCCTGGGAAGTTTTCTAAATGACAAGTGCGGAAAAAAGTCTATAAAATGAGTCCTTTATAATATTTTTTATATTTTGCGGCCTTGTACTACTCGTAAAATATTTTTTTCTACTCCCATGCGTGAAGTGAGTACTTCACGTTTCAATTTTTATGTGTGAAGTTTGATTTTTTGCACACTGTGCGTAAAGTAACACTTCACCGTTCATTATTTTACAAATTACAAACAGAATTGTATTTCAATAAAACAAAGCTGTTAAACACCCGTAACGTTGATAACCATGGTTACACAAGTCGATAATACAGAGGCTTTACGCTTTACGTTAAAAGAATAACAATGTGAAGAAAAAATATATTTTACTGCAAGGTCGTAGAAAAAGTATAGTATGTAACACGTGTGTGAAGCCTATTTTACATTCGGGTGGTTTGCAATCTTCACCCTCGTGTAAAAATTTCAGCTTCACACACTTGTCACATAATATACTATTATGTATGATAGTGCGTAAAATTGAGGTTTAGCTGTTAGTTTTGAGTTTGTAAAACGGTTGTTTAGTATAACAAGATTTCATGAGTCAAGGGTTGCCAAGTGATTAAAACTTTTCAACACGCTAAATTTGCAAAAACTTCGTGAATATTTTGTTATCATGACAAACTTCTCATTTAATATTCATAAATAAAAGCATTTTTTTATATTTATTGAGTTATTAGATGCTCTCGTGTTTTAATTAAACCATTCGTGTCCGCGTGCCTGAGTGTCTGGTGGCGAACCTGGGGGAACCGGGTTCAATCCTGACTGACGCCAAATATTTCCAATTTTAAATGGCACAAAAGTGACCCCTGTAGTGCACTCTCCACGCCAGCTATGAGTGCCCGTGAGGTGACGCCTGGTAAGCGCCCACACGGTAAAATATATCGTCATCATTACCGATGTCTACATGTGTTGTAGATACTGGCACACCCAGAAATGGGTAATATGCCGTGATGATATATTTATTTATTTATTTATTCGTGACTAAACACTAGGCTTTTGCCCGGTTATCGCATCAAAATATGACAGCTAGAATAAATACCGTCAATTGTGTTATGGTTTCAATGCGATATTTTTCTCTTATTCGACGAATAAGCTATTCTATAATTTATTTGATGTTGATGAAACCGGGCATTTATGTACATATCTTAAATAACTATTAAGAAAATGCTATATTAAAGCGAGCTGATTTAAGGAATATTCAATTATTTGAAAGTTCATGTCAATTATAATTTATGAACATAAGTAAATGCCACTTAGTACGGACATTCTAAAACAAAAAATTGCGTATAGAAATGACGGCTCTTTCGATGCGCAATTGGGTTTGATACTGATTTCATTAAGAAGGCAAAATATAAAAGCGTTTTTTTACTGTACGTTTTCTATCCGGGAGAGCCACATCCTAGAGATGGCAGCACTAATGACCGACTTATAGGGAAAACATTATATTTTACGTTTGTGCTAGTTGTATTTTGAGGCTTTGTTTTGAGGATATTTTGTTATTTTTAATTGAAATCAAATATATTTATCATAATGTCAGATATATACATTTATTTAAATGATGCTGTGCGGCCTATGGTCGAAGGAGAAGCAGTATATAAGGGTAAAATAAGATTCAAAATTGAGGTTATCTGCATGTTAACTATTATTTAATTATTTTAGCTGGACATTTTATCTTGTACGGATATAAGACAGATAAACAGAATAATATAGAAATAAATTGTGTGTTCAAACATCTAATTTGAAAGGGGCTAACCACTCAATCGTAATAACACTAAATACAAATGCACATCAAGTTCTTTGTTTTGCACGTCTTCCTCTTGCTCAATTTCTGATATTTTTGTAGTTTCTTCTTCCCTGTCTTTCCTATAAACAATTTAAAATAAATATATAATATTAAAGAATAATAGTTACTACTTACAGGTAACGTCTCTCTATTTTTCTTCTCTGTACAGGGGTTTTGTCGAATTTTCTTTGTTGTAAATTTTTCTTTTATTGACTACAAAAACAATTTAATAATGTTTTGAAGCATAAATTTTTATAAATACTTACATGGAATAAAATCGCTTAGGTAAAAATGTGAACAAACGTTCATGAACGGTGATATGTCCTTTCCGATTTTTAACGCGATTTTCCACTTATTTTTTAATATTTCTCTTTTTGGGAAATAATGAACGGATATGCCAGCACTTGCATAATTATTGCATTGCGGTACAGAACAATATCTCTTCGATTTGCTGGTCATGTTTACTTATAACCCTGTATGACAGCACAACGTTTTCCCTACAACTTATATGTTTTATTTTGCCACCAGATGTCAGACACTTTGTTGGCTCTTACCAATTGAGGTAATTTTATAATTTATTAAAAATAGGTACGAAAAATAGGGCTTTCCGCTAACTTCACAGATGAAAATTTATTGTTGACTGACAGCAAGTTGAGGTTATATGTCATTCATATTTTATTTTTTAAAGCAGTCATACCACCTTTAGAAACCGAAAAGCTTCAAAAACACTGTGTTTTTATTGCATTTATAGATTCAAGAAGAAATATTTTAAGAATGATACAAACTTTTATTTAACTTGAATGGATAATATCCGTGATAATATATTTATTTATAATTAAATGTATACCGTTATTATAATTTTATATTGCTTATTACTATATTTATATTGTTCATTTCTAGGGTTGGATCCAGCCCGTCCTTTAGTGCGAGGTGGTCTCTCCAACCGTCTGGATCCGGGAGATGCCATTTCTGTGCAAGTGGTACACACCAATGCAGGCCACTACGGAGAAATAGGAAGAGTGGGACACGTAGACTTCTGCATCAACGGGGGGAAAATGCAGCCATATTGCCAGAATACACCCAGTAAGTATTCACGATCAAATGCGTATTAGGTGGTAGTCATAGGAATTAATTATCAGAAAATAACATACATGATGTAACTATGGATACGCGTCAACAGTTTGAACGCGTCACAAGCGAGCATGGATTGTGAAGAATTTATATTCGTTTTAAATTTTTTTATTTATTTACAATACCAATTTCGGCTATCATTATTATTATCATTATCACATGATGGTGGTCGAAAGTTCATAACTTCTGTTGTAAAAGAATAAATTTTCTCAAAATAATTACTTTTACTTATTATTAGTAAATGTTTTACAAATTGCCGATTTCATAATAATGCAAGTTATATGCACGAAAATATACCTACATATATTCGTTCGTTAATGCCTATAATATACGAGTATTTTATGTCGTACAAATACCAGGGGCGTGCAGTCCAAGCAAGGGAAATATTACTTCCCTTTCAATATTAACTACTAAACACTGCAAATATCTAATGTAAATACGTAATTTACAGTTAAATATTAGATAAATAAATAATTCTCCCTTAATTCTTGTTTGGGATTTGGAGAAGGTAGTGTTGTTTATAATACAGGTGTCTCGTAAATAGGGGGACATGGCTTAACCACAGACTCCTGAGGCTAAAATAAGATGATTTAACTAAACTTGCTTCTACCGGAAAGTGTACCATTTAGCCAGTATTCTGCTTCAAAGTTCTTCGAAAAAAAATTAATTTTGCTTATAATAACACAACGATTGGATGAAATTTCGTACGGCAGTTCGTATGGTTATGTCATTTTTTAGGATTTAAGATTAGTGAACCACTAGTATATGAAACGTAGGTGTTCCAACATTGATTAGACCGTAACTTTTTAATGGCCACGCCGATAACGTAAAATTATTCAATAGTAAACTTTTCTCTCTCTGTTTAATTTGTGATATCTGTTACGGTTCAGACAGTAAAAAATAAAACCTGAGTGACTGCATCGTGAATTTTTTTTAAATAAATTTAATCTAGCAGTCTGTCCAAATGCCAAACATCTTATTTTTTAATGACAATAACGAGTTGTCAATCTTCTCAACTTGTTTAGGAGTAACATATCTTATTTATAATAATGGTACTAAAATACTATCAGGCCGAACAAACGGATGTTACTAGTTTTCTGAATATTGCGAAGGATTTTTTTGACAACCCATAAACAATTGTTACTGTCATTAGAAATTAGGTGACATTTGGAAAGACTGCTAGATTAAATTTATTTTTAAAAAAAATCACGATGCAGTCACTCACTCACATTTAATTTTTTTCTGTCTGAACCGTAACAGATATCAGAAATTAAACACAGAGAGAAAAGTTTAATATTGAATGTATCTTTCTGAAAAAAAAATAATTTTACCTTATCAGCGTGGCCATTAAAAAGTTATGGTCTAATCAATTTGGGGACACCTATGTTTCATACACTAGTGGTTCACTAATAATAACTAGTATCATCTTTAAAGATGACTTATAGCCATATGAACTATCATAGCAAAGTTCATCCAAATCGAATAAAGCGTTCTGTTATTATAAGCGAAATTAATTTTTTTTTAAGACCTTTGAAGCAGAATTCTGGCTAATGGTACACTCCGTTAGAAGCAAGTTTAGTTAAATCGTCTTATTTTAGCCACAGGAATCTGTAGGTAAGCCATGTCCCCCTATTTAAGAGACACCCTGTATATTAATATAAACAAATGAGATTTTAAGAAGAATATTTATTATGAATGACTCTGAGTGATTCTTTCGACTGACTGTCGTCAACTGACTGTAGATATAAATGTGTTACTTAGAAGGGGTGGGGGTAGCAACCCCACACTTATTTCTACAATTCTACCAAAATATATATAAAATATGAACATGCCGCCCCCTTGAAGATTGTAACTTCAATAATATG
The DNA here is from genome assembly GCA_943142095.1 of Ophonus ardosiacus. Classification (NCBI taxonomy): domain Eukaryota; kingdom Metazoa; phylum Arthropoda; class Insecta; order Coleoptera; family Carabidae; genus Ophonus; species Ophonus ardosiacus. The sequence goes on along the minus strand of OW964823.1, from coordinate 14,606,693 downwards.
ACGCATATTTCCAATTAATTAAAACATAATATTTATATATTTTTGGAAATGTTGAAAAAAATCAATTTATACAATTATTGGTGAATTAAATGAGGATAACATCTGCCTTTAGGTTATAGTATATTTCAAAAAAATTTCGGTTTAACGACTGTCAATTAAAACTATCTGGAACTACAGATCTTTCAAACAAAAAAAAAAAAAAATGTGCTGGAGAGCTATAATTTTATCTTCTTAAAATCACTACATTAAATAAATCGTGTTATTAAAAATTGTTGATATAAAAACAATAAATACCAAATTTTTGGGCATGCTATAATTAGTTAGCAGTTCGTTACTCTACGAGTATCTCTCATCTCCTAATTGAAAACAATGTAGTAAATTATAAAAACTCACTATTCACATCGATTCGTAGATTAAATTTCAGATACGAACCAATAACTAACAACTAACCAGAGATGCGCCTGTCATGAAAATAATTGCTTCGGATTAAATTCCATCAGAGCTGAAAATTTCACATACACAATATTTAATTAAAGTTTGTATCTAGAATCTAGATTGTTTTGATCATAAATTGTTACACTATAGTTCCTAAACAAATTTAATAGCATATTTGTGGTAGGGTATTATTATTTACAGTAGCACAGACTCAGGCAACCGTCTTCTTACCCTTCCCATTACTTATGAGAGCGAGGCGAACTATACGTTCTGGATAACAGCTTCTTATTAAGTACGTAGTAATATCACAGAAATACTTTAATGATGAAGATTTCTTTGAACACTAGTAAATGGGGGATTACGGCTCAATCGAATTAAAGGAAAATAGTAAAAAAATACGAATGTATATGCTGAGTAACGAATATTAATAAAAAAATGAAATGGTATAATTGAGATATTTCGGAAATAAAGGGTTTTTTGTTATAACGCTTCGACACTAATATGAAAATATTTTGATTGGCGACCGAGAAACCGCCTATACATGCATTACAAATAGCGTGTTAGGAGGTGGGATTACTACCGATGGAAGTTAAGAAATTCAAATGCGAAAGGAGGGGCTAACATTCCTGTACTACAGTTTCCAAACAGTTTTTATTTTAACATAAATTTCTTGCATTAAACTTAATAATTTAAATACACCTGTAATTATAAAGTATGTATACTTATACAGTGTTATAATATTCATTTATTTTTATGTAAATATAACTTAAAATAGCATATATTTCACGAACATTTAGGTCCATGATGAAAACAGTTTGATATAAAAACACATAATAAATGTGACGTCACGTCAATCTTTTCAAAATTCGGGAGACCATAACTCGCTTATTAATAGGAATTTTTTCACCGGATTTCCATCAATAGTCTTAGTTTTCCTAATATTTTCAGATGAAATTATAAAAAAAAAATGGTGTAATCCCCCATTATGTTGGGTTAATGATGTATGTAAATTACAACATTAAATTAAGCCAGTAAATTAAAATAACATAGTTTATGCAGTAAATTAAAATTGATAATTTTATGTTTGAAATTTTGTGTAAACTAACTTTTATAAGTGAAATGGAAATATTTTAATATTTATACAGGTGACACTAAAAAACGGGATATTCAAAATAATTTTTATTTATAATTTCTTTTAATATTGACATGATACCTGGCAGGCTGTGAAAACAGTTGAGATAATATTGATTATTATTTAAGTTAATTGTTTAAACAGTAAGTTATTTTTGTAAATTCTATATTTTGTTACAAAAAGAAAAAACAATTTATTACAGGCTATCTGATATGGCTAACAGGTTAATTATTCATAATTTTCTCTTACATTTTTGTAATTTATATCTTCATTAAAAATTCACTTCAAGCTTATCGCTGAATTTATAATTTTACGTAGATTCGAAAAATATAACAATATACAGGTGTCCCATTTGAAATATGAAAGTTAATGTCACTTCCGGTTAAAACGGAAGCGCTACCATTATGACAAATACCATTATTTGTGAGTTCGTAAGCCTAGTTTACAAATATATTAAGAAAATTACAAAATAATTATAAATAAATAAGTTATTTTGAGTAGCCCGTCTTCCAGTGTCACCTATACAGGCTGTCTCAATAAGCTTGCTCACTATTGGTAACTTTTTTATTTGAAGAGGTACGAGGTTGGTTAAATGAGCAAAATTGTGCCATTTTATATTAGAAAATTGGTCATATAGACAAAATAAAATTTGTGTCAGCGGTTCTCAAAATTTGGGACAATATATATATTTTTTAAATGGAACCATATATTTTTTATTATCTTATTGGAAAGAGTATTTTTTTCCCTTTCCAATAAGGTAATGTTGTTTTTTCAAATAAACGAGTTATTTACGGTTAAAAATTTAAATTTTGTAAACTATTTTATTAGTTTTTTAGTCAAGTACTTAAGCCATGGAAACAATTGATTCTTTGTTTGTTTGACGTTTAATAATTTCTCCCGTAAAGTTCTCTGTGTTTAATAATGTTTAATAACTTTACAAATGAAGAAAAGTTAGATATGATCATGCTATATGCAAAGTTATATCTAGACACCAGTTACGTAGAACTGTCGGCTCTCTTTCCAAAAGACTTTAAACGTGCGAAAGAAATAATGGCTTTCAATTTGAATATTTTCTTTGTTTTGTTATTACTGTAAAATAAATTAATAAAATAATAATTTTATAAAAGACAATTGTTTCCATAGTTTACTTGACCTAAACTAATAAAAGATAATTTTTATCTTTAAACGTAAATAACTCGTTTATTTGAAAAAATTGTACATAAACAACATTACCTTATTGGAAAAAAATACTCTTTCCAATAAGATAATAAAAAATATATAGTTCCATTTAAAAAATATATATTCTGTCCCAAATTTTGGGAACCGCTGACGCAATTTTTATTTTGTCTACATGGCCAATTTTCTAATATAAAATGACACAATTTTGCTAATTTAACCAACCTCGTATCTCTTCAAATAAAAAAGTTACCAATAGTGAGCAAGCTTATTGAGACATCCGTATATACAGGGTGTAACAGAAATAAATATATTAAATATAACCGGTAATAGAACTCGGCAAGAGCAACAATCACCCCAATTCTGTAAGAAAGTTGTTAAGTATTAGCAACGTTGTTAAAAATTGTAACCAATAAAAACAAATGTAAAGCCTGCGTCATTTTTATGATTTATTCAGTGTTCGCAATTATTATTGGTTATTTGCTACAGCAACGTTGTTTAGACTAAACAACTTTCTTACAGAATTGGAGTGATTATTTCGTAGTAACTTTCAATTCGAAATCGCAATTTATTTTTTGAAAAAAAAATATTCCCAATTTCAAGAATGGTGTGACATCGACAGAATGGGCCCATAAACCAGTTTTTTTAAAAAATAAATAAATAAAAGTTCGTTTAATTTTGAAGCAATTCGTGATATCAAAAAGTCATAATTATTTTTTGTATAATTGCATTTGATTTTTAAAGAAACCTATAGCTATCTTTCTCACACCAGTTTCTATAGTAGGCTGCGCGAGAAAGATACCAATAGTGTGACGTCATCTGTGACCCTGGAAATAAATTCAAATATCTCGCAAAGTAATTATTAAAAAATGTTTTTTTATCTTAATCGTTATTTATTGAGTAGTACTTTAAGAACAAAGTGTATATTTTATTATTTTCTGTTATGGTTTATGGGCTCATTGATCGAGAGCAACAATATTTCTCGGTAAGTAATATATTTTGAATTCTCAAGTTTTTTAAGGCAGGTAATGAATTTTTTTTACAAAACTTTGAAGATTTTTAACAATGCATATCTAGAAAGTTACAAAAAAAGTTACGAGTACTAAGAAATATTGTTGCTCTCGACGAGTTCTATCATTGGTTAAATTTAATGTAGTTATTTCTGTTTCGCCCTGTATAAAATAATGGGTATCGCTTTTCTCTGAAAAAAATCGTACATTTTTTTAACATCTGTCATATGTGCGTAATTGACGCAGGCGCCAATTTCTTATTTAGTTTTTAAATTTAGTTACATTTGCATAAACGTTGTCAATGATAACAATTATATTTCTACTTCTTTAGTTTTTTTTTTGTCTGGTCGCGAACCTGGGGGAACCGATTTCGATCCCGACAGACGCCAAATATTTCAAATTTTAAATGGCACAAAAGTGACCCCTGTGGTGCACTCTCCACACCAGCTATGAGTGCCCGTGAGGTGACGCCTGGTAAGCGCCCACACGGTAAAATATATCGTCATCATTACCGATGCTACATGTGTTGTAGATACTGGCACACCCAGAAATGGGTAATATGCCGTGATGATATATTTATTTTCTTTATTTATTTCTTTAGTTTAATTTTACAATTTAAGTTCTAAATTTAGTTATTTGTTGTAGGTAGCAATTAACAAAATTTCAATGCAGTAAATTTAAATGATAAACATATTATCCCACTAACTTTAAAATATAAAAATGGTACTTAAATCCCTTTACATTTAAATATTTCAAATTATACCAAATTAGTTCATCCTCATTTTGTGAATTATCCTGCCCCCACTAATAAATATTCATTCCTCCGCCTGTGTGTATTCATTTCCAATAAAATTTAAATTAAAAAGTTGGTGCTTTTTTACGAGTCTAATTTAAGTATAAAATCTTAATACACTCCTAAAACAAACTACAATGATGAGTGATAAAAGCTGAAATGTGATAGTTACTGATGCACGAAATAAGTACTTCCACATTTCTACGCTCGTAAAAAAATATGACAGATATGAAAAAGTCGTAGCAAAAAAGATAAAAGGAAGCTAAAGAGAAAAATTTTACAAAGAAAAAGGAAGAGCATAGTTAGAATAAAAGTTTTAAGAGAATAAAGAGGTACTTCCCTCCTTTTATAACAAAATGCAGACAGAGGCGGAAATGTACATGTAATCGATTTTACTTCAGTCTTCAGTTCAATTTGCATTTTACTGCATTTAAATTTCTCATGTGATGTGGTTCGTTTTTTACTAACATGAAAAGGGTATTTGTTGATATCTAATTTACAGCAAAATTATTGTCATAAAACCAAAGTTAAATAAAATATGTTCACAAATTTAAAAAATCTAAAAGACGATTTATATATTTTTGAACGTAAACTTTATTTAAACTAATTTGGATACTTAACAACAAACAACCAAACATACTTACTACATGTATTGGAAATAACAAATTTGTTGCTAAAAAAAAACCTTCGGTAATTAACAGAAAAGTAAAATCCAGAGTCAATTTTTTGAGACAAAATTAATAGTCGCCACAGGAATTTTATATCGTCTTTTGTTTTCTGCATAAAATAACTTGATGTAATCAGATTTTTTTGAGCACTTAATAATTCTCGAAATATTCAAATATAATATTTTGTAAATGGAAACTAGAATGTTGATAATAATATCATATTTGATCATTGATTTTTTCATTTCGTATTTAATTATTTTCAATTTTATCACTCCAATAAATTTTAATCTCCGTTTTATTAATGTTCAAAAACCAAAGAACCTTGACATATTATTGTTCAAAAGCTTATAAAAAAAATATGAACACTTTAGTTATTCATACTCTCTCGTATAACATTGCACCATATACTAACAAATTAGAACATGTCATTTATATTAAAACTAGACCTTAAAAGTATGATAGAGGGTGTCAAAGTTTAAAATAAGTTACGAGTATTTGATGTAAAATATTCGAGTTTTTAAACCAAATAATTTTTATTTGAATCATGTGCATTTGAAAAATGAAAGATATATTGAATGGCACAATCTGCCAAAAAATTGTTGTCGAGGTGGTTAATTGTCACTGTCAACAAACTATAGTTGTACCTTCTCAAAGACAAAATCTGTTGTTATAAAAGTGTTTTTTTTTTTTTTTTTTAAAAAAAAAGGTAACATTTATGAACATTTCTTGTTACCTTGGTTTCTTGTTGTTTTTGTTATTTCAAAAAATATGTCATTGTATCCCCTGAAGAAGGCACCAGTTTATGGTGCCGAAACGTTGGGTTAAAATAATAAATTACAGAACTTAAACTAAAAAAAAGGTAGTATTTTTCCAATTAATAATATGAGTTCTGAAAGATATTTTAATAATTTGAAATACATTTTATTTTAATAAAAACAAAAGTGTGTCATACATTTCCATGTAATATACAATGGGGGAGTTCACTTATATTAAATTTGTAGATAAGATTTATTTATAACTGTTTCTAATCGTATTAGTGTATTATTAAATATAAAAAATTTAATTTTATTTTAACACTTTTTTTTTAATTACGTAAAAGTGTAGCATACATTTAAATCGTCCGCCAATGACGTCACGGGATTCAAAGGTGCTACTTCCTTTTGTGCAGATGGCGCTGTTGTCTTAATAAATGACATTTGAACAAACATAAACACAAACTTAACCTTTGAATTAAATGTCATGCCTGTATGTATAATAACAATACTGCAAGAAAGAATAATAATGTAACAACATATAAACACAAGAACATAACCTCTGATAACGTATGACAGTACCGCGTATACAGAAATAGAACAAGTAAGTAAAGACATTCGGACATATACTTGTCTTTATTAATGTGTGCTCTGTACGTCGATGATATCACTGGCACCGGAAGTGAGGTCGGTGACGTCACAGTTGCGGGAACGGTCATAGTAAAATATTCGCCGCTATTTATCTCGGGTTTGAAGTCGAATTTTCAAGAAAAAAAAAATCGGGAATTTCTAAATTTAAAAATACTATAACATAATATAAAAATAAAAAAATCATGAACTCCCCCATTATATATAAATATATGGATTTTATTTTCACAAATTTAGAATAGTATAAAATTATATCTTTTTGCTAACTAAATTGAAGTTGTGACGTAGTGCCCATAGTTTTTATTTAAATTATGAATGTGAAGTTTTATATTTTAAAAATATTTTGGTACAAAAACATTTCAAATTAGTCATATTTTCATAATATGGCAATATATATAGTTGTCCCCGGATTGAGTTTATAAGCGGAAAAAAAAAATTAATTTTGGTTTTACGAGAAAATGCCAAGGGAAAAAATTTTTTGCTTGAATTAAAACGCATGTTTCAGTTATTAAAACTTTTAATTAATCTAAGGTTCTTTTATTATAACGTTTTTTCGTATTTTGTCCTCCCAATAATAAAGTTAATACATTGAATCTAACATGATTTTAGTTAGCTTTGAAATATTGACAAATGATTATTAATTCTAATTTCAGATAAAAAAGATTTAAATGAATAAACTACAAGTATTATGATTTTCGCAGTTTTCTTTTTTCTGAAATTAGAATTAATAATCATTTGTCAATATTTCAAAGCTAACTAAAATCATGTTAGATTCAATGTAATAACTGTATTATTAGGAGAACAAAATACGAAAAAACGTTATAATAAAAGAAACTTACATTAATTAAAAGTTTTAATAACTGAAATATGCGTTTTAATTCAAGCAAAAATTTTTCTTCTCTTGGCATTTTTTCGTAAAATCAAAAATAAGATTTTTTTTCCTCTTGTAAACTCAATCCGGGGACATTCTGTATATATATTTCATTAATGTACCTACTTAAATTTTTTCTTTTCTAGATGAAAATCTATGCAGTCATGTTTGGGTGATCTGCTACATGGCGGAAAGCATTTCTGGGGCAGGCCGAAGCGCGGAACCGTGTTCCAGGAGGTGTCCCACAGGTCCAAGACCAGGACATCGTCTTGGAATTCCGATAGCACTCGGACAACATACACCAATGACGTAAGTTGATCGGATTGTGACCGTTGTTAGGCTCTCGGGTTCAGGTAGTAAGATAAACATAAATGAAGATGTTTTTTTTATACATAATTTACTTTTTTAATGTGTTTTTTAAAGATACAGTAATATTAATAGTTTTTTAAGTATAAAGTGCATTAATGAGGGTGATTAATGATTGAGACAATATTTTTCCGTTGATCGTATTTTACTGAATTATAAAATCTAATTTTATACCATAACAAAAAATTTAGGTTTGTAACGACTAACATAAGTTTTGACAATTATTGTTCAACAATGGTATCTATGGTTACGTACTAAAATCGTTTATTAATAAAAAATGTATTAATTGGGGTCATTAATGAATAAACCTTTTAATACACGGCCAACGAAAAAATATAAAAAATATTTTTAAGAACGTATAGAGTCGCGTGGTTGAGTGAGTTATGTAACTAGTTGTGGTGCGAATCTAACAAAATTTTAATCCAAACATAAGGAAAAATATATGAATTAATAAAAAAAACTTAATGTAACAAAAAAACATATATATATATGGAAAAAAGTTTCGGAATAAAAATTACATATATCAGTACGCTAATTGATGCTAGATTCTTAAACGATTTTTGGTGACATTTTGTTATTTGGGATTATGGTTCATTTCACGTAAAAAAATTGCGTTGGTTTAGATAGGGATATAAATTCTTCCATCCGATTAGTCAGAATGAGCACCTACTTCACAAAGGAGAAAAAAGTATCACATGTCAGCTGTCAGTTATCAAATAAAATCGACTATATTAAATGATATTTAACCATTTTTTTAATTTCGACAATTCTACCAGAAATTTCCCTTAATGGCAATTGTCAATTATTTTCATAAATAATAATTCAAATGCAAGACGAAATAGAGAAAATAATATAAAACATTTGCTACAGAAACCTATTCAAGCACTTGTTTGTTCGCTGACTCGCCGCTAGGAGCTCGTGTCCGAATTTCTAACTCGTGCTAGAATAAGTAGTCTTCCGTAACTTACGTTTTTTCGTAATTTTGATATCGATAATTAATAGATTGCAATTAATTCGGACATGTGTTTATCAAATCATTTTAATAACAGAACAACTAAAATGTCTAATTTTAGGTTTAATTAATTTTACCGATGTATTTGAATGTTTATTAATTAACTAATGTCAGGTTCTATATGCGTCAGACAAACCATTTACCGCATCGATATTGTTGCCCTAAATACTATATCTGATTTATGTATGCCTGTACGAGTACATTTAGTTATCAAAAAAATGCATAATTGTATTCATTTGTAAAAAAAAATATCAGTTTGACATACTATTAATTGTTGTAGTGATAGCAAATTATATACAATGGCATACATATAGAACAAGTAAATCAAAAATAAAATAAATAAATAAATATATCATCACGGCATATTACCCATTTCTGGGTGTGCCAGTATCTACAACACATGTAGACATCGGTAATGATGACGATATATTTTACCGTGTGAGCGCTTACCAGGCGTCACCTCAAGGGCACTCATAGCTGGCGTGGAGAGTGCACCACAGGGGTCACTTTTGTGCCATTTAAAATTGGAAATATTTGGCGTCTGTCGGGATCGAACCCGACAAAATCAAAAATAAATTTTATAATCTAATTTTAACCAGTAGTGTTTAAAATGTCATTCTGCAAACTGTACAGCATGTCCCAACAATATTCTCTACATGGGGATCTCGTCAACTAAAAGAGCTACGAAGTCGGTTTACACAAAAGTTGTCACATTTTACTGGTGCATAGGATTTTAAGAAAACAATGCGCATAGGTCACTAGATACATATATTTATTCAAAAACGTAATTTAATTTTTTTGTTTTTTGCGAATAACTGGATTTTGGTTTATAGCTGGTTTATGATGGATTCAATTATTTATAAATTTAAATTTACAAATTAATACCCGAGACAGACGACAAAAATTAATGATCATTAACGGTTAGATATAGTATGCGCACATGAACTTGAGACTATTAACAGATGTCAAAATGCGTCTATTAACAAACCAGAAAATATTGAATATAGTAAGCTCGTGCTCTCGTGCTACTTATTGCATTGTATTCATACAGTACAAAACAATAAGTAACACGTACTTACTACAGTCAATATTTTCTGGTTTGTTAATGACGCAATTTTGGCATCTGTCAATAGTCTCAAGTTCACGTGCGCATACTATATCTAACCGTTAATAATTATTAATTTTTGTCATCTGTCTCGGCTATTAGACGGTTTACGAAAAACTAGTTTACCACCAGTTAATATCCTATGTACACCTTGAAAAAAATCACCATGTATAAAACGTCAATGCTTTCCCCATTTTCATTAATATTTTTGAAACATTTTTGAAATTTTGTTTTGAATATGTTATTGCCTACTGTGATGTCCATATAAAATAATAAAATTAACTAATTGAAATATCCATGTTTTTATAAAATTTTGAGAACTAAATAAATGAGAATAACTAAATTATTATCTTCAATATGTTTTTTAATTACTTCATTCCAACAACCATTGTTTTTAGACCCTATAAATTTAATTTAATCTTGTAGTCTATTTTTCATGTTTCGCGTTAAACACTATCTATATCTTATGCCCTTGGTAGAGCAATAACTTGATCGGATCTTATTGTTAAATTTTTCAGGGCTTCTGGTTCATATTGTATGGTAGACAACGTCCCTCCATACTGTCCAGAAACAAAAGGTGTTCCAGGAGACAAAAGATGTTGTCTATCTATTTACAACACTACCAACAATGTAACATAAGTCATCATTCATTAATATTTATCAATTTACCATTTTATTACATCGTGTCATATTACCATAAATATTTATTTAAGTATTTTGTTAAACAATGTACAAAAATTTGTATTTTTATACCTGGGAATAAAACATTTCTTTTGTAACACTTGCAAAACAATTGGAAACCTTTACCACAACTGTATCACTACGTGAATCAAATTAGGATCGATTTTTTAATTCAACCCGAGGTGCAATTAGAATTTTAATGATTGAGAGCTACCCAGGAAATTTTCTGTGACGGTAAGTACCTACCTGTAGTTTCCTTATTAAACAATAGTTTATTTAAATGACTACGTGGATGGATTGAAAAGTGTGAAATTGACATTCGAAGTTCGAAGTGAATTTTCTTGCACAAAGAAACTAATCACAATGCAGAAATAAAAAAGACTTCAATAATCGACGAAAAAATGAGTAGGTACCTATCTATGTAAAAGACATAAATTGCTTTGGTAAGAATTAGCAAATGCAATACGAAATATGCAATTTAATTTAAATTAATAAGTTTATTAAATAAGTACTGGTAAATGTAGTTATATAAATCAATATTTCATCATGCCTGCATCTCAGGTAAAATATGATGCAAATCATAGGCGCCGATTATGATAGGGTAAAGGGGGATACCCCCCCCCCCCCCCCTGAGTAAATATAGTAGGGTCGAAATTAGGTACGTTTGGCCCCCATATCCCTATATTTTTTTTAGCGCTTTTCCTTCGATGTCATTAATTTAAAATTATTTCAATCATGGCATTTGCATCTCTGGTTAAGTTTTATTTAGAACTTATTCGATAGATGGCCACTCAATCTACAATAATTTTCACCGCTATACTAAATTGTCATGCAATCATGCAAAAATTACATATGAAGTCGATTTAAATGACATTTGTCAATTAGAATTATTTGAATATATCAGCTGTTTCCATGATTATAGCTTATAGCAAAGCTGGGTGATTTATGAAAGTTAATCTCTTTATAATTTTTTAACTCTATATCTATTGAATATGAAGGAAAATGACCCTATAATCAAACCGTATAGACAATAAGATACTTTCATACGTAATATAACAAGTGATTCGATTATCATCGATAATATCTTCGAGTAGAACCGGGCTTCGGTTTCACGAGCAATATCTTCGATTATTAATCATATCATATCACGAGCTTATATTTAATGAGAGAATATAATGAATTTTTGTTAAAATGAACTGTTGTAAAAATCCCTTAGTAACGAATAAATAAGGTGATAATTTCTTTGTTTTTTGTCATCGCTGTGATAGACATGTAACTAGGGTGATTATGAATGCTGATTGGCGGAAAACGTGTCACATGACTAATGAATTATATGCTCATATTGATAATCACATAAAATGTCAAAAAATGATATTTAACAGCGTTTTCTCAAGAAAAACTGTTAAAAACTTCAAATAAGAGAACTTCCGGTTGACCAATTACGACAAACATTTAATCAGCTCTTTATATAGATGTAAAGAAGATGAATACGAAAGAATTATAATTTTTGAATTCGTCAGAGAAATTTTTGTCACACACATACACCCACATACACACACGCGCGCGCGCGCGCACACACACACACATACACACACACACACACACACACACACACACACACACACACACACACAGAGAGAGAGAGAGAGAGACCTATACAGACAAATTAGTAAAATCGAATTCCAGGAACCCTAAAACGTGCTTAATCATTAAAAAATCACCACCGATTTTTTTGACAAGACAATAACTTCCTTACATAAAGGTGACGGAATGTATAAAAAGCGTCTATGATGCAAAGGAAAAATATTTATAATATACAGAGCGATCGCCGAAAGTCCGGCAGGGGAATATTTCGTTTATTTTGAAAGATACAAAAAATCATAAGATGATCATAGTAAGAATTTTGTATCACTTCCGGTTTTAGCGGATAATTGCCAACCTCGGGGGACCAAAACTCGCTTATTAATAAGATTTTTTCAACGAATTTTCACCTACCTATAGTCATCAATTTTTTGATCTTCTTTACTTTATAGAGTAGGTGACAATAAAGGTAGGTACTCTTAAAAATTAAATAAATATTTATAGTAAGTATCAATATAGTATGATGCATAATACTAGTAATTTATATAAATCTAAAGCTACGTATGCATTTAATAGTAAACATTTGCATGATAAATAAACATTTGTTTACTAATCAAAACAAATCATTGTTTACAAAATCAAATCTTATGAATTCAGTTCATATTTCGGAAATACTATCTTTAGTAATTAAAATTAGCATTTGTCATTGAAAATTGATAATGTCCAGTTAGTATTCAATCCACTATCAGCTTCAATTTATTGAAAAAAGGGGGAATATGTGACATTGACTATTTCCCATGAAGTACTTAGGTATTGTGACCAAACGTCAAGCAAAGCAACACTGGTATGCACAGTGCTGCGTCCACAATTTCAATTTCACAAGAGTTGCTGACTTTTTGTTATTCTTTCGCTGTTTGGTGTTGAAATCCTCACCGACAACGGTCAGGGTAACCATACCGTTCAATTTTTCCGTGATAAGATACTTAGATACCGGTTTAACGAGTGTTGTCGAGATGAACCTCAAAATCAGTGAACTATTTGTGATGTGACAACGATGGTTGTGGTTGTGGTGGTGAGCGCGCTCATACTAGGTGAGTGCTTTGAATTTTGAGGTTATAAAGTGGTAAGAGTAAACATTGTTTCTGTCAAGAATACATTTTACAAATATTTTGAATAGTTTCAGCGTTGCTTTTATTTAATTTTCTTATATTAAAGCGGTTTGAAATATGTGATGATACTTTATAAATTCTACGTAAAGTGAGGTTGTGTTTACTACTGTGATTGGATTGAAGCTCTAACCTGTCTTTGAAATATTGAACAGTGCATTTTAATTCAATTTCAGCTCTGTTAAATAGTTATTAAATTATAAGCAGAAAAATAATGAAAATTCATATCATTACTCAACATCTACTTACATATGTCTGTATTATCAAAGTATTACTTAGTTTCTTAAAAAAATGTTCTAATTTTTTTTTTTAATTTATGTTATTACAAATATTAAAGAAAATAAAATTCTCTATCCAATACATTTAACATTTATATTATATCTTCTATAGATTTAGAGTAAAATTACAAATATATAAAATAACCCATTGTGTAATGAATCAAACAGCCCGTGGAAATCAGTTGGAAAAATAAATGTCAGTGTCAAAAATCCATAGATATTAGTGAAGTCTTTTTCTGGGAAGAACATTTAATATTTCTTATTTTATCATTAATTAAATATTTCAAATTATAGATATAGCTGCCGCATGTTAAGTTGATACTGTCCTTGAATGCGGAAAACCTAAAATTCGTACATGGACAAGTCGAAATGTAATAGTAATTATAATATGCTATTGTTATAAAGAGGAAAAGACTTCGTCAACATCTGAAATTGGTATAAAAAGAAAGGGGCATCATTTATAAGCCAAAGCATGTGCAGTATCAGTCCAACTAAACACGCGCTTGCTATACATATTATTTCATAATTTACCCTTCAGAAATACCGCCAATCTCGTCAATGAATCAGAACATTTAGAAGAGTAGGAGGAAACTTGTTCATAGAATGAATTGAAAAATAAAGAATAGATTAGAATTTTTTGCGGGTACTAGAAATGTTAAATACAGTACTTATATAGTCTAATATGAAAATGATGAGAGGTATTGTGCTGGCCACAACAGATTTCTTTAAAAATTTCATGAATCTCAATATGAAGTAAGTAAATTAAGAACTAAAGTTGTTTACATAAGTCAACATCGTCATTTTACCACGTGTTTGTATTTAAAATTTTGAATAACATAAAATTATATTCTTTCCGCGAGCGCAATCCTTTGAGTCACATGTTCGGGCGCAATGCATCCGAGAGATGCAGCGATTCAAAGTTCCCTACCCAGAAAAACTGCATAGTAATATTTTTTGAAATTCATACTATGTGCTACTGTAACTATAATTAAACATTTTTATGTAAATAAAATACCGAGTAATTAACTTTTTTATTTAACCCATATTAAAACAAAAACATCATTTTTCAATATAATATGCATCACAGATTTTCTCACAATAAAATCAAGAAATAAAATATATACTTATTCTAAGCAATAAACAATAAGCAACTACGAAAATTAAATATTACATACTACTCCGCATCTCCAACAGGCTTTTTGATGAATGGCGTAACGGGGCGCAACGTACTGTCAGAACAGAATGGCCATTACGGAATTCTTGGACATCCAAATTCAAACTGGCTTTCATCTTACAACTATAAAAATTCATTATTATTGAATTTTTTATTAAAATCCAAGGTTTTATAAAAGGCAGAATAAATTTATTTCCATAGTAAATTTATTCAAACTAACAAATTCGAATCAGTTATTCATTTTATGGCATTTATAACATTACTGTCAAAAATCCGACTGTCATTTGAAGGAATAAATTTTATTCACTTTGGAAGTATCTGTCGTTTATAAAACCGGCCATAAGTATCAGTAAACATATTCGAATGCGAATTAAATCAAATATTTATCGCTCCAAAGTTGTTCTGGAAGTGGCCTATGTAAGCACTTTCACCTTTCCCCATTCAGATAAATAATTGTAGCGGTAAATGTGTGACGTCATACTAAAATCTGCGTAAAAAAATTGTTGTAGCCAGCACAACCAGCAAACCTTCCGTCAATTCGATGTTTTTTGTACAAATACTATACCAAAAGTTCCTTGAAAAAGATTATATATATCCTGTAAAATTGTAAAGCGAACATTGAAAGTTCTAATCTTGAGGCGAGGCTGCAATGGGGGATTACGGCTCAATCGAATTAAAGGAAAATAGTAAAAAATTACGAATGTATATGCTGAGTAACGAATATTAATAAAAAAATGAAATGGTATAATTGAGATATTTCGGAAATAAAGGGTTTTTCGTTATAACGCTTTGACACTAATATGAAAATATTTTGATTGGCGACCGAGAAACCGCCTATACATGCATTACAAATAGCGTGTTAGGAGGTGGGATTACTACCAATGGAAGTTAAGAAATTCAAATTCGAAAGGAGGGGCTAACATTCCTGTACTACAGTTTCCAAACAGTTTTTATTTTAACAAAAATTTCTTGCATTAAACTTAATAATTTAAATACACCTGTAATTATAAAGTATGTAGACTTATACAGTGTTATAATATTCATTTATTTTATGTAAATATAACTTAAAATAGCATATATTTCAAGAACATTTAGGTCCATGATGAAACAGTTTGATATAAAAACACATAAATGTGACGTCACGTCAATCTTCAAAATTCGGGAGACCATAACTCGCTTATTAATAGGATTTTTTTCATCGGATTTTCATTAATAGTCTTAGTTTTCCTAATATTTTCAGATGAAATTATAAAAAAAAAATTGTGTAATCCCCCATTGCAAGTCACGTTCGAGGGACACTCTGTCACTTAGGATCATACTTTCCACTTTGGTTTTGCAATTGACACTGACATCTGTCAATTAGAATTTTTTGAATATATCTGCTGTTTCCATGATTTAGCAAAGCTGACTGATTTTTGAAAGTTATCTCTAGCATAATTTTATAAATCTGTATTATTGTTTACTAAATGTTTTTAAGGTTTATATAACTTTAACTCTTATTGTCTTATTAGATGGCTCTGTAGCTGTTCTCAAAATATTTATAATGCTTTTTGTATTAGTTGGAATTTCATTACATTACTCTTGTAAAATAGAAATTGATTGCTAATTTAACCTTATTTGTAACATATAGTTAAAATGAACATCCTGTGTATGTACACAATTTTATTACAGTTTTATGTTAAATATTTTCAATTCAAACACAAATATTAAACGTTTTTTGTTAAAAGTAAATAATTACAAAAATTTTGAAATCAAAATCAATATTGGATTAACACAAATAATTATACTTTTCTGCAAATGCAGCAAATTTCAAAACCACTGTCCTTGCATCTTGCATGGTTACTCAATTTCATCTTTTGTCAAGATCTATAATATAGTGATGGTTACCTTCATACGCATACGTGACATCTAATATATAGTATAATAGTGACATAAACATACGTAAACATAATAAATTGCATAGCATGGAGGAAGATTCATATTACAAACATAGGTAATTCGGTCAATAACGCAATCATTTGTTTAATGTTATTAAGATCAGCTGCATACAATGTGTCACTAGGTAATTATTCCTCTATTTACGCAACGAACACATCGAATACAAATTTTGTATTATATAATAAATGCAGGTATATCGATACGACCACGATACGATAATGATACGATGTCGATATAACGATGTTCATTGATTTACATTAGCGTTATGGTCACAATACAGTATCGCTTTATTTCTTTTGAAAAAATATTGGATTATAATCAGGGATGGGCAGGTAAAATACGTCACGTATTATACGTTATTTTTTACGCGTAAAAAATTATTTTTTACATTGACAATATTTGAGAAGTTTTTACGTAGATAATGTAAAATATTATTACAACAAGTATATTTTTTTTATAAAGATATTTTCTTTTATACTGTAATGAATATTCCAGAACAAGCAGTCCACGTGACATCAACATGTTTCTTTGATACAGACAAACAATTAGGTACCACGCAAACTTAGGTACCTTCAAACTATCAACAATGAGATTAGTAGGGAAATATATTCCTGAGACATAACCTCAAATGTCAAACTTTTAAACACATTTTATGTCAAAATTAGACTAAATACGTAAATTTAAAGCATATTTTAAAAATGTTTTATATGTTTTATGTAAATTTTAGGCAGTTTTGTAAAGAAATAAAATTTGAAGACATTTAAAAATAGACGGCGAATAAAAAAATTTGCAAAACTAAAATTTCATTTCTATTTATTAATTATTAATAACATATAGTTTCAAATAATTTGAAATAGATTTAAATCATTAGCTCCAAACTTATTGAAAATGAATTTTATACAAATTTTAAGCATTTTATGTTAATTTGTCTATAGTTTCAGAATGTTTTTTTAATACTTTCATAGTATTAAAAAATCTTAATTGTTCCTAGTTTAACAGTATTTTAGTTTCGAGAAATCAGGGTAAAGTCACATTCCCCCTATACTTGTCTTTCTCACACACACTGCTCTGAGTATGCTAAGAGAGAAAGATAACAATTATATGACGTCAATTTCCCCTTTTAGCAAATGTTGAAATATCTCGTAAAGTAATTATTTAAAAAAATGTTTTCATTGTTTTAACTATTATTTATTGAGCCATATTTTAAGCTAAATTCGGAGTCGGGATTTACCACGCAGTTTGCTTTCGTGTTTGTTGCTAAGCAAAAAAAATTCGTGCAAAATAAAAATGTATCGATAAAATCAGGAGGTCTTGTGATATTACTTCTGATTAATTTAATTTAAAAAAAAAATCAGTGTGCTATTCCTTTTTGTGACAGTGCATACCTATAATGAAAATTTAAAGCCAATTACAAGATAATGCGACGATTTAATTTATAACACGTCTTTCATTTGATGGCATTCCATTTAAATTAGAGAACAGTAATGTAAACGCAAAAAAATTTAATTTAATGAGTTTAGGTAATGGACGCTGATATTAAATGTTTCACGCAAATAGGTATGATTGATAATTTGGCGTTAATTCTATTTTGTACAGATTGATACAATATAGGTTAGATAATAAATTAGTAATACTGTTAGTTTTAACTTTACGTCAACAACCTTGCTCCCTCCTGGCGATTTGAACCAGGTGCACGATTGCTGACGAATCAACTCGCGGAAACGGAGTGGTTTTATTTTTTTCTTCAATGGTTTTTAATATTCCAATAAAAGCGAGTTAAAAAAAATGAAGAATAAATTATCTAACTAAAAATTTGTAAAAATTGCTATGAAAGTTCGTGCAATTGCAATCATGAGTCATATAACTCATATATGATGCCAATAAATTGCGCTTCGTCGCTTCGTTAAAAACAGAAATTAACAATTTCAAATTGAAAGATTTTCTCTTGAATATCATCTCGTATTATAAAAGATAATAATCTATTATGTACTTAATCATTATATCTTCATTTTTGAGCAATTGCTACAAAATAAATACGTAATTTTTTTATAATAAGGAATGTTCAATATTTATAGTCTTTCTTTCTGGCTCTCTTAAAAGACAAAATTACGTAAATTCAAAATATGTCGTTATATGAAGATTTAATTTATAATTTTCCTAACCTCTCCACTAATTAGTTCTCCCACTTCACCCCGCGTAATCTACGCTCATTAAACCCCATATCCCAAGGGCAAATTATTTCTTATTAGTAACTAATCAATAACTATCATGTACTCGATCTTTCAGTGACGTTCGTGGAATCTTATCAGCTGGCAATCGGGCCGTGCCCTATACACATCGATGAGCCTTGTGACACCGGAGCCATCAAGTTTTACCTCTACCAGAATGCTACACATGTGAAGATTTTGGACCCCTTTAAACCAAAACTGCCAAGCACTTTTAATATGACACGGCAGACGAAAATTATCATACACGGGTATAGTGGGCATTTGGATTATGCGACGGCTAGTTTAACGAAAGGTAAGGGATGAGTTGATGATTAAGTAATGGGGTAATTTGATGCGATGAAAATGACAAAGTTAGAGTTACGAGATAATTTGTAGTTTTGGAGAGACATGGGGATACTTCAAAAAGGAATAGCTAATTCAACATTGTGTAACAAGGGTAGGCAATTTTGAATTAAACAAAAGATGAGCGATTGTAATTCTAGGAAGACAAGCGAATGAAAGATACCTAACGTTAAATTATTTTTCTACTCCCATATCAGTAAATTACCTTTTACTGTCAAACAAGTAAATGCATTCTTACGTAATAGTTATAGGGGAATTTCCGTTTATCCGTTTATCCATTACCTACAAAACAATTAATTTAACGTTTCACAGACAATTAACCTTCAATTAACTGTCATAACGGTGACCTAACATCATTCTTCAAAAATAAAACCATACACAAATTCATAAATTTCAGTAAAATTATGGTCGAAGAAGAAGTATAGTACATTGCTCGAGTTGTAAAGCAATTAAGTGCGAATGGATTACAGACTCGCCTAACGTCTGGTGAGTAACTTCCATTCGCACGTAATATGCTTCTTACAACTCTCGCAATGTAATATACTATTTCCTACAACCGTGTGTAAAGTACATACTTTACGCACTGTTTACGGTGTGTAAAGAGTTATTTTTCAAGCAACAGTGTGTAAAAAGTAAATTATCTTTGCTAGGCAACATACATATCTGTTTAATTTATATGTCAAGCAGTTAATTTGGAAGTAAATAATGATGAAACTAATCACATTTATTTAAAAAATATTATGAGTGAAAATGAAACAAGTGTAATATTTTTTATAAACAGGCTGATAAATAATTGTTTACAATGATAGTTCAAATTTTGTTTTTCACCACCTACCGAATGGTACAGTAATGACATCAAATAGTTTGCATGAGAACACTTTAAAATAACAAAAATGAATTGTACAATTCGATTAATTTGATGCTTCAGATTATATGTTAATATTATATTTCATAAAATAGAAGCTAAGAAGTTATTCTTTGACAGTAAGTTTGACGTTTTGCATAAATTATGGCAATGAACAGGATTTGTTTAATTAGTGCGCGTCAACTTCAAGGCATAGTGTGCTCCTGCAAAACCTTAAAATCCAAAATAATCACTAGATTTAGGGCATATAAATTTAGGATTTAGATATTAGGGTGATAAAAGAGCAACGTCGGACAGAGCCTTATTCTCAATAATTCTAACGTGACCCCCGTATTATTATTACATTTGAAATTAAAGCTTACTGTTAGGTTGTTTGTTGTTTGACTGAAGAAAAAATGGGGTTAAATTATTATTAGTGAAATAAACTGTTTTAGATAATACATACATTAGATGTTACTACGAGTATTACGAGTACACGATAATAATTTAAATTAAAAAAATACTTTGACTGAATCCAAGTTGTCAGGAATACAATCTGTCACTGTACTAATTCCGTGGTAATTCAATAATTGGTGCACTTTCTTAGTAAACTAGATGTCGGGGATTTAAACCCTGCATCAAACAAGTATTAAGTAGTTTGAAATCCAATTACAAACTTTAATCTATTCAAGGAGTAAGGAGTACATTATCAGCATGCGTTCCATTTAAAATAGTGAAATATTATTATTTATTATTACACTCTTTTTACTAATATGTTGTATCATAAGCGATGATAGTATGGGGATTCTCGAAGTATTTATAATTTTACAATTTTAATAAGATGCTGATGAAGATGAAATTGTGAAAGAAATATAAAACATCGATGTCTTACCCAGGATACCAGTATACTTCTACTTCATATAAAGCATTTTGCAAACCTTTTTCGCAATTTTATATCAATGCGCCTTGCCTTGTTGTTAATAGTTCTTGTATTTTACAGAATGTTGCTTTTCCCTGAGCAATTTCTTCTATACAATTGTCATTCCAAGATACTAGTAGTGGATAAATTACCATGTATTGATACTAAAATTTCGATTTGCATTTTTTTTGTTTAAGGGTCACATAAAATTTAAAACTTGGCGGTGCAATTGGATTTAAACTTCCTACATATTTAAGGTAGTTCACCCGTTGATGGTCACAGTCTAAAATGTGACTCTAATAAATACGAGTATACAATATTCATTACAAGTCGTAGAATTTGGATGCAAAGTAACCATTGAAACAACGAAGATAATTGAATTTAAAGTTGATACTGGAATACTTTGCGTATATTGACGTGAACAGTAGATTCACAACTGATAAGAAAATATTAATATGACATCACACCAACACATGTTTGAAAAACGAATACGTTCTTCTTTGATGTTTGAGATATAAAATAAATAAAAACTTTGAGACACTACAATCATTGTTGAGAAATGGCAAGTAAATAGTTGCAGTCTCAAGAAAAAGAATATTTTTGACACCATTACGCAAATGCGCAATAAAGTGTTAAGTGAACTGGCAACGTTGCAATCAACTATTCAGAGTGAGATTTAATACAAGCACGATTAAAAAAATAAA
Source organism: Ophonus ardosiacus (assembly GCA_943142095.1). NCBI lineage: Eukaryota > Metazoa > Arthropoda > Insecta > Coleoptera > Carabidae > Ophonus > Ophonus ardosiacus. The sequence goes on along the minus strand of OW964823.1, from coordinate 14,584,870 downwards.
TACTAATTTATTTCACTCGAAATATGGTAAGTTATATAAGAAAAAAAATGTGTAACAAAATCGTAGAAAATTATTAAACCTTTTTTATATAAAAAACATTTCATTTCGATACTACTGAAGTCATACATAGAACTTATTTATAATAAAACAATAATTGAAAAAGGTAAACTATACATTTGATGAAAGATTTTTATAAACGAGCGTGAAGCTGTCATAATTTTTTTTTTTTTTCACAGGGTAACCGCTCATAGCAGCATTAGACACGTGTTTCGCTCTTATTAGAGCTCATCAGTACAGCATAGCATGTTAACAGATGGACAAGAAACACGTGTCTACAGCTGCTATGAGCGGTTTCCCTGTGAATTTTTTTTTTTTAATTTATACATTTAATTTTCATCAATTGAAACTAATAGATATTTTTGTATTAAGTGCACGAAATGAGTGTTTTTTTGATGCGCGTGAAGACGTCACTTTTAGCCGAGACCGTCAGGTCGAGGCAAAAAAGTCATTCGAACGCGCCAAAAAACACAAATTTCGCCCACAAAATGCAAACAATATTTTTTCTACAACTGTCAAAAAAATAATTCAATAATTTCAGATTTATTTAAGTAAATTATAGGAAAATATTCAAAATAATATTAATTTGCTACCAATATGAAGTTGCCTGGTGTTGTAACCAAGGGAACGTGTAAAGATTGAATAAAGTGTGAACGAATTTGTATTTTCGATCTATCTATATTATCAATTTTTGCTTTAAAACGATGTATTGTGACGAGATCAGTGGTAGCAAGACTCCTCCTGAGGTAAACGAAACTGCAAAAGCTGCAATTTCGAACTTATTACAAGTCAAATCGAGACGTCAATATAAGAATACTTGTACATTTTTTCACACGTGAAAAAATAATTATTATTTTTTCACACATTAAAAAAAACACAAACTTCGCATATCCATAACGATGTATAAATGTCATGTTTTTTAGAGCGTTGTAGAAAAAAAATATTTTATCAATTTTTAAATGTTTTAATGAGGTATATAATGACTCACTTGATTAGAAATGTCACTGATGAACAACCTTAAAGTAACTTCCTTGTTCTTTCTTCTCTCCAATCAACCACATGTGTACGTGTCTCTCTTCCTTATCTATCGTCATTACTTTTGATTTTTTAAAACTCATTTTCATTCTACACTTCACACTTCGTCTAAATTTTATTCAACATCTTTTGAAGTTCTTCCTCATTTTCTGCGAGCATTAGCCTACTAGATGACTAATTATTTGTATAAAAAAATATTGTTCTAATTGCTGAGTTATTAATTTTTAAAAAATGCAAATCATTATCAAATAAATTACGAGATCATATATATTCAGTAATATCTACCTAGGTACCCTTCAAAATAAAATCATTTTTAAAAAAATCTGTTGTGGCCAGCACAAAACCTTCCGTCAATTCAATGTATTTCGTACAAATCCGATACTAAAAGCTCCTTGGAAAATATTCTGTATATCCTGTAAAATTGTAACACGAACACAATATTTTTTAAAAATTCCATATTGCAAGTTCCTTTGGGAAGATTCTATAAATCCAATATTATTATAACAAGAATGTACATTCTGTAAATTGCACTTCACATTTCCTCATTCCTATCCAACACAATTCTTCCTCTCTCAAATATTCTGCTACATAGTCCTTCCATCTTCTCTTTGGCCTTCCTAGTACTCCCGGCATTGAAACTGCAAGTCACTTATGCAAGGGACACTCTGTCACTTATGTTACTTTCTGATCCTATACTTTCCACTTTGGTTTTGCACTTGACACTGACATCTGTCAATTAGAATTTTTTTGAATATATGTGCTGTTTCCATAATTTTAGTAAAGCTAACTGATTTTTGAAAGTTAACCTCTCTTAATCTCTCTATAACTCTATATCTATTGAATATGAAGGAAAATGTATAATCAAATTGTATAGAGAATAAAATTTTCTTTCATATTAATGATCACAAAATGTCAAAAAATTATATTTAACTGCGTTTGTCCCAGAAAAACTGTTAAAAACTTCAAATAAGGGTGCTTCCGGTTGACCAATTATAACCAAAATCTAATCAGCTCTTCATATGGTTGTAAAGAAGAGGAATACGAAAAAATCATAATTTTTAGAATTTTAGTTTGCGAATTATCGTCGGAGAAAAATTTGTCACACACACACAGAGACACACACACGGCAGACACACACACAGACACACATACACACATACAGACATCAATGTAAAATTAGTAATATCGTATTCTAGGGATCTTAAAACGTGCTTATTCATTAAAAACTCACCACCGAATTTTTTGACCAAAGACAATACCTTCCTTACCTAAGGGTGACGGAAGGTAAAAATGTGTACCTACTACACTATTCTTTTTCTTTTTATTTTTTTCCTAGCGTACGCCACCCACGGCAAACACAACATCATCTCCGTAGACTGGAATCTCCTAGCTCAACTCCCATGCTACCCCACAGCTGTGGTGAACACATGGCAGGCCGGCCAATGTACGGCAGTACTCATCGTGAGTTTAGCAGCAAGAGGCATCGATCCCAGGTCCCTGCATGTCCTAGGATTCAGCCTTGGAGCTCATGTGGCTAGCTTCGCGGGTAACTGGATCGCCAGTACCATGGGAGTAAAGATTGGAAGGATTACAGGTTAGGAAATAGGATAGAAGGAACGGATAATGGAAAGAAAGGAAGGAATAGTGAAAGGGTAATTATCTAACAAGGTTATATTGATTAGTTTGTGCTGTTAGATTGAGTGCTTAGAATGTTTTTTTTTTCTTTTTATTAATTAACTTTGAACTCTGCTTTCTCCACTTCATCAGTGGTAGGTATGAGTGTGATTCAGAATGTTTTCAACTAGTAGTATATCGAATTCGGCCATAAACTCGGAATATTATTAAAAATGTTAATCTAACAATATTTTTGTTGAATAATAGGTCAATATCGATCTAAATCAGTGGTTCTTAAACTATGGGTCGCGACCCAAAAGTGAGTCATGTGGGTTTTATTTTGGGTCGCGGCAAACGCTGAAATGTTTTTAAATTATTTTGTATGTATTGTACAGGATGTAAATCGAAAAGTGAGACATAGACTTAATGGGAATTCACTTTTTCTTTGCAAAAATGCTTCAAGTAAAAGTTATAGAAATTTGAAATCATGTGAAGCGATTATTTTAGCTCTAAACGTAAAACTTAATTATAAAGTTACAGTTATTAGTTATTAGTTTTAGCCTAGGTAGCCATGGATTAATGCAAAAGATAAACAATTGCGTTTTTTTTACTGTCATTTATAACTAAATTTGGATTAGAGCAGTAAATTAACACAAAACACAAAAAGGTAAAATGTTTTAGTTCTAATGGACAGTTAAAAACAATACATTTGTTTATTTTTTGTCACAAATCCATGGCATAATAATAATAATACGCAAACCGGTTGTCTGGCTGGATACTCTATAGTCAAGTATTACCATGACCTAGAAAGAATTTAATAGTTATTTATTATATGAGTGTGGAATGTAACTTATTAGTCACGAAAGAAAAAGTTTAGCCACTCGTCCTCCGGGCCTCGTGGCTAATTTTCTTTATCCAACATTGACTCAATATATTTGTTGCTATGGTTATTTGAAATAAATACAGTAATGTACAATTTTTCTGATTCTTATGTAAATAACTATTGTCATCTAAAATGTTTTACATATTAACGCATATTATAATATAATAATAATAATAATAATAATAATAATAATAATAATAATAATAATAATACTTTATTACTCAAACAGGTAAAAAACCCTACACAAGTAAATGGAAATAATATAAACAATAAAAGACAAAAAGCCAATGAAAAATTATACAAAAATATCTCGATCTGCACACATTATGTTATATAAATTACACATAACATATATAGGTGACTTGCACAGAATATTAGAGTTATATGCAGGAAGGTAAAAGCTGTCGTTGCAACGTGAACAAAAACGGGGGACACGAAAATCGATTTTAGATAGCAAAAGAGGACTATCAATTTTGTTATTAATGATTTTGTATAGCGTATTAATTGATGCATTTATATATCTGGTTCTGATGCACTCAATTTCAAATGTCTGAAGTATAGTGTCAGTACTGACAAAATTGTCGGGGTACACACCGTAACATTTGAACCAGATGTATTTTAAGAACTTGCGCTGAAGAGCTGTTAATTTAGTAATATGAGCTTCATAAATTGGAAACCAAATTATAAGCGAAAAATCTAGTTTAGACTGTACAAAAGCAAAGTATAAGGACTTAAGTGCGGAAATATTACTTAAGTATTTTTTGGTATTATATCTACCCAAAAGGGGTCACCTACAACAATGAATATTATTTAAGATTTAAGACATTAATTAAGCTCTTGTTAGCTACTTATATATTTATATTCAGTTATTAATTTTTTGAACTGTAAAATAAAGTTCGAACAACCATTAATTCAGTACTACTTACAAAAAATTCTAGTGCATTTAAAAATTTCTTACCTATCTTACTTATTTGAAATTTACTGCAGGTAATTTTTTGTATTTAACCATGTGCTCTAAAAAAAAACGCGTGTTCAGATTATACGAAGAATGTTATAAATAATACTTGAGGTGTCAGCTTTCAGTGTAAGAGTTCCAAGAAAGTATTTATAATCTTGTGCAACAGTTAGTTTTTCGCGTCTTGAATTCTTTTATCATACATGAATATGTTTTGAGAAATATTTTACATTTTAAAAGATAAGATGAATGTTTTACAATAGCTTTAATAAGATCCAAGGTAGACAAAAGGAATTTTGAACATATTAAAAACTGATTAAATTAATTACTGAAGTTCAATAACCAGGAGAACGGCAGAATCCTTCCAAATTTAATTAACTTCGTATAAAACAATTTCAGAGCCAAAATTATCATTATTAGCTATTGTACGAGCTAAAACTTTGTCATTTACATATTCAGTGCAATATTATCAAATGATGTCATCGTATATTATCATTTATTAAATTTGCCAGACCGGATTTGTAATTTCATGTTGGTGATTACATATATTCAAGTTCACAGATGCTAATCTGCATAATCAAATATAGAATATGAAATTAGGTTAAATACAATTTTATGAACTATTAAATGAATAATTATTTTGACGTAAACAAATTTACTGGCTATAACTGCTCAACTGCTCTATCAAATATGGTTGAAACTATCGGTACAATTTAAGTACATGTAACGAGTATGTAGTGTTAGGTAAGTTTTTTTCAGGAAGTTTTTTTTGAAATTTTCTGAGAATTTTTTAAAAAAATCTTAATTATGATCAAAAATGTAAATTTATGTTAACCTTACCTATGTACTTACTTTTATGAATTTAAGTGAATGTATAGTAAAAAAAATCTGTTGTTGCCAGCACAAGACATTCCGTCAATTCTATGTATTTTGTACAAATCCCATACCAAAAGGTCCTTGGAACAGATTCTATATAATATCATGTAAAATCTAACACGAACACATACTATTTTTTTACAAATTCCATACCAAAAGTTCATTTGAAAAGGTTCTATAAATCCAATAAAATTATAACATAAACATACACTAAGTAAAATGCACTTGACACTTCCTACATTTCTTCTTCAGCTATCCCCTATTTTATTAGGGGTCGCTGTTTCCTCTTCTCTTCTACTCATTCCTGTCCAACGCATCTTCTTCACACAGTCCTTCTTTTCTCAAGTCTTCTGCGATACACTCCTTCCATCTTCTCTTTGGCCTTTTTCTGCATGTCACTTGCGAGGAACACTATGACATACCAATTTCAGATCTTATACTTTCCATATTTGGTTTTGCACTTGCAACTGACATCTGTCAATTAAAATTTTTTGATATATCAACTGTTTCCATGATAAATAGCAATGCTGACTAATTTTTGAAAATTAATTTCTTTATAACGCTTTAAATCTACATCTATTGAATATGAAGGAAAATGTATAATCAAACCGTATAGAGAAGAGTATTTTCTTTAATATGTATAATAACAAAATGTCAAAAAATAATATTTAACTGCTTGTTTTTAAGAAAAACTGTTAAAAACTTCAAATAAGGGTACTTCCGGTGGAGCAATTACAACCAAAATCTAATCAACTCTTCATATGGTTATATAGAAGAAGAATATGAAAGAAGGGACCCTAAAACGTGCTTATTCATTAAAAACTCAACACCGATTTTTTTGACCTAAGACAATACCTTCCTTACCTAAAGGTGATGGAAGGTAAAAAAGTACAGTAAAATATTTGAAATCATCTGCATTGTGAACGAATTAACAAATTTGCATACATTTAACTCTCTCATTTGCATGACTAAATGCGTGTACAACAAGGATGGATGTAACGCGTTTGTCTTTCAACAAGTCATATTGTTTTGTCTAAGGTAGGATATTCCATTTTAAAACGAAAAAGAATGCTCGTTGTTGACAATACTTTCGCGGTAACGTAAGTTTATTTATTAATCCAGTCATATTATACTTCATTTCGCGTAAGAAAATAGTAACGGGAATGTACAAATTTAATACTAAAAATATTAATATTTCCAATTTTAAATGGCACAAAAGTGACCCCTGTGGTGCACTCTCCACACCAGCTATGAGTGCCGGTGAGGTGACGCCTGGTAAGCGCCCACACGGTAAAATATATCGTCATCATTACCGATGTCTACATGTGTTGTAGATACTGGCACACCCAGAAATGGGTAATATGCCGTGATGATATATTTATTTTTTTATTTATTTTACAAATTTAATACAGTTCATGTTAAGAAAACGAAAATAATTATGGAGAAACAACTCTTGGACTTTGAATCAAGACGACGTCCCGGCTCGCAGTTCACTTAATTCATGATTTTTTAGCCAAAAACAAAATCGTCTTGATGTCGCAGACATCGTATTTACCAGAAATGGCGACCTCTTCTCTAAGATGATGATGACATTGAAAGGACTACGTTTTACGACCATAGAGGAGATAAAAACAAAATGCAAATAGTTGAAGTGCTAAAGGCTATGCCACAAAGCGAATTCCACGTTGTTTTGCAGATTAGAAACATTGGCATAAGTGCATTACCTATATCTAATAGGGAATCTTAAAGGAGACGATATTAATATTGATAAATAAATTATTACTTTTTAAAAGATATGGAAATTCTCGATTTTTTATCAAACCTCGTATGTAATGAATGATGGGTCAATTCCCGAAATCGAATGGTATATTCTTTCCCGAAGGTAGATATTTTGGAAAATTTTATGTTTCTAATAATAAAAAAAGTTTATTTAGTTTTATGATTTTCAGTGATACGTTAAAAAAGTAGATATATTAATAATATACGTACCTATTGTTGATTCAGTTAAAAAATCAAACGTACCTCCATAGGTACAAATAAAAGAAATTCAATATGAATGAAAACAATAAATGATTGAAAATCGATCATATTTTTCCCGAAAATCGTAGTTAAATTCCCGAAAATCTTTTTTCTAGAAACAAAAGAAATCTCCGCGAGAATTTTTCGGTTGCACTTCACTACATGTATGTGTAAATAGTTGCTGGCAGCGAACAACGCCGGTACTTTATACTGATAAATTCCAACGACTAGTTTTTAACTAATCATGATGCAAAACACTTGAAAATTGAACCAATGGGAATAGTATTATACTGATAAAACCTCGTTACCCCGATAATTTTCCGCTACCAAGTAAATAAACAGTTGTTATTGTTTATAACTGTCAGTGTGACAATTAATATGTCAAGTTTCATTTTGCGTTGTCTTTGGAATTTATTTTACCAAATACCACACCACCTCTCAGATTTTCTCAGATAAACTTTTATTTTTAAGCACTCATTTTTTTGCTTTTAAGCAAAATCACTCAAACAAACTGACAGTAGGTAAAACCCCTCCTCCTTCGGAGTCGGGATTTACCATGCAGTTTGCATTCGTGTTTGTTGCTAAGCAAAAAAAAATTCGTGCAAAATAAAAATTTATCAATAAAATCAGGAGGTCTTGTGATATTACTTCTGACAATATAATATAAAATAAAATCATGAAAATTACTGTGATATATTCCAACGACTAATTTTTAACCAATCATGATGCAAAACACTTGAAAATTCAACCAATGGGAACAGTATTATACTGATACCCCGATAATTTTCCGCTACCAAGTAAATAAACAGTTGTTAATGTTTATAACTGTCAGTGTGACAATTAATATGTCAAGTTTCATTTTGCGTTGTCTTTGGAATTTATTTCACCAAATACCACACCACCTCTCAGATTTTCTCAGATAAACTTTTATTTTTAAGCACTCATTTTTTTTGCTTTTAAGCTAAATCACTCAAACAAACTGACATTAGGTAAAACCCCTCCTCCTTCGGAGTCGGGATTTATACCCAAGTCATTCAAGCAGCCAATGCACGTCATTAATAAAAATTGAATAAAAGTAACCAGATGTGTGACGTCATGTACTGGTACGTTTGCAGAGGTTTTAGAATTTTTATGAAAAGAGTATCTGTATTATCGACATGGTCATGAACTGTCACATTTACAAAATAAATACTATATTTTCGTCACTGTCCATTTCTATTTAAATTATTTTATAATACTAACCTTATTTATACTTATGTATGCCATATAAAGGCAATAAATAAAAGTGAGCCGAATTACAAAGAAATATACCGAATTCTTCTGATTGATTAGAAGTGCTACCTTTGGCAGATTCACAGATTTGTGTTTGCGTTAACGGTCACGATGCATCGTTGCGTTGCGTTTAACATTACTATATTATAAATAGGCCTTTACAACGCACAAAAATGTTTCAAACACGATACAAATATTTTTCAAATAATAACTGACAGTATGAACATACAAATTATCAATGTTGCCAACTATAGCAACAATTAAATGAATATTATGACGTTGATGTACATTATTTATATATTATTCATGTCATATACGATAAGTAATGAACTCTACTATTCATCTTAATAATAATTATATAAGGCTATACACTTTTTGACGGTTAAAAATGATTGAAATTTTATTTCATTTTTCACTATTAGTGATGTTAATGCATTAAGGGTTTTACACCAAGTGATGACATGCATTGACTGCTTGAATGATTTGGGTATACCATGCAGTTTGCTATCTTGTTTGCTGCTAAGCAAAAAAAAAATCGTGCAAAATAAAAATTTATAGATAAAATCAGGAGGTCTTATGATATTACTTCTGATAATAGATATTTACACACCAAGTGAGCTAAGGTAATGTTTATTCATGAGAAGAAAGTTTAGCTCACGAGCCCATAAGGGCGAGTGAGTTAAATTCTTCGAGTGAATAAACATTCTTAGCTCACGTGGTTTGTACAATATTTTATTCAATTTTGACGAAATACTAATAAAAACCATTATAATATTTAATTTTGACAAAATAAAAAACTGATTATTTAGTAGGCTGAGCATATGACAATCGTCGCTGATAGACGTCAAGTCATGTAATTAAAATGAAAATTAATGAAAATGGCTGATAATGTCTGCTAAATATTATGGTGAGTGTTATTTTCGTACCTGATGTTATTTTAAATGCATTATTTGTTGCAGAGTGAGTTAAAATTTTGTGAGAGTGATTTAAAAAATTTTTAATTCACATGTGAAAAAAGTGTTACTTATAATTGTTGCTATGGAGTTAATAATGACAGTTTAAAACGTCAAAATCGAATAAAAAAAATTAAACAACTTTAAATCAATTGTTCCATAACTATTTATTTTTAACATTCATTATCTTTTCCTTTCATCATTCTTCATTTCATTACGATAAAAATAATAAATTTATAACAAAATCCTGCAAATGACTGCAATAAAAAAGAATTTACGGTAAAATCAATTCGATTCAATCTATAACTTATCTTTTCCTATCTATACTCTCCATTATACTTTTGACAATTAATATCGTTGTTAGGTTTGGATCCTGCGTTGCCGCTTTTCGCGACAATAAAGCCCGACTGGAAGCTCGACTCAAGCGACGCGGAGTTCGTGGATATCATCCACACCAACAGCGGGATTTACGGAAAGGTGGAGGCGTCAGGACATACCGACTTTTATGTGAACGGGGGAACCTTCCAGCCCGGATGCAGCGAGCACAAAAGTAAGGAATAAAACCCGGACTTAAAGACTTTATAGCGGATAGGGATAATGTAATTTATTGGCGAACATTGAGGGATGTTAGGCAGTAAAATTCGAGTTTGCTTTTGATCGAAATTACGCGCCCTTTTGCCATACGAAAATATTGAAGTCTTAGGTATAAGTGGCCCCGGGAGTGAGTAGCTTATGTTGTGGTTTTGATGTTTTGAAGGTCTGTGTTCTAATCTAATTATTTACAATTTTCAAATAGCACAAAATTGGTGTTATTTTCACAACATTGAAAGCCTGTAAAGTGACACCTGGTAGGAGCTCTTACAACATATATATGTATATCGTCAAAGCAAAAATATAGATATGCTTAATAATTAAGTTTATATGCAGTTTAGAAAATGGTTTTGGTGTTCAGTTGAAATTATTTACGTGGAACTGTATTTTTGCTATTATTAATACCGAAACTTGCGATTTAGATAACTTTTTAGCCAAATTAAATTCAGTTTTTCCATCAATTAAATTTACGATTGAAAAAGAAACCAATAAACAATTACCATTTTTGGACACACTGGTTATTAGAAACAAAACTAAATTAGAATTTGACATATATAGGAAACCTACGAATACTAATCGATTTTTTAACAGCTGACTCGAATCATTTTTGGCAACATAAATTAGCAGCGTTTAACTTTTTAATTAATAGACTGACCAAATTTCCGTTAAACAAAACACGTTTTGAAAATGAATTGAAATATATTAAAGAAATAGCTAAATGTAATGGATTCCCGGTTAAAATTATAGATAAACTAGTCCATAAATTTAAAAATCGTCAATCCGTATTAGATATCACAACTTTAACGCCAACTAATAATAAAAATAATAAATATATAACATTACCATTTGATAATGCCACCAAAGGTTTAAACAAAATTTTTAAAAATCAAAATTTAACGGTAACTTATAAATCAAATAACACCATTAAATCATTATTAGGTAACCCTAAAGATAAAATAGATAATAATAAAAAATCCGGTGTTTATAAAAATGACTGTAAAGATTGTAATAAAGTTTATATCGGACAAACTAAAAGACAAATTGATACTCGGTTTAAAGAACATTTCTATCATTTAAAAAGCGGTAATCCTGATAAATCTAGCGTAGCACAACATATATTTATTAATAATCATAAAATTGACAATCCTAATATAAAATTATTGAAACAAGTTGATAATAATAGATATTTAGACGCACATGAGAGTTTGATAATACATAAATTTAAAGATAAATTGATGAACGCGGACCTAGGTCCCATCCCAAATTCTAAATTATATGAGTTAATATAAGACAGTTACTCTGTTTAATCTTAGTTACCCAATTAGGTATCCATTCACCTATGACTCCTGTCCCTATATAACCCGTGTTCTCTCCTTTATTCCTCAGAGCTGTTTTGACCTCTGGCATGGTTTACATGCTGATTAATCTTAACTTCTCTGTTTTTACTTTGTAGTTTCTACTGATGATGAGAACTTAGTTCTCGAAATACGTATTTAGTTTTTAAATTTATTGTTAAGGTTAAGGGGTTTTTTCTTTAGTTATAACTTTACCTTAAGACTCCATTTTAGTTTTATAATTCAATATTATCAAACAAAAAAGTTGCCCCAGACACATTTTCTGGTTTTAAACTCATTTTTATTAAACACAACGTACAAATCACAATAAAGAATTAGGTTTAACACTGAATAACAGATGCGAACACAATGGCAGATAGGAACAAGGAACGGGACGCAAGACAACGAGGGGAGGTTTGTTTGTATGCATGATCTTCTATCTCTCTCTTGCAGTGACGTCAATTTTGTAAGTATCTATTTTCAAAACGTCTTGATTTGAAAACAGATTCGACGCATGCGCATTTGATTGATGTGACAGATCCTCGTTTTCGCAACAACGTAAGCCCGGTAGTGTGTTGTTGGGAGAGACCTTCGCAATTTTTTTGAAAATGTATTGTTATAAATAGTGTACTTGTCAAATCTAATCTTCTTTTGTTTCATTGTTCAATGGCAGAAAGCTACTTCGTTTTTTTGATCGAAAAAAATGTTTAGGACAAATATTGTAATACATAGTTTAAGGATTTTATAAACGTTTTACTTTCGAAAATCGGTGGAGTGGTTATCAAGAAACCTTGTTTTAAAAATTTAGATCAATTGTCATTTTGTCATTTGCAAAAAATTAGAAATAATTATTGTAAATGCAATAGGTTTAGAGCCGAAGGTAATATTGAAAATTTTTCTTTTTTCAATCCACCTTAAAATAAGGGAGTTATAACGATTTTTTGAAAAAACAAAAGAATTCCAATAACTACTAACCGGGACACGAAATCAAAAATTGCAACTAAGACAAGTTGTTTATTTTAATGAGTTCTAACTGCCATTTTCGGGTGAAACTTAATATTAACACCTGTATATATACAATGGTGGAATCTCCCATTGGCACACCTAGTAATTTATGGGTTGTATACGGCTGTATTTAACCAAGCATCAAAGTCATATTAATTTAATCGCCAAATACGAGGTAGTAACGGGACTTTTTAAATTTCACGCGTTAACCGTTTTCGATTGAACTCATTTATTTTATCACGAGGGTCTGTGAAGTGTATATCTTATGCAGGATTCATTTATATATTGAATCTGAAATTTGAAATTGACAGGTACATATTGACTTAACAGTTTGCCACGCTTGGCGATTTTTTTTTAATTTAAAAATAACGGAATAAACACCTGTATTAAATTTTATATTAAAAATGGTATAAACTGCAATGAAATGGTAATGGTACAAATATTGGAGAAAGCTTTTAGCAAAGAAACTATGTTGAAAGTTGAATCCAAAAGTTTATGAATGGTACAATTTTTTTTAAGTGGGTCGTGAAAACGTGGAAGATGACAAAGGTAGTCGGGATGTGGCAAAATTTTGGTTGTCTAGATATGTATTATATGTATGCATTTTATGCAGTTATATCAATCCCAAAATGACACTATAAATCTTTTAAGAATAAAGCTCATATCGAGCTCATATAGTCTGTTTTTAAACTACAAAAAAAGAATTGAAATTTTGTCTAATTATATTTAGATATTTTATTAGGCAATATGTCTAATAATTTAGTATAATAGACACTTACAAAATTGCAATTTGCACGAGCGCCTCTAACGGCGAAGCATAGAAATCAAGGTTGCTATGGTTACCCCGTACAAACAAAGACCTGTCATCAGCCGTAGACTTTACACTCTAGCCATCGTTTTAGTTGAATAATCGAATGATCTTCAATATTATCAAACAAAAAAGTTGCCCCAGACACATCTTCTGGTTTTAAACTCATTTTTATTAAACACAACGTACACATCACAATAAAGAATTAGGTTTAATACTGAATAACAGATGCGAATACAATGACAGATAGGAACAGGGAACGGGACGCAAGACAACGAGGGGAGGTTTGTTTGTATGCATGACCTTCTATCTCTCTTGCAGTGACGTCAATTTTGTAAGTGTCTATTTACAAATCTTACTTTAGAATTTTAACTACTCTGAAATAGATAATAAATATTTTGTTAAAAATCGTTAATTTAAATATGAAAATATTTACTTTAATTACTTATTTTATTTAATTTTACTATATTTTGGTTTCATTATTTTTGTCCTACAATTTTCGGTAATTTATCTAATGAATTAGGTAAATTCATTTATATTTAGTTCAATACGATATAAATGTAGTCACTTCATCTAATTTTGTATTTAATTTTAGTATAATTTGTTATTTTAAATTTAGGAAATTTAACTAAATCTACTTAGATAATTTAATGAAACATATTAGTAGGCTGAAAAACAAGGAATTTATTTAGTTAATTTAACTACAATTTAAATAGCTTTTTTTTCTGTGCAGCGTTTTCAAGTTTGACGCTGAAATCAACGCTATTGACGGTTTTACGCCGAACGAAATTTAAATTTCAACTTTTTCAACCTTTGTTCAACCATGTAAAACCGTCGGCGAAACAGCCAGTCACAAGCATTGATTTAAGTGCCACACTTTTAAAACACAGTCTTTATTTAGAAACAGACTATACAATACATCATCCTTACTCCGAAACAGAGAAACTAAACGGAATTCATGAATATATTTAACAAAGATAAATGAAACAGTATTCAACGTCTTTTATTTTCAATGACATTTTAATTACATCTTATTAGCCACATTTTAAATGCAGAATACATTTGACTTGTGACTTCTGTTCTTTTCCAGGCAGTACTGTAATAAATTAATCTATGTACTTCATAGATTCAACAATTGTTCTACAATACTGATTAATTACACTGGTTGCAAAATAGTTAAGATGTAAAAATTGTAGTTTAACAATCGGGCGCCCGCCTCTTAATAAAACCTTGTAAAAAAACGTTATCTTCTATTTTATTTGTGTAAAATTAGGTTCAAAATAAACACATAAAACACCTTCAAGCCGCCCGCCTGTTAATAGAAGGTTGTAAAAAAAAACTTTATCTTTTTATTTGTGTATAATTACATTGAAAATAAACACATAAAATACCTTTACAAATATTTCTTTTTAGAAAACAGAAATGCAAAAGGTGGACCAATATATCAGCTTAATTAATAAGTTTAAGTTAAAATGAATTAAATTTTTTATTTTATTATTGTCTTACATTCCGAGTCTAGCTTAGAAAACTAATCAGCAATTTTAAAATAAGAAAACTTGTTGCACTGTCTATGTTGCATATTAAAGCCAAAAGCAAAACAACATACCAAGACCACATTGCAACAATAAAATGTATTGATTAAGGCGATTTTAGTATCCAATTACAACAAAGTACATGTCAGATTACGACAATAAAAGGATATATAATGTATCGCAGAGTGAAACAGTTCCGTTTGTAAATTAAAACAGACCTTGATACACATTTACCCGTTAAAGAAGATAGGAGGATATATTCTCAGAGAATATTGGTGAAAAATTTTCGGATTGAAGGGAGTAACAAAAGGCGCGATGCTTGTGTGTGTTTTAAACGTAAATTATATATTTTTTAATATTTAGTTTCGGCGAAATATTTTAGGTTGAATTTTTCACTACTTGCACGAAACGAAAAATAATAGCAACATCAAGCACTTAACGGAACCGAGTGATATTATTTTCAACGCCTTTAAAGTATCAAATGAACTAGCAGCTGACATATGTACACAAAATTTTAGATGCTTTTAACATGGTAAATCAGTTTTTCTTTGCGCAAACGTTGCCTAATTATTTTATGCAAAAATACGTCAAATAAAAGTTATAGAGATTTAAATTCTAGCGCTTTATATAAACGTAAAAAGTAATTATAAAATTACAATTATTATGAACTTTTAGTCTAGGCAGCCATGGATTTATGGCAAAAAATAAACAAATGCATTATTTTTAACTAGCATTTGTAACTAAATTTTTATTAGAACAGTAAATTAACACAAAACACTAAAAGGTAATTTTTTTAGTTCTAATTGACAGTTAAAAACAAAGCATTTGTTTATTTTTTATCATAAATCCTGGGTGTCAAAACTAAAAGTTCATAAAAATTAGAATTTTATAATTAATTTTAACTTTTATGTAAAGTGCTAGAATAAGCGTTTCTTATGATTTAGATGCAGAATTCAAATCTCTATCGGCCGGTTTTTATAATAAATATAAAGTCACTTTACTTTTAAAGTTGTCAGTTTAAAGTCCTATAAAATAAAGTCACCTGACAGTTCCTCTAAATTAAAGTGAAATTAAGAAACACTTTTTTCACATTTAGATCAAACTTTAAAAGTAAAGTGACTTTATATTTATTATGAAACCGACCGTATAACTTTTAATTGAAGTATTTATGCATAGAATAATTAGGTAATGTTTTCGATTTTTGCGAAATACGAGTATCTTCCATAATGTGAAATAATACTTGATTTTGTTTTGCACAACTTGAGAGCACTTTTTTATGTTCTTTCAAATGGCGATGTTCAATTTTTTATTACTGCTGGGTTTTGAGTTTTGATGTCAATTTGCCGCCATATTGGAAAGATTTTTTTAACTTTCTAACGATGTGTAATTTAGCTATGTTCATTTGTTTCAAACAGCAAAAATGTAACAATTATTAAATTTATCTGTTGTCTCAAAATGTGAGCAAATAGATTGCCCCCTATGGATTTATCATGGAAGCATTAACGTCCTGTAGCATATATCGTCTATTGACGACCAAGCAGCGTGGTTACGAACATCGTCATATCCACCTAACTGGAAACTGGATTTGTGTTGCATAACTTTACTGGTTCTGAAGCGACTGTGCGACTTCATCAAACATCTACGATACAATTGTACCTATTTAATCACATTTTGTATTTAATAAAGTTTCAATGCTATTATTAATAATTATAAATGGTCACATCGTTGAAAACTAATTTATTCGTTCTTATATCCATAAAATGTAGATAGGTAAGGTAGTACTTTACTCTCTTTTTTGTCATTCGAATATTTCTTTTCGTTTTAGTTTTGTTCGGAACGTGACTACTCATTTATGATCGTTTCGATTAAACATGAACCAGATGCCGCTTGAGAGCCAACCGTATTCAAATGCATTAAAGAATTTAAATACGTAAAATAAAATTTTGTTTATTTATTTTGTGCTTTTAAAATGTACACTACCTGAATATTGCAGACAAAATACCGTTTCAAATTAATTTAAAAACAGTTAATTGTTAAAAGATCCCTAAACCTTAACTAAAAACACTAAAACTAGATACGGATTTCGGCAACTAAGTTGCCAACATCAGTAAACTTACGTCTACGAAAAGATCAGTTGTGGATTATTCAATATGTCAACCATGCCAGAGGTCCAAAAACAAATCTGAAAAACAGAACAGATATAGATCACCTACTCACTATGTCAACCATACCAGAAGTCCAAAACTGTTCCAAGTTTCGAACAGTTTTGGACCTCTGGTATAATTGACATACTGAGTAATCTAAATCTGCTGTTTTTCAGATTTGTTTTTGGACCTCTGGCATGGTTGACATGTTGAGTAATCCAAAACTGATCTATTCTTAAACGCAAGTTTACTGATGATCGCAATTTAGTTGCCGAAATATGTAACTAGTTTTAGCGTTTTTATTTATGGTTTAGGGATTTTTTTAACCTTATACTCCAATAAAGTTTTATTAAAAACAGTTACTTGAAAATATATTAAAAGTAAACTTAATTAATTTTGCCAAGATAATTAGAAATTTATTTCAACATTTTATGTTCTTTCACATTTCATACAGTAAGTACATAATACTTGTTCTAAAACATACTTGTCTTTTATAAAAGATCTTATCAACTCACGTAACTTTATATTCATCTTGAAAACTTGTTAAAATTATCTGAAAACTCCAGATCAAGTGTAGAACACATTTCTTACAACATAACTACCCCCTATATGTGTTTAAATTCTTCCATTAAGTCTAAATATCCCCCGAAGCATCTACTCTAACTTTTCCTCTTTTCCAATCTTCATTCTTACATCTACATCATGTGATTATTACAGATCCACCAATGTGCAGTCACATGCTTGCCCCGATCTACTTTGCGGAATCGATTTCCAACCCTGATGGTTTCAAGGGGGTGAAGTGTGCAGGGTACCTGCAGTATATGCTTGGATGGTGTAGGAATACGACAGTCAGCGCTACGAACGGTGAAAATGGGAACTTTAACGTCACAACCGTTATGGGAGAGCACTGTGATAAAAGGTAGAGATATTTGGAATTTTGAGGTTAGAGTAAACATTAAATCAAGGTTAGGAGTTTTGTTTACTGATAATAATAAAAAACTAGTAATACTGTTAATGTGCAATAGTTATTGTTGTGGTTATCATTTGTAATTTATGTCGTGAACAAAAAATGGTGTATTGTGCATTTTTGGTATTGATTTTTACGAGTTCCGCAATACATTTTAGTTTTTTCTTTTTAATATAAAATTTTATAGTAAATACTGCAAAATAATAAAAATTTAATGGGTCATATGTTGAAGACTCTATTACGTTAGAACCTATAAAATTAAAAGATAAATTCAACAATTACTTTTTATAAAATAATTTCAAAATGAGAAAATATCCTTAAAAAATAAATTAGATATTTACAGTCAAATATTAAATGTGCATCAAACTGGTCATTTAATGTAAATTTTTTCTCAAAATTGATGATTTATTTCATATATTTATACAGGGTGTTGACGGTCCGGTGCAAACATAGCGATTTAAGTTTTTTGAAATTTCCTGCTCTCCTCTTCATTTTATAGCAAAACCTATAAAGTTTAAAGTTGTACAATATTAAAAGTTGAATGTAAAATAGATAATTACATTTTTTATTAAGTTTTTGAGTTTTTCACAATTTTAAAATGAAATTCAAAATTGTCGGTTTATTAGTAGCAATAGCCATGGCACTTTGTTTTATCTATTAATTTTAGAGGAAAAATTAAAAGAACAAAACTGTGTTTATTGATCTCAAAATTATTATTCATATTACGTTTTTGGTTTCTTCACAATTTTAAAAATAAATTCTAATTTTTTGTTTTATTAGTAGCAATACACACTAAAAAGGGTGAGGACAAGACTGTCTTTATTGATCTGAAAATTTTTGGTCAAATAATTTTGTATCTAGTGACAATATTTCTGAATATCACGGAAAGTAAATACATAGTTATTATACTTGCCATCAAATAAATATGGACTGGAGATCTCTACGCTATTGCCAATTTCACTATGCTAAGTTATGAAGAAGAAGTGGCAACACCGCATGGCAAGGGACATGGGGGGAGAAGGGAAAAAATGAGCATTCGTCCATATTTATTTGACGGTGAGGTATAATGATTAAAGTATTTGTTTGGATTTGCAAATAATGGAACGATATACAATTCATCAAAAATTGAATGTCTCAAGTGGTAAAAATAATAAATAATATTTATTATTATTCCGTTGACAGTTTGTTAATAGATTATGTTAATGTAAAGAAAATCATTAATTAATGACCCGTATTAATGTATATTTTTTTATTACTAAACGATTTTAGTGGGATATCAAATACCAACGTTGAACAATAATTGTCAAAAGTTACTAAACTAAAAAAAAATTGCCATGGAATAAAATTAGATTTTCCAATTCAGTAAAATACGGGCAACGGAAATATAACTAACACGTATGTTAATTGGCAATTAATGAGAATTAAAGCGCTCGCTACTCTCACGCGTTAAAATGTCTCAATCATTAATCGCCAACATTCGCATCCTTGATAGTTAAATAACTATTTTTTAAGTCAGTTAAAAGTCCAATTTTTTCATTACAATGGGTTTAGAAAGTATATTTTTAACACTATAAAAGTGTGTAAAATTTTGAGTTCACTAGACGCGCTTTTTATTTTTGAACAACTTTCGTCGTTTCCAAATTTAATATGTAAAGAGATATCACTAAATGAAAATTTCTCGGTTATAAATAACCAATAATAAATTATTTACTAGAATTGATAATCATTTTAATTTAGGTATATCTCAAAACTTACAATTTTTTGATTTGCGATATAGAAGAGAATGGAATGTTGCATGTATTTTTTTTTTATTTTGTACTAATTATACTAAAATTTATTTATAACTTTAACTTTGTAATTACATACTTACATTGCAAAAAAATTTCATGAATTATTAATTTATCGTAAGTTATCAAAAGGTAAAGAATTATAATTTTTTATTTGTTTATTTTTCACAGCACAAGAGGAACATTCTTCGTAGATACATCCCCAAGCCCGCCATATTCACGAAACAGAAAATCAATTAATAATTTATGAAAATATTCTATTAGCCATAATATTTATAATTTTATACAATAAAAGAGTATTGCGCATTTTCCTTTCTCTATTACCGAGAGTGTTGCTAAGTATTACTTCAAGGAAACAAAATCTAATTTTACTTGACATTTCGCTAACGGATTTGCGCGCCATAACAATTAAAACAGATGAGCGACAATTAGCAAGATGTGTGAAGACACAGATAACGAAATATCCGTGGCAACCGCAGGCGGCGGCGATACAGTGACCGTGACAGTTAGTGACAGTGAAAACTCTGAGTATTTATGACACCGGTGCGAACATTGCGGCACAATGGAGTGTGACATGTGTAGGAAATGTTTAGTGAAGTGTCATTTGTGTTTAAAAGCAGTTTTTACAGTGATTTTAGTTGGTAAGTAAATAAAATTGTTTTAGTTTTTAGTGATATTTGTTCGTGTGACTATTCTAGGTCAAAAAGAAAAAATATTTGAAATGAGGTCTGTAGCGTAAAAGGTAAATAAAATTTTGAATGTTATGATAAGAGTAATATGTAATATTTTGAAGAAAAATCGTTCTTTAAACATAATGGTGAAATTTGGCACTTTTCAAAACAGCGTTTAAAACATGGCTTATCGTATCAGCCATGGTATTTTCTTTATTTTTAATTTTAAACCTATATTATAACATTTTTTGATCATATCGAACAATTCTAACCATTTAAGATTCAATAAAAAGTAAAATATAATTAAATCTATATACGAATATTTTTCCTTAAATTTTTGGCAGGTCAAATAATCAAAAACAAATGATACATGGGATAAACCACAGGATAAACATAAACGTCAAAATATTTCCTCAAACAAAGAAGGTACAAATGTCATGACAAACTAATAATGCAGAAAAATTTCATTATTTTGAAAAATTAGTTACGTTAATTTTTCATGAAATTGCAAGAACAAATTTAAATTATTTACAAAAAATGTAATTATAAATAAACAATTCCATTTAAAAAATCAAGGATTATTTCCGGCAAAACCGGAAATAAAATTTAGGACTTTTTCACACCAAAAAGGCCAAAAGCGGTATTTAAATTCGTCCTCAACTTTATAATTTAAACTAGGTACTAATAGATTAAAAATTAACAATAAGAAAATAGACATTTATCTCTTCTTGCCAATCACCATGCATGTATATGATTACAAATTTAGTTTAGTAAAAAAAATTATTAAAACAATTCTCGAGATAATTGTTTATCTTTCATAAAGAAAATGGTTTAATTGTTAATATTATTGTAATAGTGAAATTCATTGTTGCAATAAATTTTTATTACGAGCGAACACAAGCGCATACTGTTTGTGATATATCCTGTACTTTCTTGGGAATTTTGTACAAACTTTTTGATTTACTGTTACACAAAGTTGTTTTCTGGGTTATTGTCATTAAAATTTAATGCTGAAAATAAGTGGTCGTATATCATATGACAGTTTAGAATCCACAGGGAAATCAATTGTTTAATTTAATTTTTAAAAATTTACGAACAATAAATTTGTCAAGTTTTATTTATTGGAGTTAAATTTATAAACTTTTTTCATGAACTAACCTTACACATAACGATAATCCATATTCTAATGATCAAATGTCATTTAATTATTAGTTAAAATAATATTAGTATGTAATTAAGTAATGTACTAAGCTAATATGGTATATAAAATAAGTAATTTTAAGTGGCCACGTGCCTGAGTGACTGGACGCGAATCTGAGTAACCCGACCGACGTAAAAAGGAATATATCGAATTTTAAATGGCACAAAAGTTACCCCATTGTTGCACACTTCACGCCAGCAATGAGACCCCTGGGGTGACATCTGGTAAACGCCCACACGGTACAAATATATCATCAATTACCAAAATCTGTACAAAGCAGATTGGCCCACCCAGCAAAAGGAGTATAAAAAGCCCCGTTCATTTCCTGTTCCGTTCGGTTTCATATTGATCATGAAATTTGAAGTTGGCTCAGTTGAAATTGGCGCGCTCACAATTTAAAAAGTACACTCCGCACTAAATATTAGAATTTTTGCACTTACAGGTTTTAAGATCCTTCAGATATTGTTATTACTTCCAGAAAAAAACGTTTGTTAAATAAAATTAAATCAAAATTAAAAATTAATATTTTGAAATTTTTAATTATATATTTGGGATAGATCACCATTTAAAAATTCCTTGTCATTTTCAAAAAAAGATATTCATGGAACAAAAGTTAAAAACAAAGTATTATTTCACAAATGGAAAGTTTGAAGTCACGAGCGGTGGACCATAGCGTTAATTTTAATAAATAAAATCATGTAATGTTTACTCCAACAGCATAAATTATGTCCAAGATTATACAATTTCAAAGTTTTTGTAACGGTATAACTTCACTAAAATTTCATAACTTTGAATTCTTCATTTGGCTTTATTTACTACAAAGATTATTTTTAAGATGAATTGTATCGAGTATACACACTGCAGGGTTTAATTTAAACCACTGATTTAAACCGTATTGGTTTTAATTTAGTTTTGATTGATGACGAGTGGTGGAGAGACATCCAAATAAGTATTAATTTTTATTTATAAATAAGTCCACTCATTATTTGTGATAATGATAAAATCAAATTAAAATATAAATATACAAATCTCAAATTATTTGTTTTATTTTTCTTGGCACTCTGCAAACAAGTTTCAAATGGAAATTTTGTTTTCGTCTATCACGTGGCAATAAATTTGGACTCATTGCAAGTATTTTTAATTCTGAACATCTTTTGTTACATTTTCGTTCCAAATTTAAAAGGAAAGAAACTGTAACCTAATGAAATTTTAGCATTGTATTTTCTATATATAAAACAAAAAAAGTAGACAGCAGATATTATTTTATTTAACATCGATTGTTTATTTTATTAATTTTTCCGTTAACCGTTTATTAATGCTCCCCGAGATGCCCCCATTATCCATTAATGAATGAGTTTCAATTAATTTTATTTTAGTATAAGTAACACTTTCATCTTTAGTTGAACTGTCTCTTAAATTAAATGCCAGTTAAAACAAAAAATGTCTGATCGAAAAATTAACACAATGTGTAATTTTTACAACTTGCTATAACATCGATGCTATATTTTTTGTTTTAACTATTAACAAACATTTTAACCAGAGATGAAAATACTGGGTAAATATTGTACAAATCTTTTGCGACAAAACACCATACTAACATTCGCGTTATTAAAGAACAAAGGAAGCAAGTCCTTAAAATGGGGTTCATGTGGGTAGTATTTCTTCCCGTACCTAATTTCTAAATAATTATTTTCACTCTTTACAAAAATGAATTAAAATTTCTTCATTTCCTTTATACAAAAATAAATTGAAAATGTACATTTATAAACCTTATATACTTGTAGATATGACAAATTTCTTCATTTCCTTTGGATAATTCAGCAAATACTGGTCACTTGCGCTGTGTTCCGATTGGTTAATTATTTTATTTTCTGTTTCTAGTGATGTGTCTAACAGTGAGGGCAACAGAAATCATCACTGCTAGGTCTCGAGATGGTACTTACTCTATCGGTTCTTGTAAAGTTGCCATCAACGAGCCATGTCCGTATCCGGATATCAAGTTCTATCTGTACACTCGAAGAAGGCCAAACTATCCTCAACCAGTTAAGATAGGAGGCACAATGGACGAGTCCAATATTACGGACACCGATTTCGATTATAGGTTACCAACTAAAATAATTATACACGGATATAATTCCGATATGTTTCTTAATGCCCTCGTCGAAATTAAAAGACGTAAGTAAGGAATAATATACCAGATAATATCTACTTTTTTATTTAAAATAATAAAGTTTTCACTTGACTGTAATTCTGCCCTATTAATTTTAAAACAAACTTATAAAAACAAAAATAATATTCAAAATTAAAAACTAGAACAAATGAGCCTTGTGCCGCAATTCTGAACAAATCTGTAAGTCTTACAGATTTGACAATATAAAAAATATATGAAATTAGGTGTGCCACACCCTAACGGACACCTAATTTCATATATTTTTTATATTGTCATATTTTTTTTATATGTTAGACTATCATATTTTTTATATGTATTATTTTATTTTGACGACTGTGTTAAATATTATGTTTAACAATTTTAATCTATGAATTTCCATGTTATTTATTAATTTATTTATTTATTTTTAAACTACATTACACACTACATGTATTGCTACTGGTTTACAAGGTTCATCTCCTGAAGAAGACCCATGTGGGGTCGAAACGGTCGAGACTGAATAAATTTTAGTGGCTGATATCCAGAAATCCCTTTATTTACACTATTTATAATGTTGCATTTTAAAATGGGCAAATTTTACATTGCTGTCATTTTTTGACAATAGTGAGTAACCATGGAAGTGATGAACTATAATGTTGCATTTTAAAATAAATTCTCTGTATTATAATTTTGATTATTTCTAGTGTTATAATTATGTTTCTCATTAATATATGTAATTTTTCCTTTTAAATAAGTTGGAAGTATATTGTGTACAATTTTATAAATTAAATACTAAAACATTTACTTCAACATATTGCCTTTCACTAAACCAATGCATCAGATTATGAAGCATATTAATAATTCTAGTGAATCTAATACATTTCAAAATTATTTGTATTGCTTTGTTCTGCAATTTTTGAAGCTTATTTATTTCGTTTTTGTTACACTTAAATAGAATGGTACTACAATACATTAAATGTGGTAACACTATAGTATTATAAACAGTCAATGTACTCCAAGATAACAAATGTTCAGATGATATTCTGCTCATATAATTCATTTTTTTTTGCTATTTTTTACATAAATATTGGACATGTATATCAAATTTTTATTTTCTATTAATTATTATTCCAAGGTATTTTCCTGTTCAACTATTTGTAACATATTATTATCTATTTTGACATCATTTGTTTTGTTATCCATAAGTTTCAGGTATTGTGTGTTAGATCAGATCCTATATACATACAGCTATATTGTTTACGAAAATAATAATAAATTATTATTTATGTTATTACTGTGATAAATATTGCATAAACTTTCATTAAAAATACTTTTTTAAAAAATGTGAAACCAGCTCAATATTAATAAAACTTTATGGTAGATGTCATCAGTGAATATTTTTGTTTTATTTCTCATGGCACTCTACTTTGCAAAATAGCAAAAAAATATAATTTTATTTTGCCTCTCTCGCAAAACACGTATACACAATAATTTTGGACTTATTTTATATTTACACTTTTGTTCTAAAATAGAGGAATTACATACATATGAAAATTTTAGCACTGTATTTTCTATGGTTCGTTCAAAAGGTAGACAAAAAAGTAATAAAAAATTTAGTATATTTGTCAGCATTCCTAAAAATGTATATATTTAAATGCATAAAAATGACATGACGGGAGGCCAAATCAGATTTTTTCATTATAACCTCAAAATTTATATTTTTCATTTCCTACTTATCACCTAACTTACGACCAAATCAGTGAAAACGTTCTATTACGTTTTGAATGCCCAATGCCCTAAACGTTCCGTGACGCGATTTCACGTTCTTTGGCTTTGGTTAGCCGCTGTGGCATGGCATTCGTGGATGTGGATATGGGTTCGAATTGGTATTCGGCGCAAATACGAATCAAAGATTGCAAGCACGTCTGCAGACGAATAGCTGTTTTGTTTACATGGTAATGGGCTGTTGTTACACTGACATTTTTATTCCAAATCTAAATGAGGGTTTCGGATTTTGCGAATCATGAGAGTACTGACCTCTACAATTCATTGCATTTTGGAACAATATCCATAAATAAATACCATATCTGCCATATACACCAGCACTAACATTTTCCATTTGTTTTAATTAACCATAAAAACTTATCAATAATGAAAAGGTAATTAACAATAGTTATAAACAGATTTTGTTTTTTATATGTATATATTTTGTTCTATGTCCTATGGTAACTTGATTGTTTCTTGAACTGTTAAATAAATATTTTTCTTTTTAAAATATGAAAATATCTCAAAAACTATTTATGTTTATAAAGTTTTAGCAAGATCTTTTTTTTGTATTTTTGCATAGTATGTAATATTTTATTAGTAAGAATGAAAAAATGTTAATGGGTAAAAAATAACGATGAAAAATGTTCAAGGCTTCTTCATATGAGGTACAGAAATAAAAGAAAGTATAAAAATGCATCTAAATAAGTAGTATCCTCATACCAAATTTCAAAATTTTAGTGCAACTAGTACCACAGTTATTAACCATTCGAAAGTGGCATCCTTTTCTGTGAGAAGAGAGGTGGTTCCGGGTCTGGGAGACCCGTATCAAGGTCTGGGAGACCCGTAACAAAAAATACTACCGGGACATTTTTGTTACAAAATAATGATATGAGTTGAAATGAATCTTGTTTTCTACGAAAACGAACATTTTACTTATAAATAAAACAATTAAAATTTTAACTCTCAGAATATAGGTATACCCAAATCATTCAAGCAGCCAATGCACGTCATCACTTAGTGTAAAAACCTTAATGCATTAAAATCGTTAATAGTGAAAAATGAAATAAAATTTTAATCATTTTTAACCGTCAAAAAGTGTATAACCTTATATAATTATTATTAAAATGAATAGTACAGTTCATTACTTATCGTATATGACATGAATAACATATAAATAATGTACATCAACGTCATATTATTCGTTCAATTGTTGCTATAGTTGGCAACATTGATACTTAGTATGTTCATACTGCCAAAGTTATTATTTGAAAAATATTTGTATCGTGTTTGAAACATTTTTGTGCGCTGTAAAGGCCTATTTATAATAACGTAATGTTAAACGCAACGCAACGACGCAACGTGAACGTTACGGCAAACACAAATTCTGTGAATCTGCCAAAGGTAGCACTTCTAATCAATCAGAAGAATTCGGTATATTTCTTTGAAATTCGCCTCATTTTTATTGATTGCCTTTATATGGCATACATAAGTATAAATAAGGTTAGTATTATAAAATAATTTAAATAGAAATGGACAGTGACGAAAATATAGTATTTATTTTGTGATAGTTCATGACCATGTCGATAATAAAGATTGCAATCTGTATAACTCCTTTCATAAAGATTCTAAAACCTCTGCAAACGTATCAGTACATGACTTCACACATCTAGATACATTTATTCAATTTTTATTAATGACGTGCATTGGCTGCTTGAATGATTTGGGTATAAACAAAAAAATTCTCAGTATGCTGTAAAATCGGTCGGGTCTGTCAGACTGGGCACCACCTCCAAAGGGTTAATAAAAATGTGTCTGATGAGGTTATTAAAAGTGTAAATTGTTTATGAAACAGTCGGCATTCTTACTTTATGCTCCACTTATATCTTAAAAAGAAAGAGAACAAGTAATAATGACTCACTGCTCAGCTTACTGTTCTAGTACATATTCTTTTAATATTAATTTGATATGGTATAAAATAAGAAAGTTATGTTACATAACATTTAATACACATAACTTGCTAGAATAATATAATAAATTGATGTAGCAGGAGCATTAATTCCCGCCTATTTTAATTAAATTAAAAATTATTGCTAATAATCTAAAAATATTTTAAACATAAAAATATTGAAATTCTGAATGGGGTCCTATACCATAGTCAAATTTTAACTATCTTAAATAAGAATACGAAAATATACATAAATTAATGAGTATTAGTGTAAAAAATTTCTTTAAATATTGACTAGGTCACAAACTACAAGCCATTGAAGCTGATTACTAATTGGATATGACGCATTAGGTACTAAGAATTTGATTGGTCGCCTGATTTTAAAAAGGAGATTCGCGCGTCTTTAGCGGTCACCTTTAACAGAATATGAAATGTCATGTTGTTCTATAACCTAACAAAACATTTAACAATTTTGTGTTTGATGAATTTGTTTAACTATAACATCTAATAATATTAACAATAATAATATATTTATAATTAAATCAATTTGTAATATCAATTAAATTAATAATAATATTAATTAAATTAATATTGAAACTTCAAAACAGCCAACACTAGCGCCATCCGTCGTCATACTTTGTGTAATAATATTGTCAAACTGTTTCAATGTTCTATAATTTATTAGGAAAAAAATGCTTATTATTTATTTTATTTATACTTAATAATAATTTCTTCATGAATATAACGTATAAGTTTTTATGTACATACAAACATTTCAGCTATGCAAACATGAAAACAATTGTTTACTCAATAACTAACAGTTTGTCCCATTGTTTGTCGATCACTTGTTAGTACCTGCTACGTCACGAACAAATTCTTAAACTTTAAAAATTCATATCTCGCTTATTACGTAAAATTTTTAAGTCGCGTTTGCACTAAAATTCTTATTTCATCCTGTTCTTACAGAAAAAAAAAAAAATAAAAGAAAAATGGTATAGGACCCCATTATTTCGACACTCAAACTGAGTAGAATATAAAATTAAATTGAATAACAGCAACAAATCCAGCTTATTAACTCTTTATGTAACAAGTAAGCAAAGTGTAATTTTTGCTTAAATCCGTTGAGTAAAAAAGTACTTTACTCACGATTTAGATACAATTTTTTTACGTTCACAATAAAAGCTTGAAAAATAGTGCCATAACGCGTCATTTTTTCATCCGTTGGTGTTGAGAAAGTGCACACTTTTATTGTGTAAAAAATGAACCTATTTTAATAAAAAATAGTGCACTTTTTTAAACGGACGTAAAAATAATAATTATTTTCAGAGTATCTACGATGCAGTCCACACAACATCTTCGCCGTGGACTGGGCATCATTGGCCCAATCACCTTGCTACTTAACAGCCATTTACAACTTGCACCAGGTCGGCCGGTGTACTGCACAATTAGTAGAAAGAGTCAGGGAATTAGGAGCTATAGATATACACCTCGTAGGTTTTAGTCTTGGAGCTCACGCAACGAATTATGTAGCGAATGAACTCAGGCCGTACAAATTACCCCGAATTACAGGTAAGAATAAAGATTTGTAAGAAAGAAATAATTTATTAATTATATTGTATTTGAATTATTCGTTAACTATTTAAAAATTCGTGTGAAAATGCATTGAACGTACTTACTATACAACCTACAACAGAACGTGTTCTCCTGATACTTTAAAGTGAGGTTTATGACTCCCACAGTGATATAAAATAATTCTGCATATCACATTTCATTACGGTCATAATTTTATTACTACTGTACTGAAGTTACAAAGCCGGCGCTACAAGATCAGTAATATTACCAAGAAAGTTTTTCGTAGTGGTACGTGCCACTTTCAAAAACTACTACTAGCTCTGTCCGAAAATATGATAGACATTTCCAATTTATTTTTGTTCAAATACATTTAAAAAGGAATCTATCAGACTTTTTTTATTGCAACAAATTTTGTAATATAATTCTCATTACTGTGATTAGCGGTTAATTGCTTCAACTTGGGAATCCTAATTTACAATACCATTTTTTTTGTGAAAATCATGCATTTCATGAACACAATGGACGTCACTCTATCTACCCAACATACAGTATTTCTCCTATTGATATTTTAGACACAAACAAATTAAAAAATTCAACAACTATATATCAGTAATTTTTTATTTATTATTCGTTAATGTTGATAGTTTTTAAAATGTAGGTAAAAATTTTGAAAGGCCGATCAAGGTCATCTGTATCGTGAACGAATTAACAAATTGGCATGCATTTATCTCTCTCATTTGCAATTACTAGCAGTGTGTGGATATAACACGCTTGTCTTTCAAAAATTCATAATGTTGCGACGAAGTAGGACATTCCATTTTAAAACTATGCTCCTTGTTAACAATACTTTCGCTGTAACGTAAATATATATTTATTAATTCAGATATATTACATTGATTCATAGCCGTTCGAATAGCGTTATTTTCTATCAGTGTCACTGACATTGTGTCAGTATCTTATTTTTCAAATATTTGGTTTTACATTTGCTAATAAACTTACCAACTGACAGTTTTGAATTTTGAACGCTTTTACTGTAATAAATATATTTTTTTACGTCTATTAAAAAAATACCCTTTTTCCATTAAAATGGATTTATAAAGTAAGTCTTTTTTAACATAATAAAAGTGTGAAAAAAGTGAATTTTTTTTAACGCAAACACGTGAATTAATGAAACGTTATGGCACTTTTTTTCACACAGACGTAAAAAAAATTGTATGCAACTCGAGTAAAAAGTGTCTTATTTCACCCATAGGATTTGACAAACTCGTCGCATTTTTGAAATAAGACTACACCTTTTACTCTTGTTGCATAAATAACTATTTTTTACGTCTGTTAAAAAAAAGTACACTATTTTCATTAAAATGGATTTATAAAATATGTATTTTTTAACACAATAAAAGTGTGAAAAAGTGCACTTTTTTAACGGTCCGGAGTTTTTTTCACACTTATTGCAGACGTAACAAAAATGTATGCAACTCAAGTAAGAAGTGTTTTATTTCTATACTATACTTTTTACACTTGTTGCATAAATACCTATTTTATAACAATAAAAAAACAGTAGTATCCTCATAAAAACTAAGTAAATGACTCTAATGAATTTGATAGAATGGCCGGAGTTAAAATTTGTTTCAAAATATTCGGAGATGACCTTAATAGGACTTCTTTTAAAATTTTTACTGAATATAGCTGGCGCGTGTTACGTTGAGTTAATACGGGTATGTCCAACGACGAAATATAACTAGACAAAACATTCCCTATCCCTCTTCATTGAATGTTTTGATTTCGGCTGGCCAGAAAGAGACAGAGATATGTTTTATCTAGTTCGTGAATTTCTCATTAGAGGCCACTTGAATATATCAGTGTAATTTGACATTTGCGATTTTGTTTTTGAGTGAAACGTTGGTTTTTATTTAATACCACAGCTTATAAATAATTAAATAAACAAAACATATTGGATATTTTTATAAATTAATTTTACACTTAAATTCATTTGGCAACACGGACAAGGTACACAAACTGTAATCTTGGCAACCTTGTTGGGGTGGGCCATACAAGCAAATGTCAAAGCCCGCGTCTCATATGCAAAATGAATGCGTTTTTATAAGTTTTTTACAGATTTACAGATCTGTAAAACATACAGATTTGACCTGTAATCGAAATATATGTATAACTTGAAGTATATTCTAAAAAACTTCCTATTCTAAAATGTCAACGATATTGCGCCTCTAGTGAGAAATGCGCGAACTAGATAAAACATATCTCTATCTCTGTCTGGCCAGTCGAAATCAAAACAAATGAAACTATGTTTTGTCTAGTTATATTTGGTCGTTGGGTATGACCAACACTGTGCATACTAGCCAACTTGAAAACATCGACTATAATTTCTTTGGCTTGTGAATAAATTCCCTTCCAAGTTCATGGAGTTGTTTCCTCATATAACATATTATAATTATTACTAATAAAGAGGGTACAATAATGATTTGTAAACATTTTACGTTTTGCGCATACAAATCACTTCAAGTTAACGCGCGCCAGCTATACTATATTTTTAGCAGAAAACAAAACAAAATCTTACACATTTGATTTTTTCCATTCTATATATGTATTCATAATTAAGTACTACTAAAAATAAATAAGTCTACTGGTCGTGTAGAATGTGCTTCAAATATTTATATTTTATTTATGTACTTAACAAAAATAATATGTATTATTATCAAATTTAAAGCTTAATTTTTTTAATAACCATCTAATATTTATATTATATCATTTTTATATTGTTGGTTGTTTTTCACAATAAATATATTAATTTATATCTCACTCACCACTCATTCGTTTGCAGGTTTGGATCCAGCCATGCCCGGTTTCTCGCTCGTAACAAAAGAGAATAAGCTGGATGCCGGTGACGCTGAATTCGTGGATGTTTTTCACACCAACGCCTTCATCCAGGGTAAAATCGAATCCTCCGGTCACGTAGACTTTTACTTCAACGGCGGAGTTATCCAGCCAGGATGCTGGGCGGAAAATCGTGAGTTAGGCACATGTTTATAATTCATGTGATAAAATAAAGAGGTTTATTTAGGTATTAAAATTTATTGAATGGGTGGTGGATAGTAAAAAGTAATATTTTAAATTTGTTTATGTTTGCGTAAATAATACGTAGTGCTGCAATTCTCGCTACATAACTGTATAGAAAATTACATAACAATACGAATTTTACAAAATATTTTTTATCCTGGTAAGCACCAGTATAGAAGCAATACAGCTATTTTACTATTTTAATCTCAATGACTGGTAGTATTTACTCAAAATTTTAGTCACCCTAACCAATTTTCATGGCTGTCATTTAAAAATACATACATTGGTATGATTAAAAAACAACTAAATTTATTAGTTATACCTTATTCAACCCAGAGTAAAGACTACCAATTATTATGTTTTCAAGATGAATAATCAATTTTTGTTATAATTTTGAATTTTAATGATGTAGGTAGTCGAACTGATATCCACAAGAATTCTTCTGGCTACAATGAATCCCAAAATATTCTACTCCAATTAAACATGACCGCGAAACTGCGCGAAATGAGTATGACAACAGTTTTAGAGTGTGCTTATTAAAAATTAAACTGGCTGACCTAATAATATCAATAATAACAATCTTTCTAATTTCATATCATTACAAAATATCAACAAAACATTGTTATATTTTACAAAACCATATTGCTAGTTTATTATTCATTCAGATAAATTTTGAAATAAATAATGCTTATTAATGGAACTTGTAGTATCTCACAGTGCGAAATCTTACAGCAAACTAACTCATTTCATCTGAAAGCATAATTCATATTTTCTTGACTAACATTCTCTGTCAATTAAATTAACATAAATTAAATATATTATTTTTTATAAACAATTCATATTAATTTATGTATGTATATAATATTGAAGAAAATAATATTGAATCTAATGAAAGTAAAGATGTACTCAGGATTTCAGTCAGTGATAATAATTTTATTCTACAGCCAACGTTTCGCCCCCATTTGGATTTTACATGGTTTTATAAAATTTTATGTGCTTTTGTAATATGATTTGGCTGACGTGCTACATTTTTATTTGACGATATCTTCTAGATATATTTATGACATTCTTGTACTGTAAAATTTTTTTAACTTGTTCTTTGCCCTGATGAAGCTCCAAATGGGGGCGAAACGTTGGCTGTAGAATAAAATTATTATCACTGACTGAAATCCTAAGTACATCTTTACTTTCATCCTTAGCACAGTCGTTTACTACTTCTTCATTGAATCTAATGTACGATGGTTTTTAAAACTACCTACAGGATTTTTGTTTAACATTAAGTCGCGTGCACTAATTTTATTTACAAAATATGATTTTTTTTACTTATGCATCCCTCTTCATTCATACACCCCCTTAAAAATCTATATATTATATTCTTTTGTTTTACACATGAATAAAAGATGATTTATTAATTTTTTGGTGTGAAAAAATTGGAAATTATTAAGAAACAAATGAAAAAAACTAATAGTGTTCATAATTTGTTTATTTCTAATATTATTTACTTCAATTTACACATATTTTTAATTTATGTACTTTAAATGCATATTAAACCATTTTTTTCGATTTTTTTTCGATAAATAATAATTTAACTAAACCAAAAATAATTGGTTTAGAATGATTTTGAGAACATAATTAATAGATATGGAATCAAAATAAACAAATGATGAACTCTTAATAGTTTTTCATTTGTTTCTTAATAATTTTCAATTTTTTCACCCCAAAAAATTAATAAATGACCTTTTATTCATAAGTAAAACAAAAGAATATAGACTTGTTATACAGCGTTACTTATAAAATAAGCAAAAAGATGAGACTGTTTTCAACATAGGTTGCCATTTAAAAAATCATAAGTTTGTATTATATCTCAAGAATTATAAAATTTTCAAAAAATCTAATTACCCCATTTTATTTTACCTAAAAAACGGTACAAAATTCGTTAAAACAATTTTTATTTAACTAACATAATAAATAAGTTATGAGATATTTTGGAAGTGAACGAAAAACGAATTTTTGCCTGTAGCTCAGAAACAAAAGAAGATCGAAAATTCCTGTGGTGACTATTAAAATTTTCTCAATAAGTTGACCCTGGAATGTACAAACAATTTTGCTCTATCATTAATATCAAAACATCAAAAATGTGACACCTGTACACTGTTTTAAAAACATCGTAATATTTGATTCCCAAATTTTAACTTTACAAATTTAATACTTAACACCCAAAATAATTGTATTCCATTAAAACATACTTTCATATTTTCCAGGTTTTTTCGCTTGCAACCACCACCGTGCACCCCTCTACTTCGCCGAATCCATCACCAGCACCATGGGCTTCTGGGGCTGGCCTTGCAAGAACTACTTCATGTACCTCATCGGCCAGTGTCCCCCGACTGAGACTCAAGTCATCGCAGGGGAACATGTGAACATCACAGCGCGAGGGATGCATCTTGTCATCACCGGTTCGGTGTCTCCTTTCGCCGTAGGGAAGTTCGTCCACCCAGCCATTGAAATCAGATTTAATCGGACGAGGGCAAATATACTGAAAAGAATGAAAGAGATAGTGAAGTATAAGAAAGAAGTGATAACGGACTGTGTTGATGCTGAAGGATTTATGGATGTGTTTACGCCGAGTGATGAGGATGAGGATAGGATTCATACTGTGATGGTATGATGATAGGAATATTTATTTACTTATTTATTGAAAATGTTTATATATTTTAAGTATTGTAGAGATACCTGATAATAAAATATTTATGTTCAAGTATGTTAGTTATTTCGTACTCTAACGCATAGGGTGACCATACGTCCCGTTTTGAACGAGACAGCCCCTTTTTACCTTCCGTCAAAAGGAAGGTATTGTCTTTGGTCAAAAAATTCGATGGTGAGTTTTTAACGAATAAGCACATTTTAAGATCCCTAGAATACGATTTTACTAATTTTACATTGATGTCTGTATGTGTGTGTGTGTCCGTGTGTGTGTCTGTGTGTTTTTCTCCGACGATAACTTCAAAACTACAATTCTAAAAATTATGATTCTTTCGTATTCCTCTTCTTTACAACCATATGAAGAGCTGATTAGATTTTGGTTATAATTGGTCAACCGGAAGTACCCTTATTTGAAGTTCTTTACAGTTTTTCTGGAAAAAACGCAGTTAAATATCATTTTTCGACATTTTATGATCATTAATATTAAAGAAAATCTTATTCTCTATACGATTTGATTATACGTTTTTCTTCATATTCAATAGATACGTAGTTATAGAGAGATAAAGAGAGGTTAACTTTCAAAAACCAGTAGATAATATTCAAAAAATTCTAATTGACAGATGCCAGTGTCAAGTGCAAAATCAAAGTGGAAAGTATAGGATCAGAAAGTAATTTAAGTGACAGAGGGTCCCTCGCAAATGTCTTGCAGTTTCAATGCCGGGAGTACAAGAAAGGCCAAAGAGAAGATGGAAGGACTGTGTAGCAGAATATTTGAGAGAGGAAGAACTGTGTCAAAAAGATGCGTTGGATAGGAACGAGGAAGTGTGAAGTGCAATTTACAGAATGTACATTCGTGTTATAATTATACTGGATTTATAGAATCTTTTCAAAGGAACTTGCAATATGGAATTTGTAAAAAATAGTGTGTTCGTGTTACAATTTTACAGGATATATAGAATCTTTTCCAAGGAACTTTTGGTATCGGATTTGTACAAAATACATTGAATTGACGGAAAGTTTTGTGCTGGCCACAACAGATTTTTTAAAGTGAAAAGGCGCACTTTGTAAATATTTTTCTGGGCAGTGAACAAGGCTGGCCCTTCACGCTTCACGGTCATTCAAGTAAACTCTGGGAGTTTATATTACTTATATTTGTATTTGTTAGATTTTGCTTATAATTTTGAAAAACCGTATTAAACCGTAAGTAAATGAAATATTTTTAAGCTACGACAATGTGTGAAAGTGACAGTTGAAAGCGTAAAAAAAGACAGTTTAATGCGTAAAATATTCTTTTCATTTAACAACGAATAGTGAACCTGAACTTTTTCATTTTGAAAAATTCAAAATGTTGATATTTGAGAATAAATGATTTTTAAAACGCTGTTGTAAAAAATCTTGTATGTAATACAATGCGAAATTAGTGTTGTCGTCGCGTCCCTAAAATACTATCATTTCGCAATTTATTACATAAATAGCTATTTTGAAAGTCTAAAAATGTCATTTAAATGTCAACGGGCATAAATCGAGTCCTCATCTAAAATTTTCGTGGCTTTTGGACAGATATTAAAATAAAATTTGAGTTGTTTCTCAGCCTTCTTCCAAGAAAATTAAAATTCTTTCTTGAAAATTTTGTTGTAATTTGGTTGGAATCATCGACCTTTAAACTAATGGACCAAGTGTCTCCTATTCCTTTATAGTTAGAATATTGTTCCAACATAGAAAGATAGAAATATATATTCTGTCCTTCATTAGTACGGAAGTTCTCAGTTAAAGTATACTGCGCATGCGTCCGTACTCATTGTACATCTTTTTCAGTCATATGTAAACCTCTATACATCGCTCTCTATCACTAAATAATTGTCAAAATTTACATTTGACGTTTCGTAACTGTTTGTGTATTATTTGCTTCTTTGGAGAACATTTACAATTATTTCTGTCAATATATACGTGTATGTGTTGTGAGGTGTGTATGTGACAAAATAATGGGGAAACGGTGTATTTCGTGCAGTCAACAGTACGTACGCGGTCCAGCTGTGTCATTTTATATGTAAGTTCTTATTAATTATTACTTGTCCCCTATAATATAATATTTATGTAATATATTGTATTAAAAATATATAATGAATCGAATTATGCACAAAATTAAATCTATACTCTTAGCGATTATGCACCAAGTACAACAAGTTAGGGATAAATCAAATTTTTTGTTTTGCTGCGTTTTCTTAACTTCCGTAATATTGAAGGATAGAGATACTATGTCTGCACCGTTATGGCGGGACAGACGTTTTGCTTGTACGCTGCGTCTATTAGTTTAAAGGTCGATGGTTGGAATGCTCAACGGATTTTGACATCTTATAAAATATATGAATGTAAGCCCAGCACACTTAACCTATTTTTGAATTGAGTTTATCAAGCCCATGAGATGGCAATAAATTTATAGGTATAAATAATTAATAATTTTTATTTAAAAAATAAAAGAGAAATAAATTAGTTATAATTTTTTTTCTTAAAATTATTAATAAAAAAAATCTGTTGTGGCCAGCACAAGAGCTTCCGTCAATTCGATGTATTTTGCACTAATCCCATACCGAAAGAACCGTGTAACAGTTTCTATATTATATCATGTAAAATCGAACACGAACACATACTATTTTTTACAAATTTCATACCAAAAGTTCATTTGAAAAGGTTCTATAAATCCAATAAAATTATGACATAAACATACACTAAGAAAAATGCACTTGACACATTTTACTTTCTGCTTCAGCTTTCCCCTATTTTATTAGGGGTCGCTGTTTCCTCTTCTCTTCCACTCATTCCTGTCCAACGCATCTTCTTCACATAGTCCTTCCTTTCTCAAGTCTTCTGCGATACAGTCCTTCCATCTTCTTTTTAGCCTTTCACTGCATGTCACTTGAGAGGACCACTATGAAATACTAATTTTTCATCCCATACTTTCCATATTTGGTTTTGCACTTGCAACACACATCTGTCAATTAGAATTTTGAATGTATCAGCTGTTTCCATGATAAATAGCAAAGCTGACTAATTTTTGAAAATTAATTTCTTTATAATGCTTTAACTCTACATCTATTGAATATGAAGGAAAATGAATAATCAAACCATATATTTTCTTTAATAAATATAATAACAAAATGTCAAAAAATAATATTTAACTGCGTTTTTTAAGAAAAACTGTTAAAAACTTCAAATAAGGGTACTTCCGGTGGATCAATTATAGCCAAAATCTAATCAACTCTTCATATGGATGTACGGAAGAGGAATACGAAAGAATTATAATTTTTAGAATTATAGTATTGGAGTTATCGTCGGAGAAAAATTTGTCACACACGGACACACATACACACACACACACACACACACACACACACACACACACACACACACACACACACACACACACACACACACACACACACACACACACAAATAGTAAATTCGTATTGTAGGGACCCTAAAACGTGCTTATTCATTAAAAACTCACCACCGAATTTTTTGACCAAAGACAACACCTTCTTTACCTAAAGGTGACGGAAGGTAAAAATAGTAATTTATCATTTTTATCGCGCAACGTATGCAACTTTTGTTACATAGTGGTATGTGAGTATGGCATCATTTGATTACATACCAAAGCAGACAAATAATTCTAAAACCTATATCTCTAATTTTTAGTTCAATAATTTTAAAGCATTCGGCACGACATACCTACTAGAACTACAGTATAGTTGACATTGGTATAAGTGCCATTGTTATTTCATATGATAAATAAATACATTACAATTTTATCTTAATCTTCAAATCGTCCCTGTCGACTCAATTACTCAACAAACGGTATGATTTACGAGATGAGGCAAATTACCCTAACAAGGCTACATTTTTAAACATATTGAAGCAAGTAGGTATATTAACATTTTTTTTTAAATGGTACCAACATTTGATAATTCTAAAACAACCAAATAAGTACTTTAGAAATATATTGTTTTATTACAATGAAATATATAGAAATAACAGATCAATAAAACAAACTTAAAAAATCTGTTGTGGCCAGCACAAGACCTTCCGTCAATTCGATGTATTTTGTACAAATCTTATACCAAAAGGTCCTTGGAACAGATTCTATATAATATCATGTAAAATCGAACACGAACACATACTATTTTTTTTACAAATTCCATACTAAAAGTTCATTTGAAAAGGTTCTTTAAATCCAATAAAATTATAACATAAACTACACTAAGTAATGTCCTTCCATCTTCTCTTTGGCCTTTCTCTGCATGTCACTTGCGAGTAACAATATGACATACCAATTTTAGATCCTATACTTTCTATATTTGGTTTTGCACTTGCAACTAACATCTGTCAATTAAATTTTTTTGAATAATTATGTCAGTTGTTTCCATGATAAATAACAAAGCTGACTAATTTTTGAAAATTAATTTCTTTATAATGCTTTAAATTTACATCTATTGAATATGAAGGAAAATGTCTAATTAAACCGTATAGAGAAGAGTATTTTCTTTAATATACATAATAACAAAATGTCAAAAAATAACATTTAATTGTGTTTTTTTAAGAAAAACTGTTAAAAACTTCAAATAAGGGTACTTCCGGTGGATCAATTATAACCAAAATCTAATCAACTATTCATATGGTTGTACAGAAGAGGAATACGAAAGAATTATAATTTTTAGAATTGTAGTATTGGAGTTATCGTCGGAGAAAAATTTGTCACACACGGACACACATACACACACACGCACACACGGACACACACACGCACACACACACACACACATACATACATACAGACATCATCTTAAAAATAGCAAATTTGTATTGTAGGGACCATAAAACGTGCTTAGTCATTAAAAACTCACCACCGAATTTTTTCACCAAAGACAATACCTTCCTTACCTAAAGGTGACGGAAGGTAAAAAATCAGATAATCACCCTTATTCTAAAACTCAGTCGATAATATCGATCGATAATAATTTTTGACAAATAGAAACAAATGTATCATCTGTCAGTTTCATTTTTTATTCAGTGTCTGCTGTAATTATTGGCTACAATTTATTATCGATCGATAAAAGTTATCGATTGGGTTGCAGAATTTGGGTGATAGTCAACACAATAACTCCCGCTATTTAATTTTTATTAATTTAAATACATACCTACATATTTATTAATGCTGCAAACTATATTAAGTTCCTTTGCATAATTACTATCGCTTATTTACTATTTTATTTTTAAAATGTCACCATTATTAATTTGAAACGATTAGTTTTTTGTCAGTTACATACATTTGAAATATAAACTGTTTAACGAAGGAATCTTTAAATCATAGGCTCTGAGACTTATAAAAAAGATATTTTTTAAATTTATCTGTAAAATATATAGAAAAGGTATTAATGTATACCTGTAGAAAATTCTATAATCTAATATGAGAAAAAATGACATTTAATGATATTTTTTGAAGAAAAACCATTATGAGCTTCAAGTAAAGTGCCATTTCCAGTTATCTGATATACACCAAAATCTAGTGGTTTCTTTCCTTACTAGAATAGGGTCGAACTTCAAGTTTTCTGAATTTTCTGAATGATAGTATTTGAGTTAGAGCGTGGTTAGAGCGTAGACAAAATTCATACACATACACACACACACATACATCATCGTAAAAATGTTAAAATTGAATTCTAGGGACCATAAAACTTGGTTATTTACTAAAATCTCGATATGCGATTTTTAGAACGATCTCTATACCTCCCTTATCAAGGGTAGCGGGAGGTAAAAAAAATACATTTACTTTTCATTATTTTAAGAGTAGGTGCTTATTTCTGTTGCATCGAATTATTATTATGAATAAATATGTTACTAATAAAATCAT
Organism: Ophonus ardosiacus; assembly: GCA_943142095.1. Taxonomy (NCBI): domain Eukaryota; kingdom Metazoa; phylum Arthropoda; class Insecta; order Coleoptera; family Carabidae; genus Ophonus; species Ophonus ardosiacus. The sequence goes on along the minus strand of OW964823.1, from coordinate 14,544,050 downwards.
TAGAATTTTATTTCTGTAATTTGCTACTTGCGTACCTTTTTTTTATTTCATATTTTTGAAGAGCCGGTAAAAACTTGCTACCCATATTTTTTCTTTTGACAAAATTTTTATTAATTATCCAGAAAAAAAATAATGAAATTTGATTATTTGAATTAGCGCCATGCATGACGTAGAATTACGCCGCACCAATGAATGGTTATAAAGCCATAGTGTTTGTTTGTATGGGTAATGTAGATCTCCTGTTTGACGTTTCAACAATAGTTTGGAGGTTAGTATTTTAGTTTGTCTTTTTGGTATCGATATTTTAAATTATACGTAACTACCTATTTGTTTATTTGTGAAGTAATTAATATATTTGAGAGCGCAGAGAGAGAAAAATGTCAAATTCAAATTAAAACTTTCTCGCATGCCGTGCCATCTATACGTTACATTTTTAAACATGGTTTCCTTCTCGAGTTCAATATAATGGCGTCACAGAAAATTTTCTTAATTTACTAAAAAACAAATAATTTTTTTAAAATAAAATTTATATTTTTATATATATTTTGAACATAACATTACGTATATAGTGATAGAAACCGGATTTTCTTTTTCAGTACCATGCAAGTAGCCCATTCGTGGTGTAATAATAAAATAGTTTATAATATAAATATAAACTCGCAATTGATAATCTCCATCGTAAACTTTATACTCGATTATTATTAATAGTCATTATACTTGAGTTTCATAACACTATTTTTTCTACGACTATTGATAATAATTAAACAAAAATAAACTATAAACCAATAAATTGGTTATAAAATTAATCTGTATCATAATAATAATCTGTATCAAAATGATCAGAAAATCTACCATAGTGATAATTTATATTGAAATGAAAAGAAAATCTGAATCGAAATTGAAATCTGTATCATAATGAGTGTCATTCAAGTACAGATGAGATTTACCTATTTAATAAAAATATTAAAGGATGGGAGTAGGAGAAGAAAAATAATATTAACATCAGTAACAATTATTTCAAAAATACTACTTCTGTAGTAAATTGTAAGCAAAACGTTGAATAATGCTAATTTGTAGTTATGTAAAACAGATATTATTTTTGTATCTTAATATAACAGTTGTAATTAGTACCATTCAAGTTTCTAGACTGTTCCGATAAAAACTAACCAATTCTGCATTTAAAAGGTAAGCTTTGAATAAACTTCCTATTAATGTTCTACACAAATTACACAAATTTCAACATACATATGTATATTCATACGAAATCTAAATTATAGTGCAGTTATTTAAATTATTTTGATAAGTGATAAAATTCTATATAAATCAACAGAAAATGTAAAACACTTGTCTGATTTTTCAGAATTTCAATAACTTTTGTTCTTTATATTAAAAATATGTAAATTATTCGATGAATATGCATGACATATTTTCGCGTTTTCCATAATGAAGAAAAAAACGTATTTTTTTTTAAACCGGAATACTATTTTCGCGCCAAAAATGCAGCGCGAAAGTTGCATTTCCCTGAGTCCAAAAACATTTAATCGTTTTATTTAAAATTTTATTGAATAATATTAATATTTATACTTGTTTGTACATTGGATATGTTAATCCCAGAATGTCTAAAGGAACCTTATTGCAATTATTTGCTTCGTAAGACTGCAAATGAACAGGAATGCACGCACCAAAAATGTAAAACTGATAGTAATTGGTTTTCATTCATTTATTAATTTTTTTCTTAGAAACAAGACTAGATACTTATAGAAATTCAGATTTAATTATTAAATTTAAAATTAATTATTCTTATACGTCCGTACTTGCCTCGGAGCCGTAAAATACTCGGCCCACAGTGCTTTGTATTTCAGTATGACTCCTAGTCAGTACGGTACCATTTTCCTGACTCTTATGTAAATAACTATGACACGAGAATACGAAAATTTTAACTTTCAGTAAAAAAAATCTGCAATTTATATATGTAATAATAAATATATCATTCTTTTATTACTGCTATTACCTGACTTGAATCGTACGTAAAGAAGCTAAAGTGAACATATTAACGGTATATCAAGTTGCTTCAATAACTCTAAATTTTTACACTACGCCAATGATCGAATAGATATTTACACACCAAGTGAGCTAAGGTAATGTTTATTCATGAGAAGAAAGTTTAGCTCACGAGCCCGTAAGGGCGAGTGAGTTAATTTCTTCGAGTGAATAAACATTCTTAGCTCACGTGGTTTGTACAATATTTTATTCAATTTTGACGAAATAGTAATTAAAACCATTATAATATTTAATTTTGACAAAACAAAAAACTTATCAGTGAGTAGACTGTGCATGACAATCGTCGATGATAGATGTCAAGTCATCTATTTAAAAAGCTTTATTGTGTGTCATTTGTGCCGTGAAAAATAATGAAAATGGCTGCTGGTTGACCAATTATAACCAAAATCTAATCAGTTCTTCATATTGACGTAAAGAAGAGGAATACGAAAGAATTATAATTTTTAGAATTGTGGTATTGGAGATATAGTCAGAGAAATTTTTGTCTCTCTCTCTCTCTCACACACACACACACACACATGCACACACACACACACACGCACGCAGAGAGAGAGAGAGAGAGAGAGAGAGATACAGACATCATCGTAAAACTAGTAAAATTGTATTTCAGGGAGCCTAAAACGTGCTTATTCATTAAAAACTCACTGCCGAATTTTTTGACCAAAGACAATACCTTCCTTCCGTCACCTTAAAAGTATGACGGAAGGTAAAAATGTAAAGATAGTTTTGTATGCAACTTTTCATTCTGTTCAACTTTACACTGGACAGTTTTCGATTTAAAATGAACAAGAAAGCAGGAAATTGCATAAAACTAAAATTATCCTTAACCGCCACCACCCAATATATTTTTACACCGTGGTATAACTTTTCATAAAAAGTAATATATATTTAGATTTTGTGAACAACTACCCCATTGGTCTTTTTTGTATTTTCCTTTTCGGAAATTAATTTGAATTTTCATATATTTTAGAACATTTTGTTTACATTTCATATTTTTCTATTTCTAATCTTTGCTTACGTATAAATAGTGTTTGTAAACATAGTCTTCACCAAGGCTAAGATTATAAAAAAATACAATATTGATAATTAAGTAATTCTGACCAAAAATATGAACCAATTTTACAAATTGATAATATTATCTCAATACAGCAAAATTACCATTTGCTACTAATTATACAGAGCAAATGTGACATATCTGAAACGATACATAATAATAACTTACCTTAAGCAAAAATTCTTGTGATTACATAAAAATATATAAATGTCCTAGTCACGCTTCTGTGCATTTATTCTTCTGCTGACTACAGTGCGATGGAGTCGGTACTAGTGTTATGTTATTGCTTTTCCTTATTACCATGTACGTATCTTATTAATAATTATCTTTAATTAACAACTAACATTTCACTACATTATTATTAACCAAAGCAACTTACATTAATTTATTCATTTATGATATGAAAATTAATTATAATGTTTAAATATCAAGGATTCAATTTATATTGGCATAAACAGAAAAATCATATTTTTTAATTTTCTTCTTAGTATGTTTTTTTTTCATTTATCCCCACTCAAATTTGGGAACAAGTAACTGATATAGTATCGATGCCATCATTATTAATTCTTTAACAGCCCGATTCACAAAAAAGTTTAAGCTAATCCTCATTTTTGGATTAGCGAATTGCACTCTAATTTTGACTGTTTATATCTTAAAATATAGTCTAATCTATTCCTAGTATCTACCTTTATTGATAATATAAAGAAAATTAAATTTTGAATACCGGAAAAGAATAGAATTCACTAATCCTAAAATGAGGATTAGCTTAAACTTTTTTGTGAATCGGGCTGTAAAAGTTTAAACAATCACTCAAAATCTGTCATTACAATTACAAAACACATTTCGGTATACACATTCTGTTCCCGATTTTGACAGCGAACAGATGTGTTTCTTTATAATTTTTGTAAAACTGAATGATTAAACGAATATATTATTTATATTTATGAATCTTTAAGAACTTACCCTTATGAAGTTCTAAGTGTTCTCTTATAAACAAAACGTCAGTTTTTTTAAGAATAGTTACTATATCAGTGAGATTTCGATTACAAATAATTGATAACACGTATTCTACACCACACTTAGGTAATTTCTCATATTTTTAAGCTATACACTTTATTGATTATACTTCTTCACACCTTTAAAGAAACTATTACTGTGCCTAATTTTTTATAAAAACCGTGAAAATGTGTAAGTACAAAATTTTAATTACGTAAACAAATATTTAAACACCATTATTTCAAAACATTATTTATTAAAGATACTGAATTAGACCAGTAAACATATATTATACAGTACAGTCCAGTTGCATAAAACGTGAGCTAATGACACATTTAATTAATTTATTCAAAAAATCTGTCATGTTATTTATGTTTACATCCATACACAAACACAAACAAATTTTCCATTTTCGCGTTTAGTTATTTTAACATAACCAGTATTAACAAAATATGTACATACAAGGTTACGCAACAATAGGGTCATTTCCTAAATGTTAATTTCCTCCAAAACTACATTAACTACATTATTTATTCATTGATGTAATCGTAGTTGTAATCAATAATCTTGGACTATTATAATATCCTTTATTGTAATTTTGTAATCAACATCAGAATATTACAACTATTGTTTGTATTATAATAAAGCCAGAAAGACAATATAAAAAAATCTGTTGTGGCCAGCACAAGACCTTCCGTCAATTCCATGTATTTTGTACAAATCCCATACCAAAAGGTCCTTGGAACAGATTCTATATAATATCATGTAAAATCAAACACGAACACATACTATTTCTATTCTATAAATCCATTAAAATTATAACATAAACATACACTAAGTAAAATGCACTTGATACTTCTTCTTATTCTTCAGCTTCCCCTATTTTATTAGAGGTAGCTGTTTCCTCTTTTCTTCCACTCATTCCTGTCCAACACATCTTCTTGACACAGGCATTCCTTTCAGTCTTCTGCGATACAGTCCTTCCATCTTCTCTTTGGCCTTTCTCTGCGTGTCACTTGCGAGGAGCACTATGACATACCAATTTTGTGATCCTACACTTTCCATATTTGGTTTTGCACTTGCAACTGACATCTTTCAATTAGATTTTTTTTAATATATCAGCATCTGCTGTTTCCATGATAAATAGCAAAGCTGACTAATTATTGAAAATTAATTTCTTTATAATGCTTTAAATCTACATCTATTGAATATGAAGGAAAATATATAATCAAACTGTATATAGAAGAATATTTTCTTTAATATGTATAATAACAAATTGTCAAAACACAATGCGTTTTTTTAAGAAAAACTGTTAAAAACTTCAAATAAGGGTACTTCCGGTGGATCAATTATAACCAAAATCTAATCAGCTCTTCATATGGATGTAAAGAAGAGGAATACGAAAGAATTATAATTTTTAGAATTGTAGTATTGGAGTTATCGTCGGAGAAAAATTTGTCACACACGGACATACATACACACACACACACACGGACACACACACGGACACACACGGACACACACACACACACACACACACACAAACACACACACACATACATACATACATACATACATACTTACATACATACATACAGACATCATCTTAAAAATAGTAAATTCGTATTGTAGGGACCCTAAAACGTGCTTATTCATTAAAAACTCACCACCGAATTTTTTGACCAAAGACAATACCTTCCTTACCTAAAGGTGACGGAAGGTAAAAAACTGCAACTACAATAAACAATAATTGTTAATTTTCCATTATTCAGTAAAAATTCTGAATTCATAAGGTTTTCAGTTGGTGGAATTTTTGGACTGAAATAGTTATTTACGTACCAAGTGCGAGAAGCTCGGGCTATAGCAAACCTCGGAGCTTCGTGCCTTGGTTAGCTATCTTCGCCCTCGTCAACAATAAAACACTTTCCACCTCGGTTAGTAATGTACTATTACTTAACTATAAGTTAAAATTTTAACCAGAGATTAAAAAACCGGCCCTTATCAACTTCGACAATTTTCTGTAGGTGAGGGTTTCACGAATTTGAATTCTTTATTTAATGCATCTAAAAACCGTCGACTCATATATACTATTTATTATTTTCTTAACTTACACGATTATCTTTCTTTACAGTAACATCGTGTCAACTTATAAAACTCATATCTCCGCCACAAATATCCAGTATAATTGACACCATATCTGAAAAAATACCACTGCAAACCATCAATCCCATCGATCTAGTCAATGTATCCCAACTTTTACGAATTCCTTCCCCTGATATTCCATTTGAAAACTACAATCCCCGAGAACTTTTCGACAAAATTCCGGGCTATGGAAAGTCGTGGATGTACTTTCCAGATGAAAAGGGAAATCCAGTAAAAGCGCAGCTAGATTACACTGATTACACTCCGAGAACTTTCTTGCCAGAGAAGAAATACGCTACGTTTCATCTGTACACGAGGTAGAGTAATTATCAACATAAAACAATTCTAACTTTGCTCGTGCTTGACTACATAACTTTAACGCCTCAAAATTTAACTGCAATGGATGTAATTTGCTAAATATTTAACTCGAAACGTTGGTACTAATTAAAACTTTTCATCATAAATTTTATTGTTTATAAAAGTGATCTTGTATAAGGGTTTTCCCGCTGTACCAGTGATTACAATATTATCAATGGTAAGTTTAAAGTTTGAGAATCTTCTAAATGTATAATAGTAACAGTGTTAATCCTTCCAAGGTTGCATTTATTATAAATTGATATACATTGGACGTTACGAGCTATTATTAAAATAGCCCATCATCAGCAAAGGCAGTAATATATAAAACATGGTACTTACTTTTCTTTCATTCATAAAATAAAAAAATAAAAAAATACCGGATGTCCACAGAAAGCGAGGCACCCCTATTAACTTCTTTATTTATTAAGATATCTAATTATTTTAATTTATTTTATTTTATTTTATCAAGAAGGGCTACACAACAGGACAAGTCCCAATTACAGTGTAGCACTAACAACATTAAACATTACATATTACAACGTTGAGGCTAGTATACACAGTAAACACTTACACAATAAAGTTTTACATAAAAATTGGTGTGAAAATCAAATCTGAAATCTAAAAGTATGCGCCTTTTTGCAAAGAGATTAACATAATCGAATTACGTGGATATCTATAATTAAATATAGAAATAAATTTTTTTTGAATACTCTCGATTCTGTTTATACATACATTGTAGTACGGTGACCAAGAAATAGTAGATAATTCTAATAGGGCTGTTGCAAGAATTTTTATATGACTTCTAAGTATTAAATTTGAAAAGATATTGTTCTTGAAAGAGCCTCAAATTTGAAAATAACACGAAATATCCTTTAGATATTTTACAATTAATTTTTGAAATTTGGATAAAATTTTGAATAAGTCACGTGATCTGAAACAGAATGTGACGTCAGAGTACATACACCCCTTCGGTAGCAGTAAAACAATCGTTCTGATATAAATTCAGCCATCATTCAGCAATCGACCTTCGGTTAATTGTCCGATTTAGCTTGTGTGTAATTTGAATTAGCCATTATTACTTTATTATTCATTTACAATGAGCAATGTCAGCGTCAAATGTCAAATTAAAAGATTTTGTTATTAACATGTGACAAACTTTAGCCTACGTTTATTTATATAAATAATATGAATAAACGTAGGTGATGGAAAAACTATTTTCCTATTGGCTATTAATGCTGTAATGTATGTGCTTCTACGTCACAGGAGTGGGGGGGTAGTTTTTCAGGACGCCAATCTTTTTATTTAATTATTTCCACAAATAACAACAAATTATTAAAATAAAAATTATTACTAAGAAAATCATTCCATAAACTTTCATTTAAAATAGTTTTTGAAAAATGTGAAACAGGCTCATTGTGATCGGACAAGAGAGTAATAAAGAAATAAAAAAGTCTTGTAATTGCTGAAACTCGAACTAATTCTAGAAATGAAGCCAAGCATTTTAAAAGCTTTTTTTAACAATATAATCAACATGTAAGTCAAACAATAGCTTACTATCTAAAATGACACCAAGGTCTTTAATATGGGAGACACGACTAATGTTGTTACCGTCAATGAAATAATTAAACATATGTACAATTCTGTTACGAGAAAAAGTAATGCATGGGCATTTACCAAAATTGAGAGATAAATCATTCATTTTAAGGTAAGAACATAGTTTGTCAAGATCTTTCTGAATAGCCGAAGAGTCAGATGTCGTTTTGACAGATTTGTATACTTTAAGATCGTCAGCATCCATAATAAATTTAGAGTTAGCAAAGCAATTCTTAATATCATTAATGAATATTAGGAAAAGGAGAGCCCCGAGATGTGATCCCTGTGGTACACCGGAAGTAACAGAGAAGTACTCCGATGTGTGTCCATTAATGGCTACACATTGTTGTCTGTTAAGATATGATTTGCACCACTGTAAAAAACTGACCGTGTACACCGTACGTCTCTAATTTAGAAATAAGAATAGAATGATTAATTCGGTCAAACACTTTACTAAAATCGGTGTACACTGCGTCTACCGTCTAAATTTATATGCGTGATGTGGCATTATTTTTATATATAAATGATATATCACTACCATATTACCCATTGTTGGGAGTACCAATCGGCTTTGTGATGTTTGTACACGGATATTGGTAATGACGACATATTCGCACCGTGCGGACGTTTACCATGCATCACCACAAAGGTGCTTATTACTGGTGTCAAGACTGCACCATTGGGGTCACTTTTGTGTCATTTAATATTCGATATTATCTTTTAGCGTCAGTCGGGAACAAACCCGGTTCCTCAGATTCGCGAACAGACAATCAGGCATACTGCCAAGTTTACCAATTTTCATAAATTTGTCCCTTTAGATACGTGTTCACTTTGCAAAGTTAAAAAAATGAAAACCCTGAAAATGGTCAAAATCACAAAAAAAAAACACAAGGGAAACCTTTTTATGATTTTTAGGCAATTTCAGCTATTTTTCTCGAGAAATTGTACCTATCATACAAAATTTTTGATACTTTGAGTAAGTACTTAGTTATTTTGTTAGCAGTACCGGGTCGCTAAGTCGCCATCTCTACCCATTTTGATTATTATTCAAAAATTGATTTTGGAGGTCCGCTTTTGGACGCAAATATTTCAAGAACTAAAAGAAATATAAATTTGTAGTTTTAAAATTTTGATTCAACGCGCCAATAAGTAACTAAAAATAGAAACAGTTGAAAATATTGTAAATTTTCCCCATTTTTGTAGATACATACGAGTACATATGAATTTTGGGGAGCATAACTCAAAAATAGGTAGAGATACAGAGTTGTGGGTACCAGAAATTTATTTTATGAAAGGATGAGCTCACTGCAAGCCGGACCGAACCATGATTTCAATCAAATTAAAAAACATTTTCCCTGAAATGAAATGTCAATTTGTGTGTTATAATATTAACAAAAAATATATTTTTCCTTTGGGAGATCTTTTTTAATAACATCCATGTGGCCCGCGAACAAAAAAGTTTATCCATCCCTGGTATAGCGCATGGTTTAGCATTTTGCAAGTACCGTGGGAAATCCTACTTAATATGATAGTAATTTTTTTCGAGATAATTTTTATTAATCACTGGGAATTTATTTTATCTTTTTGATGTTTTTCATATCAAAGTATAAAATCTATTGTTTTTTTTTACACTGATAAAATATTCTTCTTAGGATAAATCCAAATACCAGTCAAATTCTGGAACTTTACAACACAACTTCAGTTAAAAATTCACACTTCGATTACAACAAACCGACAAAATTTTTCATACATGGATGGACATCAAGTTATAAAGCGGACAATACCCAAATTATAAAAGATAATTTTCTTTTAATGTATGACTATAATGTGATCATAGTCGACTGGTCAGAAGGTGCCTCAAATATTATTTATCCTATTGCTGCCATGGAAACGAATAACGCTGGAGAGTATACAGCAAAGATGGTGGATTTCTTAGTTGAATATGGGGCACAGTTGAAAGATTTTCATTTGATCGGACACAGTTTAGGGGCTCATACGGCAGGAAGAGCAGGAAGTGCAGTTAAAAGCGGAAAACTAGAAAGAATCACAGGTATTTTGAATAGTTATTTATGTAGCAAATGCGTAGTTACTCTTTAGGTATTAGTCTAATGCAATTATAGTACGAAATAAAAAAAAACACTCTTTTACTCTTTTAAGAAGTTATTTAAAAAATAAATAAAAAACATCTTCAAATACTGCTGCTGCTGTTTCCCATAATACTGTACAAAATGCAAATGAAAGATTCGAAAGAATTTGAAAAACAGGTGGATTAGTCTTGCAAAATTGTACATATTGCACATTTAATATTGATATTAAAAATTAGGTTATGGTACAATTCTTACTGTCAAAAAATGTTAATATTCTAAAAAATTAGGTTAGTATTCAATCTATTAATATTATACTTGTTTCATTTATAGTTTACGACACTACTACATTTGACAGCATAAAATCTTAATTCATAGATGCAATTCGTAGATGGCCTTGATCGGACTTCTTTCAAAAATTTTACTGTACATTAATATTTCTTAATAAGAAATTTAACCGAATGTGTATGTTGCCTAGCAACGCCTATTTACTTTTCACGTACTGAAAAGTATTTTCTTGACTTTATAAACTCTAAAGAGTGCGTAGTCTGTACTTTATGCAAGGTTGAAGGAAATATTAATTTTTACCTAATTTTATTGAATAATAAAATACATTCATAAACTCACTATTCATGGTTAATATCCTCCGCATTTTTTATTATCATTTCTTGTATGAAACGTTCTCTAAATTGAAACCGATCCGTAGTTCTAATTATTATTCGCTAAGCCGGGTCAATTTTTTTAAGATTCTCTAGCGTAATGTTAAACTCATTTTATTATCAAACACTGGAGTTCACTAGTAATAGTGTCGTATAAATTGATCTATTTCAACACTTTTATAATAGTATATTATACATCAAGGTTATGAAGAGTATCATTATTGACTGAGCGAACGGCGAACGATTATAATCCCGAGGAAATCGAAGGATTATAATTCGCGGGGTAATGATATGTTTATCTTTATTTAACAGAAGATGCTCTAAATAGGATAGTTAAGATCAAAAATATTTAATTTGTTTTGTTTTATTTATTATTTTATTTATGTAGTAATTTATAAATTGTACTGTCTTTCATTCGAAATAATAATAATAATAAGTAAAGAATATATATATATATATATATATATATATATATATATATATATATATATATATATATATATATATACAGGGTGTCCCATTTAAGGTACGAATGCATTGGTATCTCGAGAAAGAAAGTAATAAAAATGAATTTTTCTCGTTGAGAAAAATATGATATGTTGAGTTGTTACATTCGTTGTCAAAGTTCGTTTATTACTCGTAATAATCTACTATTGTCAAGTAAAATTCAGAAATTCAATTGTTGCATTTTTTTTGTTGTTCGTTGTTTCCATAGCAGCCTTCGATTTACTTTTTTCAGTTCAATTTTAGTATAAATAACAATTTTTGTTCATTTTTCTGTTAACTATAAAAATAAATTATTATTGTTTTACATCATTGTAAAGCTAAAAAAAAATTAAAAATGCCACAGCTTAATATGACCTCCATATGAAAATTAAAAGTTGCTATCAGTAACTCGTAAATGGTTAGATATAAATTTTTTTGAGTACTTCTGCAAATTCACCATATAAAAGTGCCTTAAGAAAGTGCAAACCAGAATCTCGTATTATTTCATATAACAAAGTTATAAGCAAAAAAAGAAAATCGCTAAATTTACATTTTCACCTATATCTAGTGACCTATGCATTTTTTTGCAAATAACAAAACACCATTAAAATAGCCTCCTAATGGGGCAACTTTTGTCCAATTTAACCAACATCGTAGCTCTTACGGTTCTAGAAATACCAATGCATTCGTACCTTAAATGGGACACCCTGTATATATGTTTGAAATAACTTCCTTGGGCAAGTAACTTCCAAACTTTTTTAAAGTCAAAAATCGCTATATTACTAATCGATTGTGAATAGAAATGTTGTTGGGAGCGAGCGATATAAATTCAATATTCAATATAAGTTGTTCGTAGGGTAATCGCTGGGGCAGCTGTAGACACGTGTTTCGCTCTTATTAGAGCTTGTTAGTACAGCATAACTATCCAATAGGTGGACATTAACTAGAGATTACAAAAACCGACAAATCGTAACAGCACCAGTAACAAGCCAAATACACAATTGCTGCTTACTGGTGCTGTTACAAATTGTTGGTTTTCTAACCTAGTGTTGTCTAGTTAGTGTCCACCTATTGACTAGCTATGTTGTACTGGTGAGCTCTAATAAGAGCGAAACACGTGTCTACAGCTGCCTGAGCGATTACCCTAAGAACAACATTTTTTCTAATTTTTGTAGTTTTGCGCTCGCGATATAATACATTATTTATATAATAATATGTTTACTTTCTGTTGTAATTTTTTTCACTGAAAATTACTTCCGTATTTGTAAAACACGATAGAAGATGATGTGAAAGTACTTAGAAAGAATTTGAAAAAGAGTATATGTTTGATTTTACGGTTTAGTTATAATTATAAATGACCCATGTTGTAATTTATTATTATGGTGGAGGACCTTATAGTTTAGTAATCATTTTGTAACTCATTGGCTTTAGCCTCAGAAACAAACAGTTGGTCGCAATAAATTGGGATCAAAAATCAAATGCTTAATTCTTAAATTACTTATTTGTATACATATCTCAATAATTTATCAATGATAAGACAAAAATGTCATTAAAAAGTAAGGACTTTTATTTATAGAGGTATTATTTCTAATTTGTCGTAAAAGATAAAACCAAGAACAATGTCGTTGCACCATACAAAAAACTAATCTTCCCATATCTTCTCGTATGTTTTAGATTAGATCAACGGATATGATCATTTAAAATACGTCAGATATACATATTAATTATCATAAAATCTAAATATAATAAAAGCATCTGTTACCTAAAAACACACCCTTTTCAATAAATTAGAAACTGCCCAACACAATGGTTGACACTGAAATTTTGACGTCGATATCTTCAAAATCGATTTAATGATTATATAATAATGAAGACTTCACTATAATAACAAATTATAAAATTGGCCATTTATATCAAAACAGACCTTAAAGCTATGTATATGAAAGGAACTATCAAAATTAAAAAAAGTTATTAGTTGTTAAAACATTCAACTTTTTAATGCCCTTTAACATCTACATCACAGCATCTCTTTTCACTTCTTTTACCAACAAGTCTACTCTATTCCAAATTCTATACTTGCTGTCAAATTAATATGGATTGGAGATTTGCACTGTTGCCAATTCAGGGGCAATGTTGAAAATGCTAAATTATGAAGCAGTGGTATTACCGCACGGCATCAGTCCATACTTAGTTTTTTAATTATTCTATTAAATTGTATATTATCCATATATATTTCTAATTAATGAGTACGAAAGTGATTTTAAACATATTTATATTATAGTTTTATAAGTATTGAAATAGATTAATTCATGTGACTCCAATTATTTACGAACTCCATTGTTTAAGAATAACAATAAGACTTTTTGAAACAAAAAATCTATTTAAATTTAGATGAAGTTTTATAAAGAATTAAAAACAATGGATAATCCCACTTCTTACAAATTGTTCATTTATTCTAGGTTTGGATCCGGCTTTACCAGGATTTGAAATATTGGCGCCAAATGAAGGAAAGTTAGATAAATCTGATGCAAAATTCGTAGACATTATTCATACATGTGGAGGGGTATTAGGATACTATTCAAAACAGGGACATGCTGATTTTTTCCCAAATGGAGGAATACCCAGTCAACCAGGATGTATTGGTGTGGCACAAATTATTGGTAAAGAAAATATTTTCTCCTATTTGATAAAAATACTAGCTAGTAGCTACTAGTACAGTATACACAGCAAAAATTGAGACACATGATTTATATTCCCTATAATTTGAACACAATTTCTTTTTATTCATTCACTTTATATGACGTACTTTTACAACTATTAAATACATTATTTATAGGAGTTTTTTAATGATTATAAGATAAAAACGCAGGTGTTTCCAATGATAATATATTCTGAAACTGATTTATAATGAATTTAATTACAATCTAATATATTAAAATTCAAAGAAAATAAATATATATTACATAACAACTCATCTTGCATTCTATACATGCATTTGTACATGTACATACATACATAGTTTTACATTTTCAAGGTTTAATTAAAGTATAATTTTCCATGTAGAGCACTATGTTTGAATAATTTATAATTTATACTTAATTTTATTTTATTATATAAGTTATAGTTCATTTCACCAAAATTCGAGGAATAAAACAACAAAAAGTAGACGAATTCAAAAAACTCTAATGGCCAGTTACACAATTTTAAACTAGGTTTAAAAAAAATGGAAATCGAAATTTTGACAAATGTTGCTGTGTAAACCGCTCTCGCCAAGCTTCGCCCACCATTGTAATCTTAAACGAGATGCAGTATATGTTGGTGCAAACCGTGCAACCCTTTGAATATACATATCTAATCTAACGTAGATGGAAGTAGCGTACTAGCGTACACTATGGCTGGTAGCACAAGAGTGGTTCTAACACCGGTATTAACTAGAACAGTAGAACCGTGTCAATGACTTGGCACATACTTCAGGGTTATTAACAAAATAAGAGTTGCCAATATACTGCATTAAGTCCAAAATGTACTGAAAGCCAAATTCAATAAATTTGACCTCATTATTTAAAACTGTTTTTCCTAGAAACAAGTTAAAAAACAAATCATATTAAATAATTTTAAATAGTGTTGGCAGATTTATTGAACATGACTGTCAGTAAATTTTCAACTTGATCAATATATTGGCAACACTTGTTTTCTTAACAAACATGAAGTATGTGTCAAGTCGTTGACATGGTTCTAGTTAACACCGGTGTTAGAACCACGCTTATGCTACCAGCCATTATGTTCCTTAAAGACTTTGTTGGCTCAAAGTAGATTGAGAAGGATAGAATTATGTATAAGCATTAGTTGGACAAAGATCTCCTGCTAATTGATACTCCGTTTTAATGCGCATGTCAGAACATTTGAAAAAGTTTCAAAGTGGCGGAATGGAAAACCACGAGCACCACACGAGCACGTCAGTTCAGTGTTGCCACCTCTACCGATTTTTCGGTAGATCTACCGATTTCCTCTTCAATTTACCAATCTACCGAAAGACATTGATTTCTACCGAATTTGCTTATTGTCAAAAATTCGGATTATATTATTTCAAACATTTATTATTTGGTAAAATTTAAATTAAAGGTACTCAACGTACGCTTCCTTACCGCTCTTCCCTCTATTGACAAATTGTACAAACATTACTAGGGGAATTCCCGATTTCTTAATCTTAATCAAAATGATGATTCTAATTTAAAAGAAAAAATTCTTATGAAGATACATACATCCATCAATCTTCATAAGAACTTATAAAAATTTATATTTCGAGTTCGTGTTATTATTTGGTTTTGTTATTTATGATTAAATTTATACAAATAAGTTTGATGTCCATTTTAACCAACAAATGACTGACACGTGTTTCAACCTCGTAGCGGTATGTACAAATAATATTTACTCGAACTACCATGATATATTACGAGGATGCACCAAAAACATAGGATGCACAATCAGCACAAACATAGAAAATTGAACATTGGTCAATTCCTATACTGTACTAATTATGTTTTGTGCGCTGTCTCTTATAAATGGATACATTATTTTTCATATAAACAAATTGTATGTTTTCTATGCTATATTATGTTCTGTGTTCTGTGTCAGTTCCTCCCAACGTAGTTTCTGGACTTGTAATACACCCCCCACCTTTTAGTACACGCGACGGGTCTCAGGGGTCAACGGTAGTAAAAATTTCTATTATTTCTGTAGGTAATCACAAGCACAAGTGTGAATTAAAAAGATTAATAATTTATAAAAACAAAATATAATTTACAGTTTACTGATAAAGGAATAAAGATTTTTTCAGTACATGGGCATTTAATAGGTTTATGTCAATACTTCAAGTTCTGGTGAAATGAATTTTAACCAAAATATATAAGAAAATTAATAACTTTTAACTAAATCTATTTTAGAGGGTTGCAGCCACGGCAGAGCATGGGAATACTTCTCAGAATCCATCAAAGTCTCAGATGGATTCATGGCTACTCAATGTGATTCATGGCACATGTTCAAATTAGGATTATGTGAAAATAATACAAGAGTACCAATGGGAATGGCCGCCCCAGAAAATATGGAAGGGGAGTTTTACTTGAGAACACAAGACAAACCACCTTACATACATACAGCAGTATATACGGTCATAAATGCAACCAAAACTGGAGTTAATACAATCACAGGACTAGCGGAAACTTTACCAGGTTTTGGATGAGAAATGAATTGTATTGTATTCGAACAAGTATAGTTTATAATGTGTTATTAATTATTGAAATATTTAATAAACTTTTATTTATAAATTTCTTCCATGAATTATTCCTAATTTTGAGCCATTGAGCACTCTATACGACAGGTTTAAAACCCTGTGAGGTGACAACGCATTTTGAATATACCGGGTGTCTCAAGCAGTTTTGAAAATGGTTTCAGTTTTCAGTAAAAATTAACAAAATTGTTTACATGCAATTTAAAAAACAAATCTGCAGACTGATTTGAAAATAGTTTCAGCTCATGCGCATTTGGCTTCGTTTTGCCATTATTTTTACTTCATACTGTAACGTTACCGACTAGTGAAAAGGACCCCAAAACCTACGTTGTGTGTGTAAAAATGTAACCCCAATAGTTCGTAATCCGAAGTGGCTGTCAAGAGCGTGAGAGAGAGGGTTGCAGGAGTAAATCAATTAGATACCTTCCAAAAGAGAACAACTCTTATGCATTTATTAATAGCGATTACATGTCATATCGAGAATGTCATCATAACAAACATAATAACTGGTGTTGTGGCTATACAAACTACCAGGCTGGATGTGTGATGTCTGAACCTGATGCGTCGCCCTGCGTTGACTTGGACGGCGAGGGCGCATCTTCTCCGGAGTCGCTTCTCCTCGTGCCAGGGAAAAAAACCGTCCGCAAAAACTGGCAGAGAATTGGCCAGCATCACAGCATCGTACACAGCTGTAGCAGACTGGACGTAGAAGCTTTCATATCCAAACCGTGGACGGAAAGGTCGCGCCAGGTGAAAACGTGGTCGCCAACTGGGCCTACGCTCGGTCTCTGGGCAAGCGGACGTCTTATTGGAAAACGGCCGGCAATGGTAAAAGCGGCTGAGAGTACAGTAACATGTGATTCTGGATTAAAACAGGTCAAATACTGTAACAGACCATATGTTCAAACAGAAATGAGAACAACTCCGGCGTGTTCAGAACAACACCGCTACGTACCGCTCTCTGCAAATAACAGTAACTATCACAATGCATACTTTACAGTCTATTGCAGTTAAATACGATAAACAATTATAAAATCCTGGAACAAGCAATCATCAGGAAACAACATATAAAAACAATCAAATAATGCAACAGTAATAAACAGTCATCGACGGAATATAAAGATCCATTAGACAACAATGCTGTAAATAAATACAAGCTGAAGCAATCACAGTAAAATAAACAAATAGTAGTCAACTCGAATAATAACAGAGCTGAAAATAATAGTGACTTTACGAGTAAAATGCTTAATCAAACATGAAAGTCTTTATAATGTTGACACGCATTAATTACATTGTCCTGTAATGAAAATATTTATATTAAGGTTGCTTTATGGAGAGGTAAGCTCCTCCGAGACAATGCTACGTGGTATTAAAACCATAACTTAGACCTGGACGTCGTCTTCAAGACTTACACCTGGTGGTCCAGCAACTACAACAGAAAGAGCGTTAGAAGAGACCTGGACATCGTCTTCATAGTCTACCAGGTTTCCACCTGAACGGCGCTACGTGTCGTGATATTGCAACATAAGTAAGCTGTCGAAACAGCAACTCGTGCACAGCGCAAAGCTACCGGCACCATAGAGCCAACGGTTATTGTCCGCACTCTGGGCTCGTCCCAAACTTAGGGAAAAGAGTTAAATACAAAATTGCAATATCAACAAACACATTCCAAGCAATGGACTGGTAATTGTCATCTCTAGTACCGGGAATTGAACCCGGGTCTCCTGAGTGTAACAGACTCAGATGTCCTACCACTAGACGATGCTAGAACAACAACCATCTTTCCACCACAGAGTAGCAAAACGCTGAAATAAAATAAATGATAATTAAGTAAGGACGTGGTGCAAAAAGGCTTATGAATGATGGATTCTGAGGTACGTGGTGGATAAAGAGTAAATTACGAGGCGGATGGTAAGAAGGAAACTGACTCCGTCCGGTTTCCACGACGGCACATCACCAAAGGACTGATAAGAATAATAGTTGGTAAAAAGGAAACTGACTCCGTCCGGTTTCCACGACGGCACATCACCAAGGGATTGATGAGAATAATAATTGGTAAGAAGGAAACTGACTCCGTCCGGTTTCCACGACGGCACATCACCAAGGGATTGATGAGAATAATAATTGGTAAAAAGGAAACTGACTCCGTCCGGTTTCCACGACGGCACATCACCAAGGGATTGATGAGAATAATAGTTGGTAAAAAGGAAACTGACTCCGTCCGGTTTCCACGACGGCACATCACCAAGGGATTGATGAGAATAATAGTTGGTAAAAAGGAAACTGACTCCGTCCGGTTTCCACGACGGCACATCACCAAGGGATTGATGAGAATAATAGTTGGTAAAAAGGAAACTGACTCCGTCCGGTTTCCACGACGGCACATCACCAAGGGATTGATGAGAATAATAGGTGCATAGAGTTGAAGGAAACAATGAAAAGGTCATGTTCAAAGGAAATGTTTACGTAATGAACAAATGTGTAAAATGGTAGATATAGTAGCTAGATGTGAAGCGAGACCTTAGGTCATCCAACTGGACGTGGAGGAAATATTGCTATGGAGTTTGCCTGTCGAATCTAGCCGACTCTGACGGAGAGATAGGACTGCACTAGGTGCAACAGGTAGTGCCGGTTGTGAAGATGGTATTATGAGTGAGACTAGGTCTCACGACCGAGGAAGCTGGAGAGGTTACCCAACTACTTAACGCAGCCAGGGGCCAAACCAGCTCTAAGAGGAAGATCTCGCTATGAGGAGTGAGACTAGCTCTTAGATGAAGATGTAAGATAAATGAAAGGACTTACTCTCTTGAAGAAGATGTCTAGGTGCATGTGGATTCTCGCAGACTTCTGGACTCGACGAAGACTAAATATTCACTATCCCGAGGCGCATTGCTGGCCTTATTTATAAGCACAATCTCCCACCATGGTCTCAGCAGTGGAAAAATACCAATACGTACAGTCTTGAGAAAAATAACTTACGAGCTCCAAGAGCGTCGGCAAATTCACTAAAATGGGAGTACAAAACATCCTATAGCTTCCCGATACTACGCCTATGATCATCGTTGAACACCTGCAAGCGATGACCTCATCGCTTCTCCCCTGTTTCCGGCGTTTTACGACTCTAACCTATTGTTTTCTCTTGCTTGCTAGCCACAGATGTTCAAACTTCACCAAACTAAACCAGTAAACAACAAACGGTACCAGTGGCTCTCAACATTTCTCGCCGAGGACCGATGTAAATGAACCAACGCATTAAACAAATATCAAATCATACAAAAAAGATATCAATTAATTATAGAAACAAAGAGATAAATAAATAACTGCAAAACAAAAAGATAAATTAAAAATTACATTATATGCGGACGCTACAATACCACTCACTACGCAGTAAAACTGCACTATTGTCGGTTTATTTGAAGGCTAGCAACACACAACGGTAGACACGTTATTTTATTTTCGGAAGCGCAATATCTAAACTGACCCAATCATGTTTAACATGGAAAACTTCTTTATTATTATCCCATAATTTGCATAATTAATAAAAATTTGGATATAAATAATTATTTTACGTTTAGTCATGCTAAACATTATACCATGGTTGCCATTTGAAACCAAAGGTTTTGGGCTCGCTTTTGGGTTTGAGTCCCTGGCTAGGTAATTTATTTATTTTTTACAAAAATATGTAGAACTTTTAAAAATCTACCTATATTTTTTTTTATATTAATAAAAAAATAAGTGAGATATAATGAATATATGTCTGTATTGTGTTTTTACTGTATTTATAAAAAATAAAGATATTCATTAAATATTATAAAGCAAACATAATGCATTTTTATTACCTTTATCACTGTTTGATTGTTGTAATCGATTATTGTCAATTTTTTTTGTTTATTTATTAAAAAGTTATTATTTCTAAATTATTATAATAGAAAATAGAAGAAAGATTTGTAAAAATTCCACAATTTTTTGTAAAAAATATAGAAAAAATCCTGCTAGAAAATCGAACCCAAAACCTTTGATTCCGTAGGCAGCCATGCTAACCATTATACGATTTAAAAATTCTTTCATATTAAGTAATAAAAGTGAAATAATTATTTATTTCCAAATTTTTATAAATTATTCCAATTTGTGGGATAATAATTATATCTTGTTTAATATCATTGCTTGATTTATTACCGGACACTTTTTATTTACAAAAAAACTATTTTCCCAAGTACACAACTATGTCAAGGTTTGCTTGGGCCACCCGGTATATTCTTATTTTAGTAGATCTTGGTACGTTTTTGGAGTATATTGTTCTCAAAAGCATTCCAAACTTTACTTCCTCAAACTATTCTCTTATTTATCTCTTCATCTTCATCATTAAAGTTATTATCGAAAAATTTATGTTGTCTTAAAACCCCTTTGACCGATTACACCATCGTAATTTAAATATTACACTTAGCTGAAATAGGCAATATTGCATCGAAATGAAATGTCAAATGAATTACAATTTAATTGCTGTCAATTTTTTTTTTTGTTTGTTTGTTTGTTTAAGCCTATCATAAAATTTAAGCCTTGTTGGTACAAATGACGCTAATCATTTTCTAATGCCCGGTTTTATAAAAGAGAATTAAAATTTTATCCAGCTTATAATATAATCCGGGATTACTACATATATAAAATCTTGGATTATATTATAATCCTGGATAAAATTTAAATTCACATTTATAAAACAGGGCATAAATACATAATTTGGATATTTTTTGCCTGCATATTTTGTGCAATCTAACAAGTTCCAGTTAAATTTTTAACTGTCAGTTAAATAGAGAAAATTAAAAAAGAAATGAGTTGCTGTAAAAATATGAAATGGGCTACTTGCGTGGTACTGAAAATCCGATTTCTGTCACTATATACGTAATGTTATATTGAAAACATATATAAAAATATAAATTTTATTTTGAAATAATTACTAAATTAAGAAAGAAATTTTTCTGTGACGTCTTTATATTGAACTGGGGAGGGGAAGCATGTTTAAGAATGTTATCAGTAGATGGCATGCCGTGCGAGAAAGTTTTAATTTAAATTTGACATTAGTTCATTTTTCTCTCTCTCTGGTCTCTCAAATACATTAATCACTTTATAAATAAACACATAGGTAATTACTTGTAATTTAAAATATCGATACCAAAAAGATAAACTAAAATACTAACCTCCAAACTACTGTTGAAACGTCAAACAGGTGATCTACATTACCCGCACAAACATACCATTACTATGGGACGGCACCAC
This sequence comes from Ophonus ardosiacus, assembly GCA_943142095.1. Taxonomy (NCBI): domain Eukaryota; kingdom Metazoa; phylum Arthropoda; class Insecta; order Coleoptera; family Carabidae; genus Ophonus; species Ophonus ardosiacus. Next base: position 14,522,060 of record OW964823.1, on the reverse strand, counting down.
GCTTGGCTTTGCGACTATTCATTCGCGCGGCGTAATTCTACGTCATACATGGCGGGAATTCAAATAATCAAATTTCATTATTTTTTTTCTGGGTAATTAATAAAAATTTTGTCAAATGAAAAAATATGGGTAGCAAGTTTTTACCTTCTCTTCAAAAATATTAAATAAAAAAAGGTACGCAAGTAGCCCAAACAAAAAAACATATTTTTGACAAATTGCATTTTTTTTAAATTCTCATTGTAAAATTACCTCAATAGAAAAAATAATTTAAAAAATATGTGTCATAAGGTCTGTTAACGCACTCGTCCTTTGTAAAACTCGCTTCGTAAGATTGACCGATAATGTAACTCTTTTATCTCTTATTTTTTATTTTATAAATATTATAATCTTTTAATATGGTTAAACTTTGACTTGGAAAAAACAACAGATAAATGCATTACAGTGTCATGTCAATGTGATGCCAAGCACTGATATCAATTGTTTCTGGTGATATTTTTGATAAAATATTGAATAAAGTACATTATTATCTCCTTGACATTCGACATGTTGATGATAAAGATTAAATTGATTTTATCAGTTAGTAACAAAAAAGTTGATAAAAAGATATCCAAATATGATGGGGGATTGACATATAATAGAGCATTAAATTTAGAGCGTGTCAGCAATTGGTTTTAATTTTAATAATAACAATGAAAGTAATTATTGTTATTGCTGTTTTGTTTGCGGCTAACTTAGCCGCAGGTAAGTTAATTTTTTTTTCTATAATCATTCGAAAATCTATTTTTTACCTCTCGCTATCCTTAGCGAGATATAGAATAGTGCCAAAAATCGCATATCGCGATTTTGATAAATAAGCATGTTTTAAGGTCCCTAGAATCCAATTTTTAACAGTTTTCCGATGTCTGATATCTACCAATTTTACCAATAAAAAAAATTTAGAAACTACTATTTCTAATCTCAACTAAAATTAAAATTAGATTTTCAATTCGGAAATAGCAGTTTTCTTGAAGATCGTAATATATCTTTAAATAAATACTTAAAAATAACAGAACACGTTGCATTTCATTTAATTTCTTTATTTATAGAGATATCTATTGGGTGTCCACAGAAAGAGGGGCACCCCAATTAATTTCTTTATTTATAGAGATAACTATTTTGTATACTTAAACTTAATATTATGTGGCATCATTTTTATGTATAAAAGAACCAGAAGTGGCATCAACTTTCTTATTTTAAATGCAACACCATACATATTTTTATACAAATTAAATTTTGCAACAAAAAAACTTAAGATTAATATTTTTTATTCAATTTTGACGTTTTAAACTGTCATTATTAGCTCCATAGCAACAACTATAAGTAACACTTTTTTCACATGTGAATTAAAAAAATTTTAAATCACTCTCACAAAATTTTAACTCACTCTGCAACAAATAATGCATTTAAAATAACATCAGGTACGAAAGTAACACTTACCGTAATATTTATTAGATATTTTCAGCCATTTTCATTATTTTTTACGGCACAAATGATAGAGAATAAAGCATTTTAAATACATGACTTGACGTCTATCAGCGACGATTGTCATGCTCAGCCTACTAACTGATCAGTTTTTTATTTTGTCAAAATTAAATATTATAATGGTTTTTATTAGTATTTCGTCAAAATTGAATAAAATATTGTACAAACCACGTGAGCTAAGAATGTTTATTCACTCGAAGAAATTAACTCATTCGCCCTTACGGGCTCGTGAGCTAAACTTTCTTCTCATGAATAAACATTACCTTAGCTCACTTGGTGTGTAAATATTTATTAATTTTTGTACAAAAGAATATATGAGAACAAGAAAACATTAATCAAACAAAAAAAAATTGAATTGTATTAAACATTTTTAATTATCAAAATTGTTGCACAAATATACAATTTAACAAAAATCAGAAGCTGTGACTTTCCAAGTTATACAGGCTGTTAAAAATAAGTGCCATAAATTATGAGGGCATATATAGAAAAAAGAAAAAAACAACATTTTATGCCACATTTTTTTCACTTTCTAATAGTTCCGAAGTTATTGAGAAACTAAATATTGGCTAAGGTCGCCACAACATTTGTCTCAGTACAATTATTCGATTTTTTTTTTTTTTTTGAATAACAAAACACATTTAAGATGACCTCTGAAATGTAAACAAAAAGTCTCTTTTAATCAAAGCCGTAACTCTTATAGTTTTCGAGATAGGAGAGGTAAACACCGAAAAAACTCATTTTTCGCTGCCTTATATCTCGGAAACTATTGAAGATCGAACCCATGTTGATCAAGCTTAACACCCTGTATTCAATTGATTTAAATAAAGCCGCAGCCAACCCTTATTATTATTTTAAATTTTTTCGGATTATTTTTTCTGCAAAATTAGACTTCTGGCATTTCATTGTATTCAGAATTTAGGTAAAAATGTAAAAATATACACAGTATTCTAATAAAATAACAAAATTGATGCCACTTCCGGATGTAGAAATGACGCCATATATGTTAAGTTTCAATTAGATATCTTTATAAATAAAGAAGTTAATACGGTTGTCCAGCTTTCAATGGACAACCGGCATTATGATACAACTTACAGCAATATGTTCACATATATGTATTGTTGGTTGCATCACAGCGTCGGTTGCAATCTACTTACAAGAATAATTATGCCTATGCTACAATTATTGAGAATAAGAAAAAAGCTGAACCAGGGAAAACAAAAGTTACACTTTCATTTTAAAATGTTATTTGTCATTTGTTGTGAGTAAAAATATGGATTTATCAAGAGAGCATATTTTTCATTTTTTGGCAAAAAGCTAAATATAAAAGTAATAATACACGTGCCATACTCACATGATTTGATAACGTGCAACATTTGGCATTCCAAAAGAAGATTGATTGGGAACTTTTAAAAAATAGAGAAAAAGAATGGGCTACTTGCGTACCATTTTTTTATTTAATATTTTTGAAGAGCAGGTAAAAAGTTGCTACCCATATTTTTTCTTTTGACAAAATTTTCATTAATTAGCCAGAAAAATAATAATGAAATTTGATTATTTGAATTCCCGCCATGTATGACGTAGAATTACGCCGCACCAATAAACGGTCGTAAAGCCATAGCGTTTGTTTGTACGGGTAATGTAGATCTCCTGTTTGACGTTTCAACAATAGTTTGGAGGTTAGTATTTTAGTTTGTCTTTTTGTTATCGGTATTTTAAATTACATGTAACTACCTATGTGTTTATTTGTGAATTAATATATTTGAGAGCCCAGAGAGAGAGAAAAATGAACTAATGTCAAATTCAAATTAAAACTTTCTTGCACGCTATGCCATCTATACGGTACATTTTTAAACATGGTTTCTTTCCTCAGTCCAATATAATAACGTCACAGAAAATTTTCTTTCTTAATTTACTAAAAAACAAATAATTTTTTTAAAATAAAATTTATACTTTTATATATGTTTTCAACATATCATTATGTATATAGTGATAGAAATCGGATTTTCAGTACCACACAAGTAGCCCATTAGAAACTACTGCGAACACATTTAAAATAAAATTTTGATAAGTGCGTCCATAATATTTGTAAATTTCTTTCAGGCTTTTCTAACTGTCCGAAACGCAAAAACTACGAGGACATCTCGCGTTACAACTCCGAATCCATTGAGGAATACAGATTGTTAGGTATAATTCCCGTTCCCAGAGACGAAGTTACTTTTAGGTTATGGACACGCGACCAAAACCACAATTTTGCGCCCCTCTTCTACGGACATCTGTTGAACGAACCAAGTATCAGACCTGACAAACCCTTTAAGTTCATCATTCATGGATGGTCTGATTGCGCTAATGCTGAATGGTAAGTAAAAATTAAGTCAAACATTATGCTGACGAATTTATAGAACAGTCCTTACAATTACAAAAACCTGTCCGAGATGAGGATCTCAACCCCGAAGACTATAAGAGATTCGAATCCGATTCTCCAGATTCGCGACCAAACACTCGGGCACGCGACCACTAGACTTCATACCTAGCAATTTTTTTTTTTTTTTTTCACTATTGGATTATGAATTACGATTATGATTCGGATCTCAAAGTAACGATTTTTATATGGGCGCCATAAACAGAAAGTTATTATAACAATGAAGAGAGGATTTTTTTGGCTTTCCAACATTGCATAATATATCGTTTATTTTTGTTTATTTACAATTATTGAATTCGTGGTCCAAAAAGAAATATTTCGAATTTTAAATGGCACAAAAGTGACCCCGGTGGTGCATTCTCCACGCCAGCAATGAGTGCCCGTGAGGTAACGTCTCTTAAGCACCACACGGTACGAATATGTCATTATCATTAGCTATATCTGTAAAGCAGATTGTCAACTATGGAGAAAATTAAAAATATGAAAAAAAAATGAAGAAGATCCTCACCCGATAATTATTGTTTGTTTCATAGTCAAAACTAATTGTTTTTACTCCATATACAGTGAGTATTTTTTAACGTGAAACATTGGGTGTGACATATCCATGGTTACGACATTTGATTGACAGCAATGTATTTGCGTGTTCCATTTAATATGAAACATAGGGAACGAATTTGACAGAAGTATATTTAAATATTGTAAGAAATTTAGCCGGGTGAGAAAACCACTCGAGCGCACTAAACATATTTCGGGCACAAGGTGCACACAATAATTTTTCTACAACTAAATTTAATTTTTAGAAAACATGTTTAATTATTTAAACAAAATTAACCTCTAATGACTCTTGTCAATGTGACATTTGATTGACAGCAATGTGTTTGCTTGTCTCATTTAAAATAAAACATAAGGAATGAATTTGGCAGAAGTATGATATTTAAAGTCAGAAAATCACTAGTGTACGAGGTGCACGCAATATTTTTTCTATAAATAAATTTTATTTAGAAAGCAGGTACAATTATTTAAACAAAATTAACCTCAAGACGTCTTGTCAAATGTCAAATTCGTTCCCTATGTTTATTATAAATGGGACAGGCAAATACATTGCTGTCAATCAAATGTCAAGTTGTACCCATGGATACGACAAACCCAATGTTTCAGGTTAAAAAATACTCACGGTATTTAAGAATTGTTGCATTTCTATAGTTTGAAACAAATGAACACTGACATATTAAACATCGAAAGAAAAAAAAAATTTCAATTGTGTAAGTTTCCAATATGGAGTCCATATAAAAACTAAAACTTAACTCGATTTCTAACAGTGATAATAAAAATTGAGCGATCCATTTTACGGATCACAGACAAGTACCCTACAGAAGATCAACCAAATTCCAGTATTTTTTAATAAGAATCTGTAATATTTACATTTTTCCCTGTATCTGGTAACTCACGCATTATTTTTTTCGGATATTTCTTAGTTCTGGAGATCCCGCAACATTCTGCTTTTATTCGCATATTAATACACGCAGCCACTCGTCCCCATAAATTCTTTAAATATTATTTCTTCCAGGTATGAATACTTGAAAAACGAATTCCTAAAGAAAGGTGACTACAACGTCGTCCAAGTCGATTGGAGAGAACCAGCTGGCGCCCTCTACCCCGCTAGTGCAGGATACACTGACGATGTAGGCAAATACATCGGAGAATTAATCGTGGACCTCCACCAAACATTAGGAGTACCATATGAAAACGTCCACCTGATTGGTCACTCTTTGGGATCCCATATCTCTGGATTCGCTGGAAAGTATGTTCTAAAGGAAGCCAAGCAGCAGATTGGAAGAATTACTGGCATGGATCCTGCTGGACCTTTATTCTTGTTGTCTTCAGCGAGGAACAGATTGGATAAAGGAGATGCTCAGTATGTGGATATTATTCATACGGATGGATTGAAGTTTGGTTATGATGACGTATTAGGGGATGCTGATTTTTATCCGAATGGGGGACGCGCTCCACAAGCAGGGTGTGCTTTTTTCAGCACCTTCGATATTATTGATGTTGGTAAGTAAATATACATTTATGCCATACTGGGTGTATCAGGACTAGTGTTAAAAAATCTGTTGTGGCCAGCATAAAACCTTCCGTCAATTCGAAGTATTTTGTACATATCCCATACCAAAAGTTCCTTGAAAAAGATGCTGTATATCCTGTAAAATTTTAACATCAACACACTATTTTTTACAAATTCCATACCGAAAGTTCCTTTCCCTATTTTATTAGGGGTCGCTGTTTCTTACTCTTCTCTTTTACTCATTCCTGTCCAACGCATCTTCTTCACATAATTCTTCCTCTCTCATATCTACACAGTCCTTCCATGTCTCTTTGGCCTTTCTTGTACTTCTGGCATTGAAAATTCCAATATTAAGGCGAGTCTGCAACTGCAAGTCACTTGCGAGGGACACTCTATCACATTCACATATAACTTTCTGACCCTATACTTTCAACTTTGGTTTTGCATTTGACACTGACATCTGTCAATTAAAAATTTTTGAATTATCTGCTGTTTCCATAATTTTAGCGAAGCTGATTAATTTTTGAAAGTTAATCTCTCTTAATGTCTCTATAACTCTATATGTATTGAATCTGAAGAAAAATGTATAATCAAACCGTATAGAGAATAAGATATTCTTTCATATTGATAATCACAAAATGTCGAAAAATGATATTTAACTGCGTTTTTTCAAGAAAAACTTTTAAAATTTCAAATAAGGGTACTTCCGGTAGATCAATTATAACCAAAATCTAATCAGCTCTTCACATGGATACAAAGAACAGGAATACGAAAGAATTATAGTTTTAGAATTGTAGTATTGGAGTTATCGTCGGAGAAAAATTTGTCACACACAGACACACACACACACACACACACACACACACACACACACACACACACACACACACACACACACATACAGACATCATCTTAAAAATAGCAAATTCGTATTCTAGGGACCCTAAAACGTGCTTACTCACTAAAAACTCACCAACTAATTTTTTGACCAAAGACAATACCTTCCTTACCTAAAGGTGACGGAAGGTAAAAAGTAATAGCATATTCCTGACATCATAAAGTCTATTTCTAGTCGATTGCAGATAACATTATTGTTTTATTTTCTTTTCAGGTTCTTGTAGCCACACAAGATCATATCTTCTCTTTGGAGAAAGCATTAACTCTAGTGGCTTCATATCTCACGAATGCAAAAACTACAGAAATTATAAGAAAGGCGAATGTGCTGATAATCCAACGGCAATCATGGGAGATAACATTAAAATTGGAACAACGGGTGTATTTTATTTGACGACGAACGGGAAGACACCTTTTGCCAAAAACGGATCACCAAAATATTGATGATTATGCCATTATGTTTTGTTGTAAAATGTATTTTACAACATGGGTATTGCAATTTTATGCAAAATTTTAATATGTATCTAAGTATAAGTATTATTAATGTGAAAGCAAAATGATTCAAATCAAATTAACGTGTTCTGAAAAGTATTTTATAAATATTTCAAGTAAATACAACAATAAATGTAAATATAATTGTATATTAGAATAAATGTAATGAAATTACCATATTGATATTATATTTTTCGTAATACCATACTGTATACAGGGTGGTGGCGGTTAAGGGCGAACATAGGGATTTAACATGGGAATTTAGATTTATGAATTTTTCTGCTCTCGTGTTCATTTTATGGCAAAAACTATGGAGTACAAATTTGTATAGAATTAAAAGTTGCATATAAAACTGTTCTTACATGTTTTATTATGTTTTTGGTTTCTTGTCAATTTTAAAAAGAAAGTTCAAAATTTCAGTTTATTAGTACAATTGCCTTGGAATTTATTTTCTTTTTTTCTAGCTTTCATAAATTATTTATAATCGTCAAACGTCAATTTGACATATGGAAAAGATATAAATTAAATAATCTTTGTTTATTCAAATAAGTAACGTGTGTATATTGTAGAGGAATCTTATGATGGAAATAGTTGCAGAAGAATATGGAATTTATTTTCCATAAGTCAAATTGACTTTTGACGTTTATAAATAATTTATGAAAGCTAGAAAAAAAGCAAACAAATTCCAAGGCTATTGCTACTAATAAACCGAAATTTTGAAATTTCTTTTTGAAAATTGCGAAGAAACTAAAAACATAATAAAAAATGTAAAAATTGTTTTATATGTAACTTTTTATTCTAAACAACTTTGCACTCTACAGTTTTTGACGTAAAATGAACAGGAGAGCAGGAAAGTTCACAAAACAAAAATCCCGTGTTACATCCCTATGTTCACCCTTAACCGCCACCACACTGTATAACAGGACAAAAACAAAAGTGAAAAGATAAAAATAATGGACGCCGGCCGTTATTTTTTATAATAATCGCCTCTAGTGTTCCTAGAAAAATCATACCATCTTGTTGGACCGTTGTCAAAGATAATTTATAAATTAACAAAAATGTTGTTCAGTGTGACAGAAAGAGAAGAATTTTATTATTATTTTATTATTATTCCTAAATGTTTAAATTTTATTTTATTACGAAAAATCTTATACGCCACGCAGCCAATGCCAATATGCAAATAACGAACTCGATTGATTATAAACCTCAGCCGAATCCGTTATTTGCCTCATATCGGCCTAATGACGTTAATAATTATAACATACTTTATTTTATGTCATACTGGCATTTAATAAGTAATATTACTTAAATTAAATGTTTTTTGAACGATTTATAAATGAATAAAACAAAAAGTAAAATTTTAAGTTCCAGAACTTTTATGTTTTAAGTTATTTTAAAATCCTAGGATTTTAATATAAAATAAAAATCTGATGTGGGCAGCACATGACCTCCCGCCAATTCTATGTTTAAAATAGCAATTAGCTTTAAGTAAAGTATAACTTCGGGTTGATCGTTTTGTAAACAAAATCTAATTTGTTTTTCCAATAAATAGAAAAGTCTGTAATACCATAAAGAGTCAAAATCTAATATGTTTCAAATTATATATGAGTTTTAAATACCAAATTTGAAAAGTTTTGGATCATATATTAACAAATGTTTTCAAGAAAATCAATTCGGAGCTTCAAGTAAAGTACCACTTCAGGTTTATCAATTTTAGAAAAAATCTAATATGTCTTAAATACTAAATTTGCAAAGTTTTGGATTATATCATAATATATTTTTCACGAACATCTGTTCAGAGTCTACTTCCGGCTTATCAATTTTAACCAAAATTTAATTTGTTGTTCATCTTGATATAGAAATCTAAAATAATAAAATTGAAAAGTTTTGGGTTAGCGTTTAATATATTTTTTTATTAAAAACTGTTATGGGTTTCAAATAGAGTACCACTTCCGGTTATCAAATTTTACCCAAAATCTAATCAACTTTTTATATTAGTGGAGAAAGTACGGAAAATAGAAATTATTGGAAGTTTAATATAAGAGTTATTGTAGACGAAAAAATCGCCATACATACACACACACACACACACACACACACACACACACACACACACACACACACACACACACACACACACACACACACATTGTAAAAATAGCAAAAACGTGTTGTGGAGACCCTAATTCGTGCTTATTCACTGAAAATTCACTATCGAATTTTTGGACCGGAAAAATTACCTCCCTTACCTACGGCATGACGGGAGCTAATAAATAATTAATGTACAGTATATAAATTTAAATCATTCGCATATTTAGTTCGGGCGGCTACATTAATCATTCTCATATGCAACCAGTATTACTCTTATGATACACAACATGAAATTTGACCTGGCTTATTTCAGCCACTACAAGAGATGTTGGTAATACAACAAACTGTAAATTTATCAACATCACCTATTTGCATTAGGGTAAAAATAGCTTTTTTTTATTTGTTGAGAATAAAATTCCCTTTTTTCTGTGTGAACCGTAACAGATATCACAAATTACACAGAGAGACAAAAGTTTACTATTGAATGTATCTTTCTGAAGAAAAATAATTTCACGTTTTCGGCATTGCCATTAAAAAGTTACGGTCTAATTAATGTTGGGAGACCTAAGTTTCATACACTAGTGGTTCACTAATAATAACGAGTATCACCTTAAAAGATGACTTATAACCATATAAACTGTCATACCAAATTTCATCCAAATCGAATAAAGCGTCCGATTATTATAAGCAAAATTAATTTTTTTTCGAAGAACTTTGAAGCAGATTTCTGGCTAAATGATACACTTTCCGGTAGAAGCAAGTTTGGTTAAATCGTCTTATTTTAGCCTCAGGAATCTGTGGATAAGCCATGTCCCACTATTTAAGAGACACCCTGTACAATGATAATCAAGTGTCCATAATTATGTCATATAAATTATTTGAATGTAATTAAAAGGTCACTTATTATAAATAAACAATGATCTAGCTTTATGGTAATGAGTTGAATGTTCAAATTATTCTCGTTAAGTGTTATTTTTAAGTATCGCTTAAGTCTTAAATTAGCCGACCACTTATCTTCTTCTTATCGAATTTTTAAAGAACACATTTTTATTTCTGTGAAAAGATTTCTACATGTACTTATCTATGACTTTTAATCGATATAAAAAAAATTAAGATAATTATTATAAATAATTTTCAAGTACTGTAACTACATAAACTACTTCTGTACAAATAAATTAATATTTAAAAATACGAAGTGATAAGTTAAAATTCAAAATTAAGTACATAAATGGATACAGATACAGGTATGTATTTATTTATATTAATTAAAAATCCTACCTCCCATAATTATGTGGAATCTTCTTTTAAAATAATATATTCGTTTCGTTATTCAAATCCGTAACACATAACGTTTTAATGAATATAACAAAAGTAGTAATCCATTTCCAATTTATATATTTTGCCATTTCGCGATACAAACATATATACATATAAAATATTCTGGAAAAAACAGTTTAGTGGCAGCAGTGTAATTAAAATGTTATCAAGAATTGTCCATGTTTGACCATCGGCATCAAGTATAAAAATACATTTGGTATATCATTAAATAATACGTTATATGATTTTAATTTGCATTAATGACGATTTATAATATCAACAGAGACGAAAGTTATTGTTAAATACAAAGTTGAAAATGGATATCAAATCGTAATACTGCTTTTAATATGGCATCCTTAATTATTAATAAGATATGAATTCAATTCAAATATATATGAAGTTTAATGAACGCTCAGTGTTCAATAATCTCTCATTTATTCAAAGTGCAGTTGTGTTGTAGTTATTGAAGATATAATAGATAAATATGTGTAAGTACCTAAAACGATAATTTGTAAATAGCATATACATTTTTATTAGACATAACGGACATAGCATATCTAATCTATTTATCAATTTATTTGATTTTTTGAGTTAATTAATTTTAGTTTTTTCAACAAATTATAAAATAAACATTATTATTATTAGTAATTAATAATAGACAATTCAGATTAAATTATTGCTAGTCATTTCTTTTTTATACATTTTCTATTGCTTCCCGGAAAAAATATATTATCTGAAGATATAATTCAAGGTCACTTATAAAGAATTTGCATTAAGATTTTTATTGTTTATCAATAATCATAACAGTAACAAAATATTTTTATTCACAATCAGTTATAGTCCATTCGCTGAGACGAGAGCAGTTTCGTTAATTTTTAGTTGTTTCAAAAATTAAATATTCAGAATTTGCAATCATATTTACTGTATATCTAAAATAGTATATTACATCCAATGTGGGAGATGTTTCATTACAGCTGAAGGCTTATGTATGTTATCGAGAGGCGAAGACTCGAGGTAAGATAAAGCGCGAGGCTGTGAAGAAACTCCCACCGAGGTTATATATACTATTTTATTCACAATCATCCTCATTTTAAATCAATAATTTTCAAAATAAAACAATGAGTTATGACCTTTAATTTTATTAATATTTTTGACAGCTCTCTTAAAATTTGTTTTAGCCTACTTTATAAGGATCTATAACAATGTTGCTAAGCAACCTCTGCATAAACATTTCCAACCCAAGAGATGAAGTGATATCTGTTATTTCCAAACCAAGAAATTGTCATTAAAGTTAGGAATGACGTATTTCCCAACCTCCAAAAGCTTAGGAATCGATATATTACTATAACGATTGTGAATAAAATATATTTACAGTATTACAGTAGCTCACAGTGAAAATAGTACACGTGAGCTATGAATAATTAATTGCTATGGTTAATAAACAAAAAGATTTATTACAAAAAATAAATCCCCCTTTAACTTTTTTATTATAAGTAATAAAAAGTAGCTCATATAAAACTTTTGTTATTTTAAATGTACTATTTAGTGGCAGATATAGAATTTTTATATAGCCAGGTTTACACGACACGACATTTAATTTTTATTTTTTAAATATATAATTTTACTAATATATAAAGCACCATTTTTTCTTTTTCCAACGATGTAAAAGTATGTATGCCAAATACATTTCCAATCAAGAAGTCTAAGAACATTAAATACATATTATTTTAATTTTAAGTGGTATGTGAAAATTAAATTTAAAAGTTAATTTATTAATTTAAAAAAACACGTTGAACAAGTAATAATTAAATTACTATTTTATTTCGTTGTTTTTACCTTCCGTCACCTTTAGGTAAGGAAGGTATTGTCTTTGGTCAAAAAATTCGATGGAGAGTTTTAAATGAATAAGCACGTTTTAATGTCCCTACAATACGATTTTACTGGTTTTACGATGATGTCTGTTACGTGTGTGTGTGTCCGTGTGTGTGTCCGTGTGTATGTGACAAATTTTTCTCCGACGACAACTCCAAAACTACAATTCTAAAAATTATGATTCTTTCGTATTATTCTTTCTTACAACCCTATGAAGAGCTGATTAGATTTTGGTTATAATTGGTCAACCGGAAGTACCCTTATTTGAAGTTCTTAACAGTTTTTCTTGAAAAAACTCAGTTAAATATCATTTTCGATATTTTATGTGATTATCAATAGAAAGATTATCTTATTCTCTATATGGTTCGATTATAAATTTTCCTTCATACTTCATATTCAATAGAAATAGAGTTATAGAGAGATTAACTTTCAAAAATCAGTCAGCTTTGCAAAAATTATGAAAACATCAGATATATAAAAAAATTCTAATTGACAGATGTCAGTGTCAAGTGCAAAACCAAAGTGGAAAGTATATGATCTGAAAGTGATATAAGTGACAGTGTCCCTCGCCAGTGACTTGCATTTGTGGCCTCGCCTCAAGATAGGAACTTATAATGCCAGGAGTACGAGAAAGGCAAAAGAGAATATGGAAGGACTGTATAACAGAAGATTTGAGGGAGGAAGAACTGTGTCATGAAGATGCGTTGGACAGGAATGAGCAGAAGAGAAGAGTAAGAAACAGCGACTTCTAATAAATTAGGGAAAAGTTGAAGAAGGAGGAAGTGTTAAGTGCAATATATAATGTACATACGTATTATAATTGTATTGGATTTTAGAATCTTTTCAAAGGAACTTTCAGTATGGATTTGTAAAAAATAGTGTGTTCTTATTATAATTTTGTAGGATATATAGAATCTTTTTCAAGGAACTTTTGGTATGGGATACCTATTTACAAAATACATCGAATTGACGGAAGGTTTTGTGCTGGCCACAACAGATTTTTTTATTGTTGCATTTTGTATATTTTCACATAGCCAGCTAGAATATTTGAATAAACATAATTTCTAATAGTGTTTAATTATCTGTTTTTCTTTAATATTTTCATATATTTAATATACAAACTTTTACATCGTTGGTTATATTTTAGTAAAATAATTATAGGTTGCTATTTAAATGATAAGGGGGAGGGGGCGTTGCACTAGTACTTAAAAAGTATTTTTTTACATAAATTACTAATTACATAAAGGCTAATAAAAATACAGCAACAGATTAAAAATAAATTATAACTCATACTTTTAGAATAATTTGACGATATTTACACATCATAGCAGTGTTTCATTTTCACTGTGAGCCACTGTAGATAATTTAAAATTTACTCTTACTTTTGGCAATATATTAGGAGATAATTTTGTTGCATAGATAAGTCATTATGTCATTCATATCACTAGTGATATATTTATAGCACTATCTGGAAGTCGTGACTTCTTAGCCAGTCACTTGACAATGTTAACATAACCTCATATGCTTCAAAATATCACCAACGTGACTGCAAGTTGTTAGTGATTTGTACGCAAAATAGGTACCCAGCAGGGCTTCGAACCCGCCAAAAACTGAATAAAAAAAATAGTATTTTTTGCCGATTGACAATAAATGTGCGGTATTTTTGATAGTCTGTAAAATATTACTTTTCCTGTCTGGGCAATAAAAATATTTTTACTGCCTGCTGTTGCAATGTACATAGCAACCATTGAACAAACGCATAGCAACCGTTCAACAAACGTATAGCAATGGCGATAACCTTCAAAATAGGTATTAAATATAATCGCTAAATTAATATTAATTCTAAAATCGGTAAAAAAAAATATATTGAACACGGAACTGAACACAGATTTACAGTCTGCTGAAAACTGCTATTTTAGATTCTAGTTAAACAAATAACTAGTTCATTGTTCACAAGAAACATTAATCAATATTTATATTATTTAATAATTAGTTTTTTATTACAAGATAAACAATTTTTTACTTGTGAGTATAACTGCATCATGATTCATTGGAAATGCAGTAAACTTAAACTTGAATAAAACACATATTTGGCTTATTACATCAATTTGTTTATAAGCTTATAAAAACCAAAACATATGCGTGTTGTAACTTTAAGTATAGTTTCTGCTGAAATCAGCAATTATATCAACTCTTCCACCTACGTAAAAGTGAATGTGAAATCGTAGGTTAACTTTCTTTTGTAGTCTGCGAGTCGGCATTAAAAATTAAAGGTCGTAGCAGTGAGATAAGATAAGTTGAAATCGTTATATATCTCTCATTAAACATAATTAATCTTCTTCATTACTTGTTTTTGCGGCAAAGTTAGTGAGCGAATCAAAATATTAGGAGTAATAAAACAAAATTTATTTGAATTAGTGCTATAAAAGATAAAGGAATTCAAAACAAGATTAAAAAAATGAAATTTATGTCTTTATTATTATCGTTAATTTATGGTGAGTATTTTAGTAAGTAAGTTAGTTTAGTAAATATGACTCGAAGTAGAATATTCAAACTAATAGTTGGTGCAGTTGCGTTAGTAATAATCGGTTTTATAGGGTTTCTAGCTTACTTTTTGGGTAAATATTAACCAAGTTATTGCCATTATTGGTAAATTTATACATAGCGGGTAGCGCTTGAAATCTGATACATAGGCAATTTCATGACAAAATAATTTTCTTTTGCGCATTGCTTCCCAAAATATTTTTGAAAAATACTTCAAATAAAAGTTGTAGAACATAAAATTTTGCATAAAAATCAGTAAACAGAGTTCCTTTCATATGTTTTGTTAATACAGAATTTGGATATCAAAATTTCATAAATTTCGAAAACTTATTTTTATAAGGTTGGTGGCTAAGAATTTCAAAAATATCTAAAGTCAAATCACGTTAAATAAATTAACACAAACAATTTTTAAGAATTTTATTTTTAAATAATTTTGAATTTAAAAATTCTAGGGATCTTTTTATTCCACAGTTCATACACCAGGTGAGAGCGAAATACTATTTGACAGTCATTTTGACAATAAATACTTATAGGTTATGTTAGAAGTACGGCCTGACAGCTAATAGGATTTTGATTGAAATGCTTTAGATTATTGCTTATGGGTAATGTAATAAATAAAAGCACGTGAGTCAGGGAAAAAACAACCATTTTAATAATAAAAAAAATGTAAATATACCCAAATTTATATTTTCAAATGTCACTGTCGACAGTGTCAAAAACAGGAAATAAATTTATGTATCAATCTTACCAATTTTCAGTATTTTTCAAGTATTGCCAACTGAATCAGTTTTTTTATCACTCTGTATTTTATTGATAGTTTCAATTATAGTGACTGTATATACATAGTGTGGCCAATAGGGGGATCGATAAGGATAGGTCGCCGCGAATTTGCCATAATATGGCGGATATTATGCCGACAAAGTGACATTTTCAGATTTGTTACGTGAATTATACGTGAATTGAAGGTAATTATATTATATTTATATTTTAGATAGTGCAAATAATTAAATTACACGTGTGTTTGTATATTTATAACAAAGTAATATATACATATTTTTTAACATCACATCTTTTTTAGGTTAACTGACAAAATTACTAAAAATGTCTAATAGTATATATTTTAGATGCCTGGTTGCGTGGCGGTTGGTTGTGAAAACAGTTCTTCAAAAGGATTTAAAATGAAAATAAATATTTTGTTTCCATTTAATATGCTCTTTCATGAATGTTTATCGAATTTTGTTTAGTTATCACATCATATGAATTCAAATTTCCCGCACATTTTGGCAAAATATGGCGGCGTTTGGCCACACCGTGGGCCACACTATGTATATACAGTCACTATAGTTTCAATACTTGACAATTAAAACACCACACATTTGTTTATCTTTCTTTTTAATTCCATGGCTAGTGCTATTAAATTTCTGCAATTACAAACCAAACTAAATGAATTATTTTGTTTAATGATTTAGCAACAGAATTTTATGTTTTACATTTTTTAATTGGAGAATTTATTTTTTAAATAATTTGGGAAGTAATGCTCAAGGGAAAACTGTTTTCCCATATTTCATGCCTATGTAACGAATTTCGACTTATAGTCGGGTATTTAAATGCTGGAGATTACTAGATTTAATACCAGATATATTTATTTATTTCCCTAATTTTTTTTTTTTCAAAAACACCGTAACTTTACTAACAATAGTAAAGAACAAAAATATAATAAAGTAATTGACGTCTGCCAATAACATTGATTTGTTGCGTTATTTATTGATTATAACGTGTTTTCGTTTCCGTATTGCAATATTCACGTTGCTTATAAATAATGTATGTGCAATATTATTAAACATAAACATACAGGTGTTTCCTTTAAAACAACCAGTGCTTTTATGCGTGAATTAATAACTTTAGAAAAAAATGTTTTATACAAAAAATGATTAAAAAAAGAGGGGTCACTTTATCAATATTAACAAACCACAAATTAGTGGTTCTCAAACTACAGAAAAAAAAATTTTAAATGCTCTTTTTAAGTACTCTTGCTTTTCTGGTAACATTTATATTTTGGTCCAGATAATCAAGAGTTGTACTATATATTATTATGTACCTACTTTAAGTAGAGAAATTTACTACATTTATTTTTCTGTAAAATATTGCACTCAAAATAAATTATGATTTATGAATTCTGTTTACATATTTAATATGTTACTATGTTAACCTTGCAATATGTTATTGAAAAGGGGATCGTGAATGTGAAGAAAAATATTTTTTTTTCTTCGAACGTCATAAAAATGGCATTTTTTTTACTTGATTCAGAAGGTAGAAATGAAAAAAATAAATATCCATAGCAACTATACATATAAAATGAGCGAAAAAGAAGTAACTTGTAAAATAGAAACCTGTCGTGTCGCCCAAAGTTGCACTATACACTAGATAACCTAAGAATAAAGTTACTAAAAAACTAAAAACCTCCAACAGCTGTCAAATTTAAATTGATAATCAATAGCAGACTTACATATTGGTAATTATGGTAAGAATAATTAGAATTAAAGTAATAATAAAAGTTCATATTGTTTTTCATCGATTCCTCGACATATTATATCCTTCAGTAACATTGTTGAACTTCCATCCAATAGGGTCCTCCACTATATTTTTTTTATATTTTTTTACAAAACAGCATGTAATTTTCCGACTCGCGACCGTTCGTCGTTCAAACTTACATTCTCGCAACACAAAGAATCACTTTTACTTCTAATAACGCAATATACTATTCAAATATAAATTCAAAAAAAAATTGTACGACATAAATAACCAATAAATTGGTTAAAAAATTCATCTTTATCATACTAATAATCTACAATCGAAATGAAAAGAAAATCTGTATCATAATGAGAAGCAAATTTATATCATAATGATAATCTGTATCATAATGAAAATCTTTACCATACTGAGTACTCAAGTACAAATGACAAGTACTTAATATGTAAGTATATTAAAGCATAGGAAAAGAAAAAAATTGTTTATTGTTGTGCATATTCTACAACTCACTATTTTAGAAATACATTTAAAAAATTCTGAATAAAGTAGTTTGGCATTAGCACATACGTATGAAATAATATCCAAGATGAGACATTTATTAATTTATGTTGATGAGATAATAATCACAGGTAAACAAATGTAGATTATAAATTAAGATGTACCTATGAATTCTGTTTACATACTTCATATTTCACTATATTAACCTATTACTATTGAAAAAGTGATCATAAATGTGAAGAAAAATAATTTTTACAAATTCACATATTCATAAAAAAAAGTTGTACGACATTACGTCAATGTCGTTAACAAACTCAAATTTCATTATCTATCTTGAATACATTAATACGTAAGCAAATAAACCTTGAGTCAGTTAATTTTAGCATATTACTAAACTGACATTTCAATGGATTTATTTTTACACTCTGATACGTTAATTACTTAAATAATTCTCGTGTTAAGTAGTTTATTATAAAAGTGTAACTCTGTAACTATGAGCACAGACGGTAATATACTATAAAGTTTTATTATTATAAGAAATATTAACATAACCACAAAACTCTTTTATAAGTAAAAGTTACTGTAGTATAAATGGCAGTGCTTGTAGCTTGTATTCTGCGCATGTTACATACAGCATTTCCTGCTTAGCACAAGAGAGTTACCAATGCGCAGGCGCAGAATTGTAATAGTTTCAGTTTCCACCACTAACCTAAAATAAATTTCTTGTTTTAGTGTCTTCATCTGAAGGCGAGGGCGTGCCCATATCCGAACAAATATTTTACTACCACTACGCAAGAGACCGCCCTGATACTCCCGTACAACTAAAAACAGGCGTACCACTCAACTCAACAATCAACCCTAAACTTCCCTGGAAATTTTTTGTCCATGGCTGGACAACAAGTCCCTGGGTTTCACCATGGTTCCAAACAGGAAAGAAAGCTTATTTCGAGCATGGCGAATATAACGTCGTCTTCGTTGACTGGTCAAAACCAGCCAATCAGAGTTATTTAATGTCTGTGATGTATGCTATGGACACAGGGAAAGTTTTTGGGAAGTTTATTGCCCATTTAAACAATAATGGAGTATCACTGGATGATATACATTTGTTGGGGCATTCGTTAGGTTCACATATGGTAGGATTTGCAGGCAAATATATGAGGGATAATGTAAAGAAGATTGGAAGGATAACTGGGTTAGATCCTGCTGCACCGTTCTATGAGACCAGCCCGCTACTAAGTACTGTAAGTTATTAAAAATTTAGACTAGTACTCTTAATCGGGGGTTATTAAGCTGCGACTAAAATAGCAAATTCAGTTTTTTTTTTATATAATTTCTATAGGGATTGCCAAATTTTTAAAACGTTTATATAGGAAAACTGAATGTACAAAAAAATATAGGACATTTGGTGAATATATAGCATACATTTTAATTTCAAACTTTTAATTATAATATTAACACTAACAAAAAAAAATGGTTAGTTATTATACTTTCCCTAGTTTTGAGCTTTTTTCAACAAATATTTTTCTCTTTTAACAGAATCATAAAATTCTTAGAGATTCATTTCAAAATTTACAGTTGTTAGCAATTCTGATTTTATTCTATGTATTGAATTATTGAAAATATGGGAGAATTTACTTTGTTTATAGGATATAGGAGATTTAAACAAAATATAGGAGACTCCTATTAAATATAGAAGGTCTGGCAACCCTAAATTCCTATGAATTTTAAATGGTAACCATTAGTTAAGGATGGTTAGAGTCACTAAAATTTAGAGTAAATCAAACAAAAAAATGTGAGTAGCTCATAACAGAATTCGAAGGCTTGTATTCTACTTTTAAAATTTATGAGAACGTCAGAGGGGAAATTTATTTCACAAGTTTTATGTACTAAACTACTTTATGTAGATAAAATAACTTAAGAAATAATATAATTTTATACATTTTGCAAAGGTTACCTCGATATTTTAAAAGCAAATTTAAAACAAAGTGCCGAAAGATAGGGCCTTAACAGACAATTTTAATTTCATGCATCAGAAAAATTCGACAAATAATTCGCGACTATAAGATAATGCGTACTGTATAATATTAAAAATATGCTTAATCATCCCTCACAGTCTCCGGACTTTAACCAGATTAAGTGCGGAAAATTCTTAAAATAAATAGGAATATAAAGCAAAAAAGAATTTCAAATTAATTACAAGTAGATTCAATGACTCATCGCTTAGTTACTGGTGGAAGAACCAAAGGAAAACCCTCAAAATATTATATTTCTTTATGAAACATAAATAAATGGTTTATTATTTAAATGTTTTGGTTATCGTACTGAGACTTTTTTGTCATGTGAAATTATGAATACTTTCAATGTTTATCCCATAATATAAATAAATTAAGTAAATTATTTGTTTATTTTATATTTATAATAACGTAATATACTGCTTTTCATTTTGGATTAAAAGGAAATTAAATATATTGGGTTTTAGACTGCTATTTTTCCTAAAATACATTAAAACTACTGTCGTACGGAGACTTTTTTGAATGACTGTATGTAAACAAGATGTTACGGATGAATAATAAAATTACTGTAAGTCTCTGAAAGACGTGACGCAATCACTCACACTACGTATACCGACGTATACAGTCGTGTCAAATCATATAATCCGGGAATATCCTGCATATACTGACCGAATAATGCAAGTTATTTACATATTAATTGTAGTTTTTAAAAGTCGATACATCACACCCCAAATCAGTATGTAATTATTAAGGATGAAGGAAGGTTTTCAAAAAAGAAAAAACCCCGCAGTCTTATTCACACTGTTCTTTAATTAAAACGTTTTAATTAAAGAACAGTGTGAATAAGACTGCGGGGTTTTTTCTTTTTTGAAAACCTTCCTTCATCCTTAATAATTCAACTTCACACTTGGGTGTATCTTCATTCATTACAGTATGTAATTAATTCTGCATAACATGAACAAATATCTCTATAACTGAATTCGATGATTTACGCAACCATCAGTGAATAAATTACCATTCACTTTTATTCCCTGACTTTTATTTAACCCTTTAGGACACTCGCTAAATTTTAACACACAAGTGCATTCAGCGGTCTGACGATCCGTTCGGCTAAGAAACGAGGTATATGGCCTTATCAAAAAAATCCCCAGTAATTATTGTTAATAGTATATTATCCAACGAGTTTATATTGATAGTCAGTATATATGAGTTGCGTTTTGCGTACACTATTTTTTCTACGATTATTCATAATCATAATAAAAATAAACTATAAACCAATAAATTGGTTATAAATTTCATCAGTATCATAATGATAATCTGTATCGAAATGAAAAGAAAATCTGTATCATAATGATAAACTGTATCATAATGAAAAGCAAATTTATAGCATAACGATACTATGTATCATAATGAAAATCTATATCGCAATAAGTGTCATTCAGTACAAATGACAAATACTATGTAAGTAAAAAACGGAATACAGTAGTTGGCTTTAGCACACACGTAAATAAATAATAGACCAGTATGAAACATTTATTAATTTACGCTGATGAGATTATTAAATAATTCTAATCTCTCAGTGTCTTAGCAAACAAATAGAGATTATAAATTACGGTTTTATTGATAATGAAGAATATAAATATTTCATTTCCAGCAAGCTGTACTCTTGCAACATCCTGCAGCTGTTGAAAAAGTCAGAAAAATAAATCCATATATTTTCAATGTAAGTCAATTTAAAGTTCATACTTTCATCCATTTATTAATTGTAATAATGAAAAATTAATTGTAATGGAAAACATTTATAATTAAATCAGTGCTGTAGACTTAGAAACATTTCACATTAATATCATAAAATAACTAATAACGAGGACGCTATTTTGCACAAATTCTATTTTTACGTTCCGTCACCTCTATGTAAGGGAGGTCAAAAATTTCGATGGTGAGATTTTAATGAATAAGCACGTTTTGGGGTCCCTATAATACGATTTTACTATTTTTACGATGATGTCTGTGTATGTGCGCGCAAACGTATATGTGTGATGATAATTTCGGCCGCATCCCTTATATCCATATGGACATTTGATTAGATTTTGGTTATAATTGGTCAACCGGAAGTAACTAAATTTGCAGATTTAACAATTTCTCTTTAAAAAACACAGTTAAATGTAATTTTTTTGACATTTTATGTTTTAAATATTAAAGAACATTTTATTCTTTGTGCGATTTGAATGCATTATGTTTCTCATATTCAATGTATTTAGGGATAAAAATTTATAAAGAAATTAATTTTCACAAATCTTGCAAACTGCTGCGTCACTATGGAATCAGTTTCAATTATTCAATATTTTAATATTATACCCAAATCATTCAAGCAGCCAATGCACGTCATTAATAAAAATTGAATAAAAGTAACTAGATGTGTGACGTCATGTACTGGTACGTTTGCAGAGGTTTTAGAATCTTTATGAAAAGAATTATACAGATTGCAATCTGTATTATCGACATGGTCATGAACTGTGACATCTACAAAATAAATACTATATTTTCGTCACTGTCCATTTCTATATAAATTATTTGTAATACTAACCTTATTTATACTTATGTATGCCATATAAAGGCAATAAATACAAGTGAGCCGAATTTTAAAGAAATATACCGAATTCTTCTGATTGATTAGAAGTAGTACCTTTGGCAGATTCACAGATTTTGTGTTTGCGTTAACGGTCACATTGCGCCGTTGCGTTGCGTTTAACATTACTTTATTATAAGGTATGAACATACAAATTATCAATGTTGCCAACTATAGCAACAATTAAACGAATAATATGACGTTGATGTACATTATTTATATATTATTCATGTCTTATTCGATAAGTAATGAACTCTACTATTCATCTTAATAATAATTATATAAGGCTATACACTTTTTGACGGTTAAAAATGATTAAAATTTTATTTCATTTTTCTCTATTAGTGATTTTAATGCATTAAGGTTTTTACACTAAGTGATGACGTGCATTGGCTGCTTGAATGATTTGGGTATACTAACTGAAATAATTTTATTGTAAAAAAATGAAAATGGCCAACCCCTTTGTATATAATTAAACAATTATTATAAATACAATGGGGTCCTCCACTCTAATTTTTTGTATTATTTTAAAGGAAAGTTCGTTTAATTTTGAAGAAATTCGCAGTATTAAAAAGCCTTAATTGTCGTAAATTTAACGGCATTTGATTTTTAATGACAGTATGACGTCACGGTGACACTCCTATTTTTCTCTTGCACCGCACCATGCAGACTAGTGGGTTGCGAGAGAAAGATAGCAATAGTGTGACGTCACAGTGACATTGACAACAAATTTCAAATATCTTTTAAAGTAATTATTAAAATAATAGCTCTGTTCGATGAGAAGTGCTTGAAGTGTAGAGCAGAATAGTGCAGTGCAGTGTAGTGTACACTAGTACAGTCTAATTCTTGTGGTTTCATAAAACACACTAGTGTATATTTGGGCAAGTTTGCTCAGCTGTGAGTAATCAAGCCAAGCATAGCCAAAGGTGTAAAAGGTTAGGTTGTTTATAAACACAGTCATATCATAAAGCTGCAAAAAAGTGACTGCAGAAATGTCTGTTTTAAAGAGCATAGTGAACTAATAAACGATTCTGACGAAGATCAAACATCACTTGATTCTTCATCAGATTCAGAGACATATATTAATTAATTCTTTATATAGCAAAACAAAATTTTAGGTTAAATAAACAGATGTGTAGATAGGATAGAATTAAAATGTCTACCGAACAACATTTAGTTACCCCCACTCCTAGTCTGCACTTCCTACACTACCTCGCGAGTCAGGTCAGAAAAGTGAGCACTAGTTCTTAAAACTTTTGTCATCGAACAGCCTGCCAGAAGCTGCCCGTTTCTCATAAAACATGTTAGTGCAAGAAAGGTAACACTAGGGCGGCCTAGTACATGTCATCGAACAAAGCTAATGTTTTTTTTATCTTAATCGTTATTTATTGAGTAGTAATTTAAGTACAAAATGTACATTTTATTATTTTTTGTTATGGTGGAGGACCCCATTTAGATATGTAACATTTATTTATATTATGCCAAACATAAATAAAATCATAACATATATTATGTAAAAACTAGTTGATCTTGTAGGGTAAACATTACAAATCACTTGATGCAATATTAAAATAAATAAATAAATAAATATATCATCACGGCATATTACCCATTTCTGAGTGTGCCAATCTGCGTTGTACACATTTCGGTAACGATGATGACATTTCTACCGTGCGGGCGTTTACCAGACATCACCTCACGGGCACTCATTGCTAGCATGGAGAGTGCACCACAGGAGTCACTTTTGTACTATTTAAAATTCAAAATATTTGGTGTCGGTCTGGATCGAACCCGATTCCCTAGATTCGCGACCAGACACTCAGGCACGCGGCCACGGGACCCCATCAAATATTTCAACAGTAAATACAAGAAAATCTGTATGGAATTGATATAAAACACATAGAAATGACGGAAAGTATTGTGTTGGCCACAACAGATTTTTTTATAACTGTACCTTTTGTAACTTTTCTACAAATACATGTATGAGTTTTTATTTAATACAAATATTTTTTAGGAAAAGAGATTTCTCGTTCCACCTACACTACGATTATCTAAAGAAGATGCGCTTTTCGTAGACATTATACACACAGATTCAACCCACTATGGAATGGAAAGTGTTATTGGACATTGCGATTTTTTCCCTAATAGCGGGTATCCTATACAACCAGGCTGCGAAAATACAGGCGATGGTAAATATAAAATATCTGGTTATCTAGAATGATGTATTTTATACCTAATGGAAGGTGGTTGCTTCACATTTAGAAATTTTGATTTAAAATTTACAATTTTCTCTCTGGTTTTGGTTCGATTTTGAAATTCTACGTTTCACCAGTTATCAGTTCAGATTTTAGGTTAAAATTTTATTTTCATAGCCATGAATTTGTTAGACGCTAATGAACAAGATGATTTTTTAATAATATCAGGAATGTTTTTTACTATTGTTGATTTGTATAATAAAGAAATAAAACAAACACAAACTTAAAAAAACCTAGATGATCTGTTAGGCCGCGATTAGGTCTATGAATATATTTATTTGTCAACGGGTAGTATCATTGTTTGTTTCTGAAAGTTAAATAACAAGATCATGAACAATTCTTCAAATATACTCATATGAGTGTGCTTGTATTTAATTCCTTGCTATCCCTCGCTGTACATAAATTACGCAAATAGAATATCAATTTGTTCCTGTGAATCCATCTTCAAAATGTCAACAATTCACAAACAGAAAAGACAGCTGACGGATGAAGCAAAGTTTAGTGATTCGGTCGAGACGAGACGAGACGAGACGAGAAATTCATTGTCTCGTCTCGTCGCGTTTCAAATTTATAAAATTATGTCTCGTCTCGAAATTTTTCTCGTCTCGTTTAATAGAGTCTCGTCTCGGCCGAGATTCTCGCCGAGATTTCTCGATGAAAATTTAATATGTATATTTTGGTCCTATACACTAATTATTAAATTTATACAATTTTGTATTAATAGCAATTTGAACAAAAATATAAATACCTGTTAATATTTATCTAGCATTTTCTAATTTGTTATAAAACACTAAAAAGAAAATAACGCTAAATATCGTAGCGAAAGCTTGAATTACACGATGAAGTTTTTATTTTCAAGTGACTTGAAAAGTGTCTTTACAAGTGATCTTACAATACAAGTATATTTACACGATCAAATTTTGCGGGAATTAAATATCCAAGTGTCAAACTTGAAGTTATACTTACATTAAGATTTCAATTTCTTCTCTATCCCATTTTGCCATTTTTCAGTTTAATATTGATCACTTATAACACTACTTGTATACATCAAAAATAGAGGGACTTTTAAGAAAAAGTAGCGCATGTTCCAGTTTTTCTTTACAAGTTTTTCGTTAAAAGTCTATTCATTTGTCTCTCTTGCTCATGTCATTGTGCGAGAGAGAAAACTTTTCATGTCACTTGAAATGAAAAACTTCATTGTGTAATGCACGCTTAACAAATTCTGACGGATAAAATGTCAAATACTTTATTACCTTTTTGTTTAAAAATGCCATAGCTAGAGGCAGACATCTCTAAAAATATGACAAATTACACACGTTTGCAAATATAACTCATGAGAAAAAATAACAACCGAGAAATCTCGAAACAATTTTCGAGAATCGAGATCTCGGCAAATATATATCGTCTCGTAAAATATTTTTTACATTTCTGTTTCGTCTCGTCGAGACGAGAAATCTCGAGTACGAGACGAGACGAGAATCGAGAAATATCTCGTCTCGACAGAATCACTAGCAAAGTTATACATTACCACCATATTTAATAGTTCTCTCTTGTGATTAGTCGAATTTGAAACTTTCATTTGGAAATATAAAATATATTTATATTCCAAATTCAAATTTCTAAATCGTTCATAAACCATAGTATGCGTTTTAAGTTAGTTTATATTTTCAGATCTATATTATAAATTGTAAATTCAGAGATAATACACTCATTTTAAAACCGAATCAACTTAGAGTTTGCGATATTTGGTTACCGTTTGTAACCAAGACAACGATGGCAATAATTCTTATTCAGTTTGTAGTATTTGGTTGAGTTTATAATTAGAATTGTGAATTACATCTTAATATCTATCTAATCCATAATCTTCTTCGCTTAATTCCAAGAATTTAACTGATATACGACGATATCAGTTCATGAAACATAATTTGAAAATCCCATAATGGGGTCTCGTGGCCGTGGTCGCGAATTTGGGGACGCGCGACCGACACCACAAATTTCGAATTTTAAATGGCATAATAGTGACCACGATGGTGCACTTTCCACTTCAGCAATAAGTGCCTCCAAGGTGCCGTCTGGTAAACGCATTTTATTTATAGATGAATTTACTTTAGAAGATTTCTTAATAGAATGAATTCTTTCGTATGAACTATGAATAGACACTACTTTTTTATATATTCGAGATAAAAAGTAAAGTAACTTTGTACGTATCCAGTACTCATATTGTATATAATGGCATAAATAAATCACAGAATAAATGTCTAATAACAAATAATAAATTTTAATGCTTATAAATATCAACCACTACATAACAAGTTCTGTTTTGCATCCTGGTCTATAAATTAAACATTTGTTACAGATAATTGCAGCCATGCAAGGTCAGTAACATTTTTCGTTGAGTCAATCAATTCCAATAATTTCGTTGCGAAAGAATGTTCTTCTTATGAAGAATATTTGAAAGGAGAATGTAAGAACACTACCAAAGCAGTAATGGGTGAACATACGGATCACAAAACCAGAGGAGTGTATTATTTGAAGACAAATGCTTCACCACCCTATGGACAGGGCGCCAAGGTGCGTCGACGCCGGGGTTCAATACACAGACACACCTTAAAAAATTAAAATTATTTTACACTTAACAAGTAATATTCAAAATCATTTTTTTAAAATTTCCCAGTTTATTCACCTTGATCAAAGTTCAAACGCATAAGAAAATTAAAATATTAATTTCAAAGTAGAGAATGTAAAATATAAAGGTTTTTGAATTATGTAAAATACATAACATATACTTTTGTTAAACGTAGTCAATTATTAAAAAGAGAAGAAATAAGAGAAATAAAATATACAGAGTGTTATTTTAATAATATTGTTAGGCATATTTTATACTGTACATTACATATAATGTATTAGTAAAAAGTTTAATTTATTTATCAAGTAGTAATTTAGAAAAATTAAACATGTACATACTTATGGTAATTAAAATGTCAAGAATGTTTAGAAAATGTGTAACAGTATTGCAGAGTGAAAATAAATAAAAATATATAATATGTATTATTATTGATTTAATATAAGAAATTATAATTTCCTGTCTATACCGAAAGTAGTTATTAAGTGTATTCAGCACCCTTCTTTAAGAAATTTAAGAAGACATTAAGTTATTTCCATAGTTTTGTTCTACATAAAGACGATTTCTTAGACTAAAGAAAACTATTTTTTCCACGACCATTAAGTAATACCTTCAATATAAATCTTTTTTTTATTAAACAATACAACATATTACTCAAAATTGCAATATTATCGAATAAGCTTTGGCCCAAAACTGTTCATATGTTATAATTATTGTTTTTTCAATGTCAAAATTACGAATCTGTGTAAGTTATGTAAGTTAATAGACATTTACAGAATTGACGTCACATACAAGAGAGAGATAGAATATCATGGTTTCAAAGAAACCTACCTCGTCTTACGTCCCGCTCCCTGATCCTATCTGCCATTATGTTTGCATCTGTTATTCAGTGTTTATTATGATTTGTTCATTGTGTTTAATAAAAATTAGTTTAAAACCAGAAGTTGTCCCTGGGCCAACATTTTTGTTTGATAATAATCAAGATCATTCCATATTCATCTAAAACAATGGCTGGAGAATAAAAGTCTATAGTTGGTGATGACAGGTCTTTGTTTGGAAGTGGTAACCATAGCAACCTTTAGTTTTTTGCTTTTCCGCTAGATGCGCTCGAACAAATTGCAATTGTGTGTCTATTGAAACATAGTGACAATCAGTGGCGGCTCGTGCTATAGGGCACAAGGGCGCAGCCCTACCAAATAAAAAGACAAGAAAAAAATACATATACATAGTACATTAATTATTATTTATTTACTTTCATTATTATGCAATTCTTACTACACCGCCGATAGCTAGATAGCCTGTATACTGAAGTGTGCACGTACCGATATGCTGCTAGAAGTTAGGGCACAAATGTTTCTGCCCCGGTCTCCCACTACTTTTACTCGAATTTTGACCAATAGCAGCGAAGCGCGCGAAGCTGCATATGACTGCATTAAGCCTGTTCCGGGCAGAGCCCAATTTAAACGAAGATTTCCGAGTATGTCCGACATTTTCCGAGGTAATATGTTATTGTTGAATTGTAATCGTCTCGTACACTCTTAATTACGAAGATGGCTTATGTATTTTAAAGATTAAATAATTTAATATAATCTATTTACTTTTTTAAATTTTTGTGCCCTACTATACAAAGATATCACCAGCCGCCACTGTAACGGTTCTCGAGATACCAATGCATTCGTACCTTAAATGGGACACCTGTATATATATACGGTAAAAAATTATAAACTTTTAAATATGCAAAGAAACAATTAAGAATTTTTTTATTATACCTATCCAAATAGAAAAGTTCAAATTCCTATTGAATGGTCGTAGAGAAAATATGGTATCCTACTTGCATGTAATGTTTATAACTCATTCGAATGATTTCATTCTCTTGAATAATATACTATATCGTGAAAAGATGAAATGAAATAAAGTATCTATTAACGGATATTTAAATATTTAATATTGGAAGTTACAGAGTGTCTCATATTCGATGTTTTTCTTTTTACCTCTCGCTAAGAGAGGTATTGGATTCATGCTAAAAATCGCATATCCATATTTTAGTGAATAAGCACGTTTGAAGGTCCTTAGAATCCGATTATAACATTTTACGATGTGTATGTGTGTGTCTGGATGTTAGAAGAACGCTTCTTCAAAAACTATAGTAGTAGTTTCTTAAAAAAATCTTCTAAATATTAATTATTGAAAATTTTGTTATTACAAATATTGAAGAACCTAAAATTCTCTATTTAATACTCTTTAAAATCTTCTATAGATTTAGAGGCAAAGAAAATATAATATATAAGATAATTTGTTGCAATAAATCGCACAGTCCAGACTACACCAATGAAACTAGTTGTCAAATTCAAATGTTTTTAAATGACAGATAAATGCCAGTGTCAAAAATGAACAGTTTTACTACTGATATTACTGAAAGCTTTTTTTCTTGGGAGAACATTTAATATTTCTCATTGAATTATTAATTAAATATTTAGAATTATAGGTAGGTATGTATATTACTAATACATATTTTACCCTTAAAAAATACTGCCAATCCCGTCAATGTATTGGAATTATCTTGAATCTTTTAGAAGTGTAGGACAAAATTTCTTATAGAATGAAAGAAATGGTTACATTTTTGTATAATGTTAAGTTCAATATCTAAGTAAAAAAAATATCGGGGACATTATTAATGATAGAACAAAATCGTTTGCATATTCCATAGCCAATTTTTTCGAGACAAATTTAGTAGCCATCTCTGAAATTTTCCATAGTGTTTTATTTTTGTGGTACAGGCAATAATTTGGTTTTTGTTTATTTTGACAATAGCTCTTATCTCGCTTTTTATACGGTATTATAAAAATATATTAAAATAAATTATATAAAAAATATTCATTCAGAATAAAGTGGTGTAATTTTATTTTTTGAAAATTTAATAATTCTCGAGGTATAATACAAACATAGTGGTCCGTATTACGAGTGCACTTTTATAATAAAAGCGCTTATATGGAGCACGCTTTTACATTATATACTTTTGAAGAGGGTGTTCTATAAAAACGTTCTTATTATAAAAGTCATACTGAAAATAATCTCATTTTTTTATTATTTTATAAGCTTTGCAATTATATATCACATTCTTTATTATTTTGTTTTAAACATGAATAAAACCTGAATTATTAAGTTTTTGGGTTGTAAAAATTGAAAATTATTACGGAACATCCTACTATAGATGTCGGTACGAATTAGCGATTCGACAATAGCTTAAGTGAGTTTTGAAGTTCCCAAAAGAATATACTATACGCTGCATATTTTTAAATAAAATAATGTTAAATACTATAAAAATCCATTTAATAAAACATAGGAAAACCATAAATTTATTTAGATGAATAAACTCATTTGAATAATGTATTAAATCCGGTATGCTCATAATTATTATTATTTTCATCTCGTTTTTTTGTAGAATCGATTAACACACTAACGAACCATTTAAATGTCTTTATTTAATTAAATAACAAAAACGTAATATCATGCAATAGTATTATTGCTTGAGACAATTACAGTAATAACAAGTAAATAAATTTTCGTAATGACGGCATTAGACATTATTTTTACTACCATACTACCATAGAAAGGAAGTAATCTACTGCATGCTACACCTTGTCGTCCGTGGGTTTTCCTTCAAGTGCAATGAATTGAAAAATCATTTATGCAATTATGATTTGACTACTGCATATTTGCAACAATACAGTGAAAGGTCATATTCGTATATATAACATGAATTTATCCCTTACCACTTAGTTCAAGTACAGATACAAAATGTGGAGGTTAGTTTTAAGTGTAGTTGTAGTGTTTTTTGCAGTTGATGTTAGCCCTCAGTTTCGATTGGGAGATATTTTAACTAGAATACAACCTTTTACAGACTTTCTCAACAATATTACTATAAATGATGTGGCCAGAGTTTTTAGATGGCTACCTTTTCCAAATCCATTACTTTTTGATGGAAAACCTCTACGTCCAAATGATGTTCTATTTCATTTATACACACGCCGAAACCCAAATTCGCCAGAAATTTTAAAAGTATCCTCAAATAGAGTTCTCAACTTAGATCCAAATAACGAAATTAAATTTATAATTCACGGTTGGATTGAAGACGGAAGACGACCCTACGTCCTACAATTAGTAGACGCTTATTTAAAACGAGGAGAGTACAACGTCATCCCTGTAGATTGGGCCGTTCCTGCCGCCAGCGAGTACACAATTTCGGCGCGAAATACAAAAACATCTGGAAGAGCGCTTGGCGATTTTATTGTCCGGCTAACTAAAATCGCAAACGTAACTTTAAATCAAGTTCATATTTTGGGACATTCTCTAGGAGCACATTTAGCGGGGTTTGCTGGAAAAAGAGTCATACAAAGAACTGGACAAAAAGTAGGAAGAATAACTGCTTTAGATGCTGCAGGACCTCTATATGAAATTCCTATTCCTGTAGGAAGGAATACGAGGCTGGCTAGACAAGATGCGCAATTTGTAGATTGCATTCATACCGACGGAGGAATTTTTGGCATGACTGCGCAATTTTGTCATGCGGATTTTTATCCCAATGGTGGAACTCCAAGGCAACCTGGATGCAATATGTTGAACATTCAACAACTGAGTTCAAGAGTCATTATTGATGATTGTAAGTTGTTTTTTAAATATATTATTAATGGAGAATTAATAACAATATCTCATCACTAATAAATTAATACTATATCATATTTTTCAAAATAAGTTTGAATGTTATAAAAAAACATATTACAGAGCAAATATTCATAATATTATGTATGAATAATTAAAACAATAATATTTGTCAGAAATGATTCAATGTGTAGGTAAATAAGATCATTATTTAATCGTAAAAGTCACGTATATACTTAATATGTCTCATTACTTATTTTTTTTTTTTTTAATAAAAATCTAAATAAAATTAATTGCTAATATCTATAGAGTAATATGATTACTTTTAAAATAAATTACATTAATGCACCAGTGACCTGTACCAACAAAATTTGTTACTTGCATTTTTCACTTTTCATTCATAAATTCTGTACCACCATTGCCCTGTCAATGGAGACCAAAAATAATCATTATCTTACAAAAGGTGCGGTAAAAATGATTTTAATGTATGTTGTTTAGTTTGGAATGGGGATAAAATATTCAAGTTTTTGACCTTGGGGAAGGTCAACGCGGGCCGCCATCTTGGATTAAAGGTGCAAAAAAGTTTTTTTGCCGTTTTCTCCTAAACAGTGGCTCTTATCAAAATTTTACAAGAATTTAAAATTATAGCTCGCAATTTTTTGTACGAAAAAGGGTTCTTACATTTTTTTCCTAGGATGAATTCTCAAATAGTTATGTTATAAAATAGTTAACTAAAATACCAATATATGAAAGAAATTTAAATTACTCAAAAATTACAATATTAGATATTTAATAGTTAGTATTATAGGTTTTACTATTTACGAGTAGGTAACACACTTTACACTCGTCGTGGCATCGAAAGAAGTGAATTAACGATGATTTTTAAATATTTTTTATCAACGCTTTCGTACAAAGTCATTCATCACTCTTAAATGGTTAAAGATACCATAACGCGGTTTGAAAATTTGAATTCAGTTATGTATTTCATGATTTTTGCCGATGAGCGATTTACGAGTTACTAACAACTTAAACTTACATGAAATTCAAATTTCGGTACGATTGAAGACATGTAAACAATATTACATCTTTAATTAGATAAAATAATGAGATCCAAACTGATTTGCAAATGTTTAAAATTTTAGAGGAACTCACGAACCGCTCACCGGCAAAAATCATATAATACATTACATAAAGGAGAATTTTATACTGAATTCAAATTTTAAAACTGAGTTATCGTACCTTTAACCGTGTGAGAGTGGTGGGTGAATTGTACGAAAGCATTTAAAAATCATCGAACATTTATTTCTTTCGATGCCACGACGAAGGTAAACAAACAGTTATAAATAGTAAAACCTATTATAATAAGTATTAAATATTTAATATTGTTTATTTTTTGAGTAATTTAAATTGGTTTCATGAATTATTATTCTGGTTAACTATTTTTAAAATAAAATCAACAATGTTTACAAGTTGTGTAGTAATTATTATAAACAAAAAACAAAAGGTGAAAGAACAAAGAATATTTATTTTTTATAAATAACAATTCACTTTATATTTGCAAAATTGTGCATAGTTTTGGTAGAAAACGCCTGTGATCACC
This sequence comes from Ophonus ardosiacus, assembly GCA_943142095.1. NCBI lineage: Eukaryota > Metazoa > Arthropoda > Insecta > Coleoptera > Carabidae > Ophonus > Ophonus ardosiacus. The sequence continues at coordinate 14,488,040 of OW964823.1, read as the reverse complement.
TGACAGTAAACTTACTGAATAAATTCTTCAAATATTTTAAAAAGTAAATAGGTTTAAGAAACAAAAGAACTACAAAAAGTAAGACATATGATTTGTGACTATTATATTCTAACAAAAAATTACGTCGCTCTAATTTAATTTTTTATTAAAAACATGCTACACAAATAGCATTATCCCTCACTTTCTAGATATAAGTTTCGTAAGAAATGAAGTAAACGGAACTGTATTAAGTACCTACCTACTCATTCAACATAATGAAACTATAATAACTATTGTAACCTAGAAATCGAATGAAGTTCAAAGATAATTTAACAGGAAGGAAAATGAAACCTGTACAATTTTAGTTTACACAACAGTGATCTTCGAATGCCGTAACATGGTCAATATGATATTAAAATGAGAATATAATTCATTAGTCACGTGACATGTATTCCGCCAATCAACATTCAGAATTTCCCTAGTTACATGTCTATCACAGCGATGATAAAAAACAAAGAAATTATCACCTTATTTACATTCGTTACTAAGGGATTTTTACAACATTGACAGTTAATTTTAACAAAAATTTATTATATTCTCTCATTAAATATAAGCTCGTGATATGATTAATAATCGAAGATATTGCTCGTGAAACCGAAGTAGCACATTTCACTCGTCCTTCGGACTCGTAAAATCTGCAACTCGGTTTCACTCGAAAATATCATCGATGATAATCATATCACTTGTTATATTACGTATGAGAACAACTTGCGTTTTCTTTCTTTATTACGAATTTCTATACCTACTGCAATTTTTACTACATAAATGTCAAAATTTGAGAAAGAAAATAAATCAAGTACCAATTTACAATAAAATATTTAAATAAAACATTATTTAGTAGTGTTTATGTATTTTTAATTGCCAGTTGTCCTGCTTATAATTAAATTTTTAACTGTTAGTTAAATTGACAATTTCGTATCGAAACGAAATGTCAAATGAGTTGTCAAAATTTCGATACGCACAGTTTTTTGTTAGCCTGTAGATAAGATTTTGACTATAAATGCAACTGGGCATAAATGGTAGTATGGATATTGTAGTCATCGTAATTAGAGGAGATTAAAATACTACCAGTATATCACCAGTGTTTAGATACAAAAATATAATAATCAATTCATTTTATATCCTGAATACATCCATAAACCATTATAACTTGACAATTTGAAACACAAAAATAAAAACAATAATAATAATTATACAGGATACAAGTTTGGGTGAACTTAAATGCCACGTTGTGGTGTCACGAGATAAATGTAATAGTAATTAAGGTACCAAGGGTTGTTATAAGGACAATAATGCCAGAGGTCAACAGTGTCCTGTCAAGGGCCTCTGGCCCGAGGCGAGTACATTGACCGAAGGCATTATTGTCGTTTAACACCCGTGGTGCCTTCAACGTTTTGTCTTACTAGAAATTCTTAATGAACATTTTGTCTGACTAGAATTTATCAAACAAAAATAATAAATCACAAAATTTTAATACAACTTACAAAGTAGCCTGAGAATGCAGTATCTAGGTAATATTTTGTTTCTGTAAACATGCTTCTTAACCTTAACTGCACTTTATGTTAGTGTCAGTATTATTATCCTCAGTTTGTCGTCAACATTACCATAGCAACTTAATACGCCCTAGGGTATTATCTAGTCAATAACGGACCTAATGTTGAGGTTGTTATAAAACAATAACATACTAGTAAGACAAAATAAAATATTCGTCTTTAAGCTTTTTTTACAGTACCATGCATGACAAAACATACAAATCAAATCCTCGAATTGTTAAACGTTTTCAATTTATCTTCACACGTATGAAGTAAAATGGCGCCTGCAGTTGCTAGCTGGACTATCAAACGAAACGTCAAAAGTAATGTAATCACTAAAATTCTCATACACTCTGTGAAAATTTCATTTGCACCGTTTGACTTATTAGCTGAAATAAAAGCTTTTGTAACTAAATTTGAGAATTTTTTTCTAGATGTCAAAGACTACTGGTTAACAAAAAAAGTGCATATCGAAATTTTGACAGTAATATTTATCTAATAACTCATATGACATTTCGTTTCGATAAGATTGTCATTTTAACCAATTTAACTATAAGCGGTGCAACTGGCCATAAATTTTGAAAACATAAACGCCATAGATCTCATATGACAATGGCGTAACAATGAGTCCTACACCATTTGTTTACTATGTGCAGATTCCATTGCGCCTATTCCCTATCTCTTTAACTTCAACACGTTAACTGCGATACATATCGCCCGCGATATGTAACCAGATGGTGACATCATGCGTAAGCGAATTTCGCCTTTTCATTCTTCAGGTGCGGAGAGTGTATAATTTTTATTTGTAGACAGATCTTGACGATTCTTGTAGCATTTTAAATGTCCTTTTCTACAGGATCATTAGATTATAATAATATAGTACATATCTCGGGCGATTAATTCTTTATTATTTCTGTGCGGTACCTACATGTCGCCGGGGATTTGTAAAAACTTGCATTAACTTTTTATAATAACATATGTTTTGTTTCTTTTCATTGTCAGTTTAAAGTTTAAACCCCGTGCAGTGTATATTGTATTATTATAGTTTGTTTTTTATAAGAATGTTAGAGTGATCGAAAAAATCTTGAATTTGTAAAAAAACACTTCTCTGAAAATGAAATGGAAACATAATGTAAATTTACTTTGTTTTTAGTTACTGTTATTACCAAAATATGTAATAATATTATTTTAGTTGCATTTTTGTTAAATAATACAATTCCAATTCTTATATGTAACTTCTCCCATGTATTCAATTATAATTAAATATTTGCAATGCTAATCACCGCAGGGATGTACGGTTAGAGTCTAAATAAGTTAACCATGCAAAAAGTTACTTATCTGTCCACAAGATGGATCTAAAGTCAATATCTAATACATATCCCGGGAGGTATGTATCGCACCACAGTAAAAACAAGTTACATATCGCCGGCGGTATGTATCGTTAGTAACGCAATACTCCTTTATTTTTGCTCCTCAGTTAACGTGTTAAATTGAAAAGGTCTGCATATCTACAAATTATAACTTTTATTTTGCTACTATTTCGCTAACAAAACGCACATAAAAAATAATTTCCATTTTGTATTAAAATTAATAAGGCAGAAAGTACAGCATTATGAATATAGTCCATAAAAAGTAGACACCCGGTATTTTATATATTTTATGAAAGTAATTTAAATTAGCTAAATGTTCATGAAAAATTAGTTACTTTTTTCACAAGACGATAAAATTTATTTTATCTATGAGCGGAAAGTGTTAATTATTTTTCCCAAGAATAATTTTAAAATTGAATATAAGTTTTGGTTCTATTCCAAGGTAGATATTTTTGGTAACGTTATTAGCACAATTGAAGTTGTTATTATCACTAATCGTCAGAGTTTGTAAAGTATTAATGTAATGAAAGTAAAAATTAAAGTATTTTACGTACTCTTGCTGCTAAAGTACTGTTTTATCTACTCTTGCGGATAAAGTGCTATTTGACACCATTTTAAGCAGAAAAAGCTCACTTTAAAATCTGCCATACAAAAAATATACATTTATATCTGAAATTAATAAATAAAATAACCATTTACCACTATTTTGCCATCATCCTGTATAAGTGATATAATATATAAATATTAAACTTTTTTTATTATTGTAAATATTTTCCGTTACCACATTTAATTAATCTTTATTTATTTTAAAAAGAATTTAATATATTTAAATATGCACTTAGAAAAACTAGTTATTTACAATTTAAAATGTTTTATATATCATTACTTGTACCTATAAAAAGACATACATAAATTAACTACAATTTTCAGCTTATTACATTTACATGCTACATAATACTAACATATTACACTAATCAAAGTTGTAGACTTGGCTAAACAGATTCCAAAGAAAGATCCTCACTCAAACATTAACATTCTACACCTCTTCAGAGACGGTAATAAAATAACACATCTTTTTTAATGAAATACTAACTGAAATTGAAAATATTTTCCAGTGTTCTGCAGTCACTACAGGAGCCATGAATTATATCGAGAATCAATAAATTCAAATGGATTTACGTCTACAAACTGTGACAATTTCAACAACTACAGGACCGGCCTTTGCAAGGGCCGTCTGCAGGTGCAAATGGGCGAAGACACCCCTGTCCAATCGCGGGGGAAATTCTATCTAGAAACCAATGGTTTCCCACCGTATGCAAGGTCGTAAGAATCAGTAATTAAATGATTTCAATTTTAACTAAAAACCACATATTTCCATAATAGTGGCATAATGAGTAGAATGTACTTGAACAGAGAAACAAATATATTCGCAATTTTAATTAGAAAGTGTTTATTTCAGAATAAGATATTAAAAAATATGGTTAGATATTAGATGTTTGGCATTGGTACTACTTACGAGGTTGTGTGGCAGTTGCAGTTACATTGTAATCGAGTGCAAATGCAATAAATACTTTCCTTGCACTATGTTGCTCCACATTCAGATCAGCACTTCCCAAACTTCTAAACCAACGACAGACATATATTTTAAATTCCGGATAAAATGTTAACTGCCTACTAAATAAACAAAATCAAAATGAAAAGACAAATGACAAATTTAGTTTTAAAAGTTAAAATTTTATCTGGGAATTGTAAAATTGGTCTTTATTTAAATGACAATATCGTACCGAAAAGAAATATCAAATCAAAATTTCAATTAATAATTTTTTGATTAAGAAAAGTTTAAAAGCGACGTAAGTTTTGCATAGCGTTTTCCAAATGATATACATATGTTGGTTAACACCTCGTTTGCTTTGTATAATCAATAAAAACGATTATCCCCTGAAGCTTGAATGTGATTAAAACACAAAATCTGTTAATTTTTTTAAATCCATTATTTTCTCGTACGCTAGACAAAAACTCAATTATTCCGCCACCGTTAAATACGAACGAACAAAACAACGGTATTACAATTAATTACGTCACATTTAAGTTACGTACGTTAATTTGATATTCAGATGCAGATGACAGGAGTTTAGATTTGCAAAATATATTGATTTTTTTCATAAATGAAAAATTTACCTAATATTATGCATATATTCATCAAACATATTTAATTTTATTATACTTTTCATTCATGACTTTATAAACATTCTGAGGGCCCAATTCTCAATTTTCACTGAAGTGATATGCAGTGAATTTTTTTCGCTTTATCGCATGGAGCTATTCTCACTTGCAAAGTGATCTGATATAAATGGGTGAGAAAGTGTGATATTGTATGTATTCACTGCATATTGACAATAATGATTGCTCATAACAAGAAAATACGAATTTGGTGCATGTGTTTGTTGACATGTGACAAATAATATCATGACATTGACAAATGATATTATATAAATTTATCATTTCGTATCATATCACACCACGATTTAAAATATACTGGTTATGTCACTTGTCATGTTTTTCATTGTTTCTGATGGTCCGCTTGATACGTGTTTCCTTGAATAATCCGCTAGATGCGCTACGTGAGAAAATATAAAAAATGAAATGCATAATGAATTTATTTTTAATATAAATTTATATATTTAATGGAAACCTGAATCAATACATTGTTAAAATTTAAAATTGGAAAAACTAAATAAATTGATAGAAGCGTACGCTTCCAGATTTCCATTCGGTAATAATATTCAATCTTAATTCGCGATCATCTCTATTAATTGCACATTGCCATTTTTTAAAAAGTGATATATCGAGTGGAGCAGCAAACAGAGATTCTTTTTCAGTGGATTTCTTGTAACCGGTTCCACATCCAGGAATGAAACATTTTCTATTTAATTTTCTTTTCCTTTTGCATTAATTGCAATATCTTTCAACAAAATATTTATATTACATTACATATAATACAAATATGTACTTCAAAACCTGTTTTATTTACCTTTCTATAAGATATAACATGTAATATTTTCAAAATGACATGCAAATGACAGGTGTCAGTTGGGTCATTCTCACGTTGCGCCTCTAGCGGAAAAAAACGAGGAAACACGTATCGCTTTGGACCCTCGTTTTGTGCAGAGTGGCACAACCAGTATATTTTAAATCGTGTATCACACTGATGACAATTGAGAATTGGGCCCTGAGTCTGATTTTGTAACGTCATAATTTTGTACACACACGGGAGAGACTACATAAAATTTAAAAAAAGATTTCTGTAAAACTAGAAACTTATGTGACATAAAATGTATATTTATGTAAATAGTTTTAAATGTACTTTAGAAAAAAAAAGGAAAATATGGTATGACCCCATTGCCGATTGCAGTTTTCTTTTAAAAAAAAAACTCCCAACAGGTTTAAATCCCAATTACTGAGTAGGTTCACATACACAAACATGCATGCTTAGTGGGTTTTGAACCCAGAACCCCGAGCGCACTCATGAGTAAGAGGTGTTACTCCAACCATTGAGCCACGAGAGCCGACAACCAGCACAAAATAAAACCAGTGCCTGTTGAGTAATTAAAATAGACGTCCGCTAACCGGAAACCGGGCCCTTCTTTTCTCCCTGATGGGCGTTTTTATGTCTGTAAACTTCACGTACGCGTTCGACAAATCACAAAACCGATATTTCCAAGCAAACTAGATGTGTTAAGCGTAAACGTTATCATTATATGTAAGAGGAGTGGCAATAAAATATCGGGATTGATCTTAGACTGTTCATAAAATTCAGCAAAACAAATATTGCCCCCCTCAATGTACACTCCTGCACCGCCCCATGAGAATGTTTCATTGTTGGAAGCAATGCTGCAGGCCTTTTCTGTTAAGTTGTTCATAATCTATACCGGTTTTTCTACAACTGCATCTGACTCGATGACTCGAATATGGTTCCTTTTAACGCAGATTTAAATTTTGAGATTAAAAGAAAGTCACATGGTACTAGATCAGGTGAGTAAGGTTGATATACCAACACGATCATTTTGTTTTTCGTCAAAATTGTCTTGAAAGACAGGGTGTTGTGTGCCGATTCGTCGACGTCATGGAGAATTCATGAGTCGTTTTTTCACAATTCAGGCCTTTTTCTTCTCACCCGTGCACGAAGGGCCATGAAAACTTCCATGTAGGACACCTCGTTAATGATCTGCCACTTCCCAATCCCTCGGATTTCGAAAAACACATGTCCGTGCACAGTAGCGTAACTAAGGGGGGGTTAGGTGGGTGCGCTCACCCCCCTGTGAAGATTTTCAAGATGTAGGCGCCTTTTTCAATAATTTAATTAAAATCAGTAATATTTTTTTTAAATAAAAAAAAAATATTAATACAATCTGCAATCCTTTTCATCCTAATATTTTTAATATTGTAATATACCTATTAATTTTAACATAAATATATTAAATAGTAAGTTCAATTAGTTTTATTTGTTGAATACTGTTTTCTTTTTCACATCGCTACATCGACAAGACACAAGTTGCAAATGCAGGCGTCTGGTGTGTTTTCTATGCTACTATCTACTGTGTATTCTGTGTACTATCTTCTGTGCTCTTGTTTATTAAGTTCAAAATATCATTTTAATAATGAGTTCAGTTAAGGAAAATATGTCCGAATGGCAGAGAAGAAAAAACAAATGCATTAAAAGAGAGTACAAAAGGTCTTCTTAAAATAAGTACTTTTTTACCAGCAATAATTCAGACAATTCGGAAGTTTGTAAAACGAGTAAGCCTGGTGTTGTATGAATTTAAGAAACTCAAAACTCGTAGGTTAAACATTTAATTATTTTATACCACAGAAAATATATTTTTATTACTAAGGATATAACTGATGTTGATTTTTTTTTATATTTTACTTTAAATAAATTACGAATTTATTATGGCGCCTTTTTACTGAAAAAAAAACCCGCCCGTGGATTTTCCTAGTTACGCCACTGTCCGTGCACGGTCGAGGCGCTAATCATCTCCGATCTCTTCTCTTTCCTTTTTAAATCTTCTAATATGCTCGAAAACTTCAGATAGACACTCATCACCATACTTTCTTCAACAAATCCTACGTTTACGTTTCAAATCAATCAAAGACCACTGCCGAACGCCTTGTCTAATTATCTTAAAATATTTAACAGTGGATGGGAAGATAAATAAAATGAATTGCCGAAAACCCGAAAAAAAATCTCTATTTTATTGCCAGACCTCGCATGGTCGTATGTTTTCACAAAAAGTAATTAATATCTCAAATATACCAAAAAAATATACTTTTAATTAGTACATTACTAAAATTATTAGAGTTATGTAATGTTAATAATAAAATAAAATAATGTCACATCGTCTGCGCTCGTAGAAGTAAATAAAGTTTTGCAGATCTGTAAATCTGTAAAAAAAAAAAAAAACTGACAAAAACATATTTTTGCACATCCGGACGTAAAAGTCGGACAAATAGTATTATTTTAAGGGCGAAATGATACTCTTTTTCGACCGAGGGCGAAAAAAGTAGTCATTTTCGCCCTAGAGCTTTTCGTGCCCAGATAAAATAACTACATCTATCATTAACTTGCTTGTTTTCATTGTTATTCGTGACAACGCACATATGTCAAATAGACTACTATGATCTAAATTTGATTTGAACATCGTTTTACTTTGATCACGGTGATGAAGTAACACTACTTCGGATGTGCAAAAAATATTGTATGTATTACGGGCGAAATATATTTTGGTCCTAGATGCATTGTAACCCTCCGCTACGCGTCGGGCTTCAATCTTGCACCGCGGGCCAAAATCTATATCATTTCGCCCTTAATACATAAATAGCTATTTTTGTTGGTTAATATAAAATTATTCTATATAAGAGGGCAACTTTCGTTGCGATTTTGTTCATTATTTACAGATCTGTTCAGAATAGAGCCCAAATAACGTAATAACGTACGTCCAAATGCGCTGTTAATTGAATGAATTTAACGTAATTTTGAAGTTAAGTTCTTGAATTTTATCATTTTATCATAATTCTCACAATTTTCAATAACGAAATGTATTCGTTTTTAATTTTAAAACATATATCATTAGTCTATTTTCAGAAATTTATAAAAATAAATATAGAAATAAATGACTGAAAATGAAAAACTGTTTGAGGTACCCTGCGTAAACCCAGAAGATATAAAATGCAAATAACTTGTATTATCATGTATCAAGTACCGCGACCACACGAGCTACTCGACCTTCACATTTCTCCATAAATCACAACTGCTATACTTGTTATAAATATTAAATAATGTAAGCCGTTATATCGTAAATAGTATATCCGTTTCATTTTGAATAAGAGAAAATATTACTTATATTTCTCATATTGTTCAAATTTACATAATTTTAATAGATTGCTGTAATTAAAAAATTTACCAATAACAATGTTCCTTATTGTTTATACTTATAATTGTATATATGAATTTGTTCCTCATATTGTTGAATGTTGAAACAAAAACTTTACAAATTTAGACAGTTAATTTTATTATTTATGTAGGCATAAGTTAGTATATAAAAATGACTTACCTAATTACTATTACATTGATGAAATCATATTGGAACAATGAAGCAGGAAATAAATATTTCATATACAGACAATTACTCACTATTTCTGTATTTTTAAAACATTAACACTTGCCAAACATATCTGACACAAACAACAACACAAACACGTGCAAACATTGTCCAGCTCATTACATCTTCTTGTTCTTCTATCAGCGGAATTTTTAAACATGTAAAGTTTTTGAATTAAATGTATGTATATATTTACAAGAAAACTGAGTTTTATTATTAATTTCCTGACTTTAAAATAATAATAATAATGAGTGATACTGTTTAAATATTATTAATATTGTACCTAAATTGTTTTAATTTTCAAGTATTATTTATAAATATAATTATTCATAAAGCAGGTGCTAAAAATATAAAGAAATAATAACAAATAAGGAGAAGTGGAAAATTAATACATATAAAAGCTTCTCAAATTATCTAAGACATTCATTGTAGTGTGATCTGGTGTACTATTCAGAAAATCAAATATCGTTCAAGAAAAATTGTTCAAAATGAAGAAAATCATCTTGGTTTTTGCCATTTGCATCACTTTATTCGTCTTAACTGGTAAGTAAATTTTATTCTAACATTTTACTTTAAAGATAATACTTAGTAAAAGGAGTCTAAGGCTAAATTATAAATAACACTAATCAGAGTTGTCAGGACCTCTGGCATGGTTGACATGTTGAGTAATCTTGGCTACTCTGTGTAATTTTTCCTTGTATTACTGACGATGAGAATATAGTTCTCGAAATACGTAAGATGGAGTGAGGTAAGTTCATAAACTGGACAAGTGCATATACCTTTTTTTTTATTGTAATATGAGCGAAATTTCTCTAGATAGTATGTAGTTAATGTACTACAAGTTAATATGATCTATTTAACAGATGTCGCGCAAGACAGATCGTGTTGTCCTCGCTTAAATCAACTAGTGATAAACAATCATGTGAGAGGTACACTTGTCAATAACTCTGCTCTTGGAAAGTGCAGAGTAGTTGACATTTGGAAAATATCCTTTCAAAATGAAAATTTACAAAGAAAATTATAATCCTAGTTATTACTAATTACACAGGTTAAAAGCCCATCTTTACAAAAAAACCCTTCACCCTTCACCAATTTCATAAAAGTAAATTCTATTTCAGAAAAAGTAACTTCAATATCAGGAAAAGTAAATTCTACGAAAGCGTAGAAGCGCCGCAGATATATGTTTATTTTCAAGAATTTACACTCTTTAAACAGAAAATTTACACTTTTAAATTGTAAATTTACAGTTTTAAACGGTAAATATACACTTTAAAATTGTAAACTAACACTTTTAAATATGTAAATTTACGCTTTTTAATCTCTAAAATTACACTTTGGTGGGTTATGCTCGCAAAATTTAAGAATAAAAATAAGAATAAGAATAGTGATAAAGTTAAAACAGTTATAACATACGACTCGGTTTATGCTGCAGAAATAAGAATAAGGAATAAGAAATAAGAATAAGGAATAAGCCAAAGTTCGTTTACTTTTAACTTTACGCCTTATTCTTATTCCTGTAAGCGAAGAGCGCATGCGTGTCAACTGTCAAATACTTCAAACAAAAAAATTGGTCATTCACATTGACGTATTATAACTAACGTTAGTTAATACGTCAATGGTCATTCATTATTCATTCATAATAATCGGTATTGGCGAAACATAATTATGTCAAATTTAGTGATGGATTCTCTTCTTTCCCAATTAATTGAATTAGTGCAGAGCAGACAAAATAATATTTTGATTGTACTTCATTTTAACCAATTAAAAAATAATAATAATAAAATTATAAATCTTATAAATATTAAATCAACGCTGCTACCACAATGAGAATAATAAATGTAACTACTTTTCACAAACCTAAAACCTTTAATATCACTACTCTTATTCTTACGCTTATTCTTATAACTGGCAGCATAAACACCACTTATCGTTATGTTTAAAATTATTCTTAACACTATTCTTATTTTGATTCCTATTCTTAAATTTTTCACCATAAACCCACCTTTGTAAACATAACCTAACTGTAAATTTACATAGTTTTTTTTTTCCTCTGTTGGCCCTTCTACGCTTCCGTAAAATTCAGTTTCAAAAAAAGTAAATTCAATTTCGGTAAAGGTAAATTGAAATTTTCATATAATTTTTCTGAAATTAAAGTTACTTTTTCTGACACTGAATTTACTTTTTCTGGACTTGAATTTACTTTTACCGAAAATGAATTTACTTTTCCAGAACAGGTATAGAAGAAAACAAATATTGAATTGTGACTGAAAAAAAATCGATGTTTAAAATAGATAGTTTTATTAGTCGATCTCATTTAAAAAGGAATGATTAATCTTACCTGTTTTAGAGCAACGTGTTCTGCCGGGCCCACATCACTCTCCGGATTGTAACTGCGGATGTTCCGGCCATGGCGATCAAATTCGTGAAACTCGCGATCTGAAGAAACCTGAGATTCCCGGCCCACCAATTGCTGTTCCAACTCTTGGCAAGAAACCCTTCGACCCAAAGAAAGGCAAAGGGAAATTATGAACTTACCAGGAAATCCTGCGATATTTAGTTTCTATTCGTTAAGCGGCAGTCATCACACAAAAAACTATAAAAAATATAACAATGATGAATTGATTGAACTAATGTATTAAATAATGTTGCTAATTAATGAGGGATTTAATACCAGTGGGATATAAAGAAATGTAAATTTCTTAATAAAATATATTTACATCTCTAACAATTGTCTACATTATTTATCTATCCAACTAACAATGAACATAGTGAAAAGTATAAAAATCATATGTACAATACACTTTTCACACAGTGATCAGATTACATAATAATAAGTATGCTTCTAGTATTTCTAAAAGCAACAGGCAATATATAAAAACTAGTTATTTATTATTAAATAGATAATGCATGGTATTAAAATTGATGTATGTATTAAATATTCAATATTCAATGATCTAAACATTTATAAGTATAGTTAACGAATGATTCTAATTATTAATTGAATATTTCGTACAAATATTTAAAAACCACAATAAATAGTAAAGTGTATTTGGCAAATAACATTTAGATTATACATATTTTCTAATAAAAACTTTTTATAAAATCAAAATAATATTCAAATTTTAACTTTCACTACAAATTTTAAAAATTTACAATTTGTATAAAATTTATATGTAATATTCTCTGTTAATTATCTGACATTATATGGTACATTTTAATTTGACAGGTAATATCTCAATTCAAACTGTTTCAATCTCAATAAATTTCTTATATAGCGAGATATTGCTGTTTAAATAAAAGACCACTTATCTGAATCAACCAGCATATAGAATATTATTGTTAGTTTTAGTATAAAGTCCGTCCATTTATGTATATGAAACGCCCAAGCTTCCAAGCAATAAATAAATCAAATTATTTGAACAAAAACAAAAGGATATGTATATTTACATAATATGAACTGATATGTTACAATAATATCGGCTGAAAATTTTCCTGTTAATTATTTAAAATTGAAAACCATACCGATTCATTATTTTTAAGAGTGGCTCGACAAATAATTTAATTTATAAAAGCCTGGAAGCACAGAAAATTGTTTAGTAAATAGAGAATATTCTATATTCTCAAAAACTTTTCGACATTGACTATATTTACATTTACAATATTCAAACAATATGGATAAGAGAAACAAATATACTAATATAATAACAGCACGTAGTTTCCAGTTGGTCATTTTCAAATTCTCGTTTATTTCTATCGTACCGATGTTATGTATTGTTATTGTATTATGTAAACACATGTCACGTTGTCATATAGGTACTTGTGTTACCGAATTTAGGAGCATAAAATCTTAACAGAGTAAACTTAATTTAAAGCCACGTTAAAAATAGATCTAGTATATGAATATTTCAAAAAAAATCAATTAACTTTACTCGCTTACCAAAAACGAAAATTCAAAAATTTTAGTATAAAAAATTCAGAATTTTGTGGTCTAAAATTATTTATATAAAAGCACTCCATAAAATGCTGTCAAGGATTGCTTGGGACTTGGAACATTCGATATATCATATTGCAGCCGGTTTTGTAAACGTCCAAATACTTTCAAAATAATAAATTCAAATCAATTTCAACGTATTTATAACATTAAAATCATTACTGTTAAAAATCGCGTAGAATTTGTTGTGGAAAACATTTTTTATAAAACCGTTCCTTCATAAAGGTTTGTTCCACGAACTAGCAAAGATCGGAATTATCCCACGCATGCGCAGTATTAAAGTAGCGTTCCAACAAACTTAAAACTGAACCTTTGACTACTAAATTACTAGTTGGACGTTCGAACAAGCTTCGGTCCTATCGCAATCTAGTCAAAGCAGACTACGACTGGAGCATATACTATCAGTCAGAATATGAGGAGTTAAATAAAATTCATCAGCTGTGAGTTTCTAACATTGAAAGTTTATTTGATGTCTAATAGTTTTGAATCTGGGGATCTCGGCCAATAATTATTTCGAATTTTAAAATAGTACAAAATTGAATCCTTACCGAAATCTCTGTACAAAGCAAATTGGCATACTCAACAATGGGTAATATGCCATAATGATATATTTATTTTATTTATTTATTTCTTTATTTATTCTAATTTAAAATCGCTAAATTACAGTCAACAGTCCACGTATCGTTCCAACAAATCTTGGGCTGACAAATAGTTCCAAACTGTTCTGCTTTGATGCATGAGCATATTACGATTTAGAACCAGTACAGAACTAATCCGAAATCGTTTGTTGGAACGAACCTTTATATGAACGGAGTTTAAGTGGTGACAATTCAATACACCCACATAATTATAGTTACCCCAGCAATCGTTATATCTTATCCAGAAAATATAAATGTAGTCAATGTATACAAAATAATTAGTAGTATAACTGGTCCATTACCTTTCCTCAAATCAATCTACGCATTCGATCCCGGAACAGTTGGCATCCCTCCAACCGTACTCTCATCTTCCTGCGTTTCATCATCCTCTCCACTTCCACTCTCCCTGACTTCTTCTTCTCCCATGAGAGCCCGGTACTTTTTGGAGATGGCCTCCCAGTCTGCCACGTGTTCGATGCGAGTGGTGGCGTTGGCGAAGCTGAGCTGCGAACCAAGGGGACTGAGATGGACAACGGACAGTCCTGTGGATTCCTTCGGAGCGACCTGACTTCCCTTCTTCACCTTGGATAGCCATTTCATGCCTGCCTTGGTACGGGCGGACATTTGACGTTGGATACCCATCATGTGAATAAGGGATGGGCGTTTGCGAGCGCGAACTAAAAAGGGATATGTTAGTAAAAGGAATAAAAATGTGTTTTACCTTTGCATGGCATATTGGGGAAGGAAGGTATTGTATTTGGTCAAAAAAAATCGGCGGTTTTAGGGTCCCTAGAATACAATTTTACTAGTTTTACGATAATGTCTGAATGTGTATCTGTGTGCTCGTTTGTGTATATCTGTGTGTGACACATTTTTCTCCGACGATAACTTCAATACTACAATGGGGAAGTTTAGCATGGTAAAAATTCTACATAACATACTATTTTCTCACAAATATAACACAAATGACTGCTGAAATTGAAATTAAAAATTAAAATTATTGCTCCATTTATGTATAATTAATATTTTTTGGATAAACTTTAAGTACGTCACAAGTCAGTTATGCGCAAACTCAGACAGAACGGTGAAATCGAACCACTTGAACGTAGGTCGTAACAAAGCGTAAAAGCGCTTCACTGGCGTGTTCACTGGTAACCGCAACCGCGTGCGTCAGTGTATAAGTCGACATACGTTGCGCCAAGCCTCTACCGACATCATCACAGCTTAAAATCGGAATTCCGGAAAATCTGGGCATTTTTGAAAAAACATGTTACATAATTTTTCAAGTCTTTCCCATGGAATAAAAAAATAAAAAAAAATCGCTAAACTTCCACATTCTAAAAATTACGATTCTTTCATATTCCTCTTCTTTCTTAATTGGTCAACCAGAAGTACTCGCAATTCAAGGTTTTAAAATTTTTAATAGTTTTTCTTCAAAACTCAAATATCATTTTTTGTCATTTTATGTAATCATGAAACCTTTTAAGTTAGTGTACCTACAACCCTCCAACATACATTTCTGTTTCCACCCATAAATTCCCGACATTCTTTTTTTGACATGTTGAAAACGTCAATATAGGCAATTAATGAAAATCTTCGTAGCTACTTTAAAGTTAAAAGATATATGATCTTATAAGAAATTTTCCAACGAATTTGATGTTGTTATTCGGATTGTTCTATCTCATTGCGAACATTTAAAAATTCATATTTCTCGGAAAAATCATCTCAATTAAATGTCTTCACAATTTTTAAGTTTAACTGCTCATATCTTTGTATTTATTGAAGATGTCTTTCTGACTTTTTCAGATTATGTTTTGAGAATGTGCTTATGTACCGAAAATATATTTGTTTCTAAAATGATAAGAAAATAATAAAAACTAGCATTCGAACACTAAGCGAAAAACTTTTCGTCTTTACGAGATAGACCCTGACATACAGCGACAAAGTTGTAGTAAATGAATTAATAGTATATTGTGCAACTAGGGACGAAAGAGGCATTTTGCGACGAGTGTGGGCTGGCAGCCCGAGTGAAGCGAGGGTTGCCACCACACGAGTCGCGAAATGTTTTCGTCCCGTAGCGCACACGATATTTTTTTCAATACCTGCGCCGAAAATGCCACCTTGAGTGTCATACATCCTATTGTATCCCGCTACGTCATTACTTTGAGTCACTAGGGAAACAAAGACTCGTTCAGCTGAAAATGGCCACTTTCGTCCCTCAAAATAGGCACGAATAAAACGAACACAAAAAGTAAGTACATTGTAATAAATATGTAATTTTTTACCGGACCCCATATGCAAATTTTGATTATACACACAATCGTTTCATATATTTTTGAGAATATCAAGCTAAAATTCCCCATTAATATTAATAACAAAGTATCGAATTTTATTAATTTTCTGCATTTATGTTTAAATTTCCAACATAAAAAAATGCAAAGGTAAAACATTAGAAAAGAAAGGAAAGAGTAGCATATTTTCATGAAATAATGACACAAATATATAAACAAGTTAAAAAAAATCAAACTATTTTCGAATAAAATAAAACTATGTGGTACATATTTAAAAAATGAATAATAATTTAAATATCTATGGCAAAATCTATTAATCTTTTATTATATTTATTTGCTTATTCATTTATAACTGTATTTATTATCTTTAATATTTAGTATTAAAAAATATTATTTCATGAATTGAACCCCTGATCACATAATTCATATTTAAGTATTGTGATCACGGGTTAAACGTTTGTAGAAAAAGATAAGAAAAGAGTGCCTCTTACATCTAGAAAGTGTGACATAGGAGAAAGAATGAAGATGACAGCGTGCTACGCATAGATGTACAAAGCGTCTACTAAGGACAGTCAGAAAATAGAGAAAATATATCTATACTGCAAAAGCCCAACATACCTACGGTGGCCCCTGTAGGTGCAGCACCAAATATGAATATGACATACTTATTACGAAATAAATCCAATACATGACATATTTGTGAAGGAGAGTAACTCTGCCTGTTCTTGTAACTGAACGGTTGTGTTTTACATTAAAAACAGTGATTAAATTTATAACATGGAACAACACTAAACATTTAAGGATATTCAAGTAAAAGTTTATTGTGTTTTTGCTTATAGTAATTAGTTTAATTCGCGATGCAAGTTTAGACGTCAGCGCCGCTAGTGAACTTGCTTGGAGGGTTTTGACATCTGTCAATCTCTTGTTTACTTTGTAATATTTTTGAGTCATTTCTCTTATATTTGTGTTACTGTTATTAATTTAAGTGTTTTGCAATAAGAATATACAATACTTTTGTATATAAGCATCGTTTTCATCTATCTAGTATTGATAATGGAACTTTTATGGTAGGTTTTTACTTACAAGGTTATGTAATAATTTCATTGTGATATTTTTATATCATTTCAGTTTCATTGAATATTTAATAACATCGTAGTTGTTATTATATTATTATTATAAACCTATGTTTATATAAAAATTAAAAAATAAAGCAAAATTACACAAAAATATGACAAAGCAAACACGATATTGACAGATCTCAACACCCACCAAAGAAGTTCACTATTTAGTCACTAGCGGCGCTGACGTCTAAACTGGCATCGCGAATATGGTGATTTTTTTAGTTTAGTTGAGAAAATCCTTAATATACAATATGTCCCCGGATAGAGTTTGCAAACGGAAAAATCTTATATTTGATTTTAGGAAAAAATTGCCAAGGGAAGATTTTTTTTGCTTGATTTAAAACGCATGTTTCAGTTATTAAAACTTTTAATGGGGTCATACCAAAAAAAATATAAATTGATTTTTTTTATATAATTTAAAAAAATACATAATTTTATACATATATACATGAAAAATATTTAATATTCTTATACTTTTCATTCATAATTTTGTTTCTAAACATTTTGAGTCTTATTTTGTGACGTCATGGTTTTGTACACACATACAATGATAGTCACGCACACATGTACTCGTGCACGTACTGTACATGAATGTAACGCAGAGTTGTCACATTTTTCGAACATAACCAACATTTTCAAAGTAAATATCTTTGCAACAAGTTGTTTTTGTTTAAATGTAAGTACAAATAACGAAATGTTCTAATAAATATAAATAAATACAAATTATGTGTGATTTAGATATTATCATGGTTGTATAATATTATTCTGTGCCGTCTTGCGAGAACATCTCGTTGAGAAGCAAAAATAAAGTTTTTGTTCGTATTCCTAAACCTCGAGATATAAGGGAAAGATGGTATAATACAATAAATACTCCAAAAATTTTAAAGGGTAGTCTTGCTTATGTTTGTGAAGATCATTTCAACGTAAGTAGAACTTAATAAAAAAACAATTTTTGTTGATTATACATTTGTTTATTATATTCAATAGCTTGAAGATGCCGAAAATTAATTTTCTGCAAATTATTTGAATTCGCTTCTTCAAAATTAATTCCCATAATAAAATTATTTAATATACAATAAAAACAAAAGCACGAGTACAAAATAACTTGCTGTCACGTTTGCTTTCAAGTCAAATAACATAAACGTCAAACGGAGTTCCATTTTTATTCGATAGGAGGGACTACGGTCTCGGTCGCGAAACCGTGACGTCATTTGAAATTTAATATAAACTTTAAAAAATTATTTCTGTAAAACTAGAAACTTATGTGACATAAAATATATATTTTTATAAGTGGTTTTAAGTATATTTTCATAAAAAAAAATAAATTGGAAAATGTGGTATGACCCCAACGTTTTTTCGTATTTTTTCGTCCTAATAACCCAGTTATTGCATTGAATCTAACGTTATTTTAGTTACCTTTGAAATAATAGAATAAATTATTTTTAATCAATCTGTATTTCCTCAAACAAAAAAGATATGAATGTCATGGCAAATTGGTGCATTAGTTTCATAATTTAGAAAAAATAATGGATTTAAGTTCTCCCTAACTTCATAATTTAAACTACAGGTCTAACGGCCGATATTATTAAGTTCCAGTTAAATTTAATTCCATAATAAATCCAAATAAAATTAAATAAATAAAAGCAACTCAATTTTTTTACTGCAATTATTTAAAGGACAAAAAAAGCGAAATTAATTTGAATTTGTTCATTGTATTAAATTTACTAACTAAATTTAACTGGACGTTTATAATACCGGCTCTTAAATTAATAATAAAAAAAATAGCAGTTTGTCACAATTTTTCAATTACCCGCTATATATTATTCAAAAAAAATCTCAACTAAACTAATTTAATAAGTTATTTTATTTTTTAATGTTTTCTATTAATATTTTGTATTAATTTACGTGAATATCAACAAAACAACAACAAATTTAGGTGTGTAATGTCTGAACATCAATGTACGTGTAGTGTAAACACTGATATTTGTGGAAATAGATAAGAATATTTTATTACCTTTAGCTTTGCAGATTCTAACTAAATAGAATAACCAAGTTGTAATCAAATTGATTGGAGATGGCGCTGTAGTAGTCCTGTGCATGTTGCGAATGAGTTTAGATAACCCAAATTTCCACTCTATGTCTGATTGGGCCTAAACAGCAGCAGAAATCTATAAATATCTTAAATCCACAGAACAAAAATCTACTAAATGCACACAGAAACCCCAAATAAAAATATTCGCTACATGAATTTTATTTTAGTTTTTCTTTTTAAAAATACTTATTTAACCTGCTCTAATTGTTAAATTTATTATTTATCAAAAATTAGTTACAAAAATACTCATACCAAAGAGGATTCTGTTTATTTAAAATGTTTAAATGTGAATATAACGTGTTATTGTGTTTTCATGACAGCTTGTTTTTAAAAAAGTAAGTTAATATTCAAATTATTTAAAAACTACAATCTGAACAATTCGCAATTCACATTGTTATTATTAAATAATTTCGAATATATTTTAAACGAAGCATGCCATGCGTAATAATCCTATAATTCTTAAAAGCTATGTCCAACAAAGTCATGTCTCTCTAGTCTCACCAGTCACCACTTTCGTAGAGTTCAGACAACCTAATCCTACAAGTGCTACACTAGGACGTATTTGGACGAAATGAAAAGTTTTCTCAGTAGACGAATCAGTCATAATAGGACACCAACCATAAGTACCTATTGTAACGGTTATTTTTTATAGAAATGGTACCCCTTTTTGTTTTATAATTGGGACGATGAGAAGCTCTCTTAGCTTGGGCACTCCGAAGTGTGTGGAACTTGCTGAGCGCAAGACGGCCAACAGTGAAAGAATGTGCAGATCGCCTTGCGTCATATCTTCTCTTTAAAATGAAAAGGTCTATTATACATATTTTACATATCAATTGCTACTAATCTATAAAAATTGTTATGTAATAAAATTAGATTTTCTCCAATTTAATGAAATACGATTAACAATGGAAAAATATTGTAACTAACATGTTAATTAATAATAACAATCATTAACATTAAAACAGTTCGATTATTAATCGCCCTTATTAATGTGCATGATAGTTAAATAGCGGTGCCTCCGCTACCGACTTAATACACATAATAGGGTCCTATACCACAGTCATATTTTAACTATCTTAAATAAGAAGACGAAAATATACATAAATTAATGAGTATTAGTGAAAAAATTTTCTTTAAATGTTGACTAGGTCAGAAACTACAAGCGATTGAAGTTGATTACTAATTGGGTATGACGCGTTAGGTACTAAGAATTTGAATGGTCGCCTGATTTTAAAAAGGAGAATCGCGTGCCTGTAGCGGTCACCTTTGAAAGAATATGAAATGTCATGTTGTTCCATAACCTAACAAAACATTTAACAAGTTTGTGTTTGATGCATTTGTTTAATTATAACATCTAGTAATATTAACAATAATCATGTATTTATAATTAAATCAATTTGTAATATGAATTAAATTAATAATAATATTAATTAAATTAATATTGAAACTGCAAAACAAGCAAACATTAGCGCCATCCGTCGTCATACTTTGTGTAATAATATTGTCAAACTGTTTCAATGTTCTGTAATTTATTAGGAAGAAACCCTTGTTAAATGCTTATTATTTATGTTATTTACACTTAATAATAATTTCTTCGTGAATATAACGTATAAGTTTTTATATAAAAACATTTCAGCTATGCAAACATGAAAAAAATTGTTTCCAGTATAACTAACAGTTTGTCCCATTGTTTGTCGATCACTTGTTAGTACCCGCTACGTCACGCACAAATTCTTAAACTTTAAAAATTCATATCTCGCTTATTACGTAAAATTTTTAAGTCGCGTTTGCACTGAAGTTCTTATTTTATCCTGTTCTTACAGGAAAAAAAATAAAAGAAAAATGGTATAGGACCCCATTGCAATTTGCACGAGCGCATGTAGTGGCAAAGCATAGAACTAAAGGTTGCTTTGGTTACCACTTACCACTTCCAAACAAAGTCCTGTCATCAGCCATTGACAGTACATCCAGCAATCGTTTTAGTTATTTAGTTAAATAATCGAATGTTCTTAAATATTATCAAACAAAAAAGTTACCCTGGCACATCTTCTGGTTAAATTCATTTTTAGTATACACAACGAACAAATCTCAATAAAGAACTAGGTTAACATTGAATGACAGATGCAAACATAAAGACAGATAGGGTCCCGGAGCAGGACGTAAGACAACGAGGGGAGGTTTGTTTGGAGTGTGATCTTCTATCTCTCTCTGGCATGTGACGTCAATTCTACGTCTATTAGCTTGTATATTTCAACAACAATAAGCTAACCCAACGCACAAAGTCACACTTAAAAAACTCGCGCCAAGTTTTATAAATTGCTCCGGTAGCTCAATGGTTGGAGAGTTGGAGTAACGCCTGTTGTCATGAGTGTGCTCGGGATTCTGGGTTCGAATCCCACTAAGGCATGGATGTTTGTGTATGTGAACCTACTCTGTTGAGAGGTTTAAAAAAAAACAATCAGAGCGGTGAAATCTAAAAATCCTTTGCGGACAGGAGAGGCACTGCCTAATAATAAACATCTGATTTCAGAATTATTAGTACAGCCACCTATAGTTTAAAAGGCGATAGAGGCACTTGTGGTTAGCGTCCTATTATGACTGATTCAAACACATACAATTTAGAATTTGCGGGATTAGGCTGACTGAACTCTACGTTGCTAGTTGTGGAGATATTAGGGGGCGGCATGACATTTGTGGGGCATTGTATTTAGGAACCGTAAGATTATAACGCCTGTTACGTTTTCGTTTTATATAGTCAAATATATTTTTGAGTTAGTTGAGCAAATTTAATCAACAAAATTATTCAGTTAGTTTTTAGTTAGATTCTACTTAATTTATTATTAGTTAACACTAATAAAATACTACAAAAACATTATTAATACTACCAAAAAACAAAAGAAGCAAAATATACAAAAATATCAAAAATAGAGATAATCACTAAGTTATTTTAGGTATTAAAAGCTTTCTAGTATAAAGAAGGGTCATACATCAAAAACTGCTAATTGGCATTGGCATTCCAAAGAAAGAGTAAAAATATTATAACGATAAATGCAAAACATCAAACATCGAATAACTGCCGATCTACTTTGCGTTCCTATGTAGTGAAATATGTAGTATGGTAGTGGTATGGTATTGTAGTAGGTACGCTGTGTCGGAGTAACAGTTACAAAGAGGCCGAACCACAACCAGAGCCAGGACTGATGAATGATAGTGTTATTCGAATGGCCGCAGTGTTGTCTCTAACGGTTCTAGAGCCGTTGCCGTCATGCTGCGACAGCCATGCAGTCTCAGTGCGCCCAGGAGAGTGTCTCGTGTGTGGAGTGATCAGACAGTTTACCTGAATCCTCTGGTATGTGTCAGTCATCATAGCAATGAGCAGGTTTATAAGTACTACGACAGAAACCAACATATAACAGCCAAACAGCATTTTGAAAAAGACTTCAGTCCACAGAGGTTGGTTATTATTGCCCTTGGTCTTGTATTCCGCAATTTTGAGATCGTTTGTCGACGTTTGTCCAAATACCGCGAAAAACAGCAACTCGAAAGCACGTATTGGATTCTTTGCGACTGAAAAAACAAGAAGTACAACAAGATAATTACCTGAATTCTCTGATAAGTGTCAGACATCATAGCAATCAGTAGGTTTATTAAGACGACCACTGACACCAGCATGTAAATGCCGAAGACGATTTTGAACAAATTCTCAGTCCAAGCTGGACGATATCGCGGCGCTCTGTTGTCCTTGGGTGCAATTATCATCTCTTCATACGTCGTCTGACCAAAAACGGCGAAAAACAAAAGTTCGAAAGCCACCAACGGGTTCATATACACTGAGAACAAGCAAAGTCAAATTCCAAATCAGTCTCTGAAGGTGTAGAACCTGCGGACACATTGCGACACACAACTTGGTTCGTACTAACGAACCAATAACAGTTACATTGGTTGGCGGTACGCTGCAAACATGGAAACAACAAATAGTACAAGTAAAGCATGCAGCTGTAAAAAATCTATTCTAACACACAGAGAAAACCACACTCACACAACAAAAAATGGACTGGCACAAACACTGACAACGTTGTCCTTCACGCTGTTTGCAGGACAATCTGAAAGTCCTAGTAAACATGTATGAGGGCGAATTAAAAAATTCGCGGCCTCACACAGAGAGCGTAGCACTACGCACATAACTATTTGTGTGAAGTTATGTAAACTGTCATTTGTATAATTGGTAACTTAAGTGGAATTTTTTAAATTAACGTGTCCATTGTTTTTTTTTTTTTTTTTTTTTTAGTGGAAAATTAGAACACTATTCATTGACCAAACATGGACAAAAAGGGCTTCAAACCGAAATAAATACTTTGGATCAAAAAGAGTGGACGTCAATTTAAACGTGGAAGGGAAAACAATGAAAATTATCCTGGCAGTGTAAAGCCTGCAACTATTAACCGTGAAGATAATATCAATTCGATGCACGATATGGTCATTAGGAATGACAAAAATTTCTGCGAACTGGGTCCTGCGCTTCTGACAATTCATCAGAAACGTGTTCGTTTCTAGACATCGTCCGACTTGCTGCTACGTTATGAAGCTGATCCTGATAAGGTTTATGGAAAGATTTGTTACTACCGATGAAATATGGATACACCACTACCTTTAAAGCAACAGTCGAAACAATAGAAGCATAGAGGTTCACTATCTAAAAAAAAAAAAAATGGAATATTAATAGTAGATTATACTCCTAATGGTCAAACCATTACAGGACAATTACATGTTACATCAATTTCGTAGAAAAGTAAAAAGAAAGCGACTTGGAATGGAAGACAGCGCTCCAAAGTACACATCAGCAGTTCCGATCTAAAATCATTGCTGCTTTGAATTGCTACCTCATCCTCCTAATTCTCCGAATCTATGTAGCTCCATCAGACGAGCCCAAACTTGTAATAATTCGGCCGTTTTACATTTTCAACAAATTATAAAATGTACACAAATTGTTAGAAATTTCTATAATATTTTTTTGGCTTCTTTGTATGTAGACGTGAAACGCTTCTGCCAATATCCTTTATTTTTGGCTTGACAAAAAACAACTTTGTAAAAATTTAATGCGTACAGTAAAACCTACTTTGCAAAACATGTTGGATAATACAGAAAAAAATGGAAAGCTTAGGGATACAATGCCTAATAGAATTAAAGCTGGCATCACTAATAACGGCGATGAAACCCAATATTAATTATCGGAATACTTGAATAACATAGTTTTTGCACGTTTAAAATATATATTTTAAACTAGGATTTTTTCAATTTCTCACCATTTACGTACGTTTTATAATTTGCTTGTTGGAAATGTAAACTGGCCGACCTATTATGGGTTTGGGCTGAAACTTAAAAAACACTTGAGGGACATTTTCGTCCAGTGAAGAAGTTATGGCAGCTGCACCGGAATATTTTGCAGACAGGTCGATACGTTTTATAAGAATGAGAACATGGTGTTTCAGTGATGAACCAAGTATAGAATCTTAAAATGAATCTACGTTGAATAATAATAATACGTTTCGTGGTACCTTGTAAAGCTGAGTTTCGTTATGGAGACTTTATTCGCCTACCCAAGGTGATTTTTGTGGAAAAGGGTGAAAACTTTTTTTTTACATTTTCAATTGAACGTTTCGGAAATACAACAGCCTCTCATATTCAGCAAGATTACGATATCTAGCGCAAGATTTACATTTTTGAATTTTTAGACTGTATTATCTCATAAAACCCAAATGATTGTGCCGCGAAGGCCTTCGCCTTCATCTTTGGTTTACATTTTTAATTTAAAACTATTTAACAACACATACCTTACTCCCTCAGAAACCGAGGATGGGGGTGAGGACATTCGCGCCAGGAACATTCAGGGTTTTATCAGATAATACAGTTTAAAAAATCCAAAAATGTAAATCATGCTCTAGACATTGTAATCTTGCTGAACATGGAAGTCTGTTGGATTCCCGAATCATTCAATTAAAAGAGTAAAGAAAAAGAAAAGTTTTTTCCCCAGAAAAAATCACCTTGGGTAAGCGAATAAAGTCTCCTTAGCGAAATTGAATAATAATAACAAAAATGCTAATCCTGATATTTTTATGGAAAGATTTATTACTGCCGATGAGACACGGGGTTCATCAGCTCCCAAAAAAGTCTATGTATGTACACTTCTTCTTCTTTTCCTAATATCCAAGATGGGCATCGGATGTAGGTACACGTTAATTTTAAAAAAATCCAATTAAGTTAAGTTACAAATTAAAAGACATTGATGACAGTTAGTCCTGCCCTCTCTGATAGACTGCGAATTTTTCTTTTCATCCTCGTAATAGACTCTTCACAACACTCTGCTAGCTGAAGCGAGCTTGAGAAAACTCTCTATCAGAGTGGGCGAAAGGCACACAGCACACGAGTAAACAGAGATAGCATGGCGATCTTCCCGGCTCAGCAACATAGACCACACAAAACCGGAACCGGGAAAACGTCCAACTTACTGCCCCGAGGCGCATTCTGCTTTTTTTTCAAGTGCCCGTGAGTGCGAAGAGGTTGATACTCTGCTTCGTCCAGCCACTCAGTGTCGGGGGCGGGCTCAATTGTATCTAGCGTAATAATTCAGTTGCCGACCATATCAATATGTACAAATTGATAAGTACCAATAGAAAGATATTAAATTATATGATACATTATTTACATCTACCTATGTATGTATATACAAAAATTAATGACCGCACACATATTTCTGTAATAGTATTTTACAAATAAAAATTGTATTTATAGCCAATAAATATGAATACATTTACATGGATGACCTAACTTAAATTACGATTGAAATCATGATATAAATCAAGAGATTAATTTTAAAGAAATTCATCATCTGAATTAAATTTTACAAAATGTTTCCAAAAATTAAAATATTTATTTATTATTAAGCAGTGTATGTGTGAATAACTTATTTATTTATCGATATATATAGGGTGATTCACGGATATGGGACACCCCAATTATTTTCTTAATTATTAGGAATAGAAGAAAATCATTCAAATAAAAGTTGCAGTAGATCAAGGGGGACATTCACTTATTGAAGAAAAAAAAAATTTAAACCAGTGGTTCTCAAGTTACAAACCAAAGTTATATTTTTTTAAATGGGATATTATACATTTTTAGGCTCATTCGACAGAGTATTTTTTTTCTGAATTCAACCATATAAATATTTATGTGCTTACATAAATAAAATATTGAGGAAAATTCATTTGAAAATTAAATAAATTTTATTTAACATAACACAAAAAGGTAGGCCATGATCAATAACAAAACAATGAACTTGTATTTAACTTCACAAATAATTTTCAAAATTGTTTCCATTATAAATTATTATAAATAATGATATTTTGACATAACAATAGCAGTTTAGTATAAGTTAATTGTTTTGTTATGGATAATGGCCTACTGTTTTGTGTTATGTTAAATAAAATTTATTTAAATTTCATATGAATTTTTCTCAATATTTTTGTTATGCAAGAACATAAAATATTTATATGGTTGATTCCAAAAAAAATTCTCTGCCGAATGAGCCTAAAAAATGTATAATATCCCATTTAAAAAAATATGACTAGTTTGTAACTTGAGAATCACTGGTTTATTTTATTTATTTTTTTCTTCAATAAGTGAATGTTCCCCTTGATCTACTGCAACCTTTATTTGAATAATTTTTGGAAAAATATTTATTAAATTTTCTCTTTAAACATTTAAATAGTAAAATGAAAATACCTACAATAAAAAATAAAAACAATCTGATTTATATCTCATATAAAATTAGTATAAATATGTAAATTATATTCATTGTAAATTATTTAAAATATTTTAATATCGATCATTTACATAAATTAAATATAATAATACTCACCATCTGAGAATAGCGAAGCCGTAGCAACAGATCTTGGTAATTTTCTTAAATCATCAGGAGTAAAGTTATGGAAAGGTTGGTTCAAAGCAACAAAATGCATTGAAAAACCAAAAACGAATATAGCCAACACAGCCAAAAATCTCGCTAAATCTTTCATCAAATTACCGATAATGATAGCCCAAGGACCGAACAAATGATGGAAAGACAAAAAGTCTAAAATTTGTACACAAGCAAACAGAAACGATAATGCAAATAATTGATTTCTACAATACATTAACGTTGGCCAATAGAGTTTATTAATTGCTACCCAGCCCAAGACATGAGCAGCTACCCCGAATATACCAAAAAGTAAGACAGTAATTTTGATCCAACCCAAACCAGATTTATCACTAGGATTTGTCAGTTCGAATAAAAGTAAACCGCTTAACCAAATTAAAAGAATCCATTCATACCAATAAGGCAACATGCTGGGGCGAACTGCAGGATATATGGGCGTTATACCAACTACTAAAAGGAATATTAAAAGGTAGACGTGGGATGTGAGATAAGACATGAATTTGATGATAGGAATTTTGTTGAACTTATGCCCTAAGGGAAGAGTGAACCATAACCATATTGGAGGACAAACTATAAAACCACAAAATAAAAGCATTATTTTCCACGCCGTCCAATTCAGAGATCCTCTCCATAATTCCTGCAAAGAGAAAGAAAAAATTGTTACACTATACTGTATTCGAGATAAGAATGGAGTTTTGCAGTCAGTGTGAACGTCGTAGTAGAAATTAAAGACAGAAATATACAAGACAGACGAGCAATATCGATGTTAAATAGTATATATTCTACAGAGTGATCAAAAATAACTGATTCAGGTGGTAATACAATTCTGGGGATCTTTTCATCCACAGTTTACACAACAACAGTTGAAGGCGGATATACTATTAGACATGTCATTTTGACATTAAATATAATTAGGTTGTCATTGCAGGTCCTCACAGCTAACAGGATTTTGAGTGATTGAAATGCTTCAGATTATTGCTCTATGGGTAAATGTAAGAAATAAAATTACGTGGGTTGGGGAAACAACAGCCATTTTAATAAAAAAAAAAAACAGGACATACATTTATGTATCAATTTTACCAATTTCGAGTATTTTTCAAGTATTGCCAACTGAATTAGTTATTTTTATCACTCTGTATGTGATCAAACAATATCAAAATAAAATAAAAATATAGTATATCCTACACGAAACAAATCTAATTCATAAGTTTTATGTGTGTAAAACAGACTGCGTCGTAGCGCCACCAACTCCATTCTTATCTAAAATATAGCGTATTTTTTTATTTTTTCTCACTTAATCATATGTTTGTAAAAACGAATAGATTTAATAGAATAAATTAAAAATATCATACTGACGAAAACAGTCAATGGAAATTAATAATCTCCAACATTTTGGCATATATAGCAGTCAATTTTCTATATAGCAAAAATCGATTATTTTATAGCAAAAATCTATTATTTTTATAAAACAAGATATGTACGTTATATAGCAAATTTAATTATTTCATTTAGCATTGATAGCCTTCGAAATCCGGCTACTTATATAGGACACGTGACTCGAACGTCCTTGAAGTGTTTTGAATCAGGTGATTTGTGTGCGCTTGTCAATTTGACAAGAACAATATTTTGAGTTATTTTAATTTTGAACTACTAAAAAGTTAGTATTTTTAGTTTTATGTATTTTAATGCCTGCACTGCGGCCTATAGCAGTTTTATTTTTTTTAAATAGCATGAACGATATTTTATATAGCATGTGTTAATTTCCTATACATATAACATTTTATTCGTATCCTAGATTTAATCAATGCTATTCGAATTTACTGGAGATTTTTACCTATTTTTTTACCTGAAGATATCGCTGAACAACAGTATGCGCAATAACTTCTTTCTGTTCATTTTCTATTAAAACATCAAGAAATTCAACATTTCTTCTATCAGTCGCTGTTAAAATTCTTCCAGCTGAATCAGCACCAGCAGCTAAAGCTAACAATTCCGTAGCCATCATTTCACATTGTTTCCCAGCTGCTATCAAATCCTTAGCTCTTTCTTTCTCTTTTGTTGATAAATTGATGAAAATATTTGACAATTTGGCGGCGGTATCAACAGGAGCAGGTGACACAAGAATAAACTCTTCTATAGGTTTATTATTGTGGTTTTTAGAGCATATCATTAAATTATAAACAAATCTTCGATCATCCATCAATGCGTAAGTGTCGTGTTCTTTGGTCATTAAATATTCAAGGACATCATAATGACCTTCTTGGGCCGCGAACCAAATGGGCACTGCTCCTAAATTCGTTTCGGCTTTGGGCGATGCCCCGGACTCTACAAGTAATTTGACAACATCAAAGCAGCCGGCCCTTGAAGCACAATGGAGCGGCGTCCAGCCATTTTTATCAGTAGCATTGATTTCAGCTCCTTGGCCTAAAATAACACACTTTGTAAAAACAAACACGCGAACTTGTCATCAGGATTTTTTCTCATACCTAGCAACACTTCCACCATTTGGTAATGACCATGGGTAGCGG
This sequence comes from Ophonus ardosiacus, assembly GCA_943142095.1. Lineage (NCBI taxonomy): Eukaryota > Metazoa > Arthropoda > Insecta > Coleoptera > Carabidae > Ophonus > Ophonus ardosiacus. The sequence continues at coordinate 14,457,807 of OW964823.1, read as the reverse complement.
CGATGTGGAGGCCGGATTTTCCATGTTTGTCCATACTTTGCAATAATTCCGCGGATCGACTGAGTAATAAACCGACGACGGACATATGACCCCCGAAACATGCCAAATGCAGAGGGTTATATCCCTGAAATCATCTCAATAATATTAATAAGGCTTGTAAACTTGATCATAAAATTAAAAATTACTCCTAACCTTAAAACTAAGTTAAAATAAAAACTAAATACGCATTTCGAGTCGAGAACAATGATATTATCTTCAGTAGGTAGTAAGCAGCCCTTTACTCATAGTGATTTACTTGTTGAATAATCTTAACCACTCTCTGAGAAAAGAGCTGTTCGGTCCTCTGGCGTAGTTGACATGATGAATGATTTTAATTTCTTTTACAATCTCAATATAGTTTAGCGTAAAATTTACTAATGAAGATTATTCTCAAAATACGTATTTGGTTTTTACTTTCACTTAATATAAAGATTATATGTAATTATTAATTTTATTATCAATTACATTAGCCTTAGACTCCATAATATTCAATTATTAGGCGTTCAATATTATTATGCAATAATATTGATAGTTAATTATTTTTTTCGCGATCGCCCAGAAAATGAGCTCTTTCTGATCACTATTTAGACCGGAAAGTCCTTCTTTGCTGAGCTAGCTCGGAAAGTTGTCTATAAGGGATCGGAAAGTACTTTACCGATCCCGGGACCGGTAAAGCTAAATGTTTCCATGGAGATCAGTTGTTTATTTATTTCTTATTTGCTCGCAGTAAAAAATAAAAGAATACTTTTTTATCCTTTTTTCAGGATCGCAAAAAAAAATATTGTACCCAACATGACCTGAAAGTGTCTATACTGGGCTCACAAGCTTCCAAAGCTCGCCTACGGCTCGCTCTGGAATATGCTTGCTCACCCAGTAAAGTATCACTTTCAGGTCTTGTTACGTAAATTACTATTACTGTCAACAGTCATAAAAAAAATCACCCTCTTTCTTACTACAAATGTCAAAATTTATTCTTGAATGTTGTGATGGGTACTTAACGGTTAATCAAAGAAACTATTATTTATTTATAAAGTTAAATAAAATTTACAATAAACCACAATTAAATGTTTTTGTTATTGAATCTGCATAAATGTGAATCTTTTAAATTGATATATAGGGATAGCGAGTTATTCGAAATAACATTGTTTATATTTAATAGTTTTTGTTAACGTATATTTGTAATAGTAATTTACGTAACAAGACCTGAAAGTGATCTTTACTTTACTGGGTGAGCAAGCATATATAGTGATCAGAAAGAGCTCATTTTCTGGGCGATCGCGAAAAAACTAATTTTCTTCATCGATCACTATATGTCACAATATTGTTCAATAATATTCATACGTGTAGACAGTTCAATATTTCTGGGTGGAAAAAATTGTATCGAAACTTAAAATTTTAAAATGTGACTGCATTTCAGGTTTTTACTTTCACCCATTTTCCGTTCCAGTCAAAAAGTTATTTAAGCTAATTATCAATAACATTGTTTAATAATAAAGCTTATACAATGTCTAGAGCCTGTTTAAGAGAGCAAAGCATAACAAATAGTTATTTTCTTACGTTTTCAGTCGTGGCCGAATCGACTTGTACGCCCGCAGAGTTTAGCAGCAGACGTACAACGTTTTCGTTTCCCGAATACGAGGCTAAATGAAGGGGAGTCATTCCAGATTCATTTCCTAAGGCAGGTACTAAAGGGGCACCATTAGGAGGATCTGATTTTACAGTTCCCGGAATATGTGATAACAACTCTCGAACTGTGTCAGCTTGGCCGAAGTATGCAGCGACGTGCAGAGCCGTAACACCGAGTTTCTTACTAACAACCCTAAGACTATTGGAAGACTTTATAACTTCTAGAACATTTCCATGTCCGTTTTTTGCTGCTAAGTGAACAGCGGTGAATCCGGCTCTGTTTTCATCGGTACAAGAAGCACCTGCTCTTACTAAAACTTTGACTACTTCTGCATGACCGCCTTCTGCAGCTATCTGAAGAGCAGTGGCGTCATTTAATTTATTTCTGGCGGATATGACTCCTTGTCTGTCGAATTTCATAAGTTCTTCAATTACAGTAACAGACCCTTGTGCTGCTGCAATATGCGCGCAAGTGCTGCCATCTTTAGAAGTAGCCATTACAAGACTGGGATGTGTTTCTAAAAATAGTTGTACGACTTCTGAATAATTGTTTTGGGCAGCAGCATGGATAGGTTTCTGTCCTTGGTCATCAGTTGCATCTATATTAGCTCCTAATTCTAACAATAATTTACAAACTTCAATTTGACCAGCAGCTGCTGCTAAATGCAACGGAGTTTGTTTTTTTAAGGTTAAAATATCGATGACAGCGTTATGATCTTTGATAAGAAATTTTACAAGATCTGTATAACCATGCATGGCAGCCAGATGAAGAGCTGTTCTTCCCACTCTTGATTTGGAATTGATAAAAGCTTTATGTGTTAATAAAGCGTCGCAAACTTGAATATATCCCCTTTCTGCTGCTAAATGCAAGGCCGATCTACCGTCCACATCAAACACATCAACTCTGCCATGGTTAGCAAGGATTGTATTGACCAATTCCATATGTCCTTTATGGGAAGCAATCAAAAGTGGAGTCCACCCAACTGCGTTTTGTTTGTTCAAGGCCTTCTGCGCTTCAGTGGAACTCATTTGCGATATCATCTCGTTTAATACATCATTGTTGCCGGCTATGGCCACATAGTGGAAGGCCGTTTCGTGCGCATGTCTCGTTTGTATTTTTACATCCGCTCCATTCTCCAACAAAAGCTTTACGACTTCTCTATCAGCACCGGGAATTTCCACTTCATCTTTGGTGACGTTGCAGGCATAGTGAAGAGCGGTGCAACCTTCTTCGTTCACGGTATTAATGTAAGCAGCGGCTTCCTTAGGTCCGAGTTTTTCTTTGACGTAGTTAATCAGATGCCGCACTACATCCGGCCGGCATCCGCGACAGGCTAAATGCAGAGGTGTTTCCGAAGACTGCGGAGAAAATCGATTATAATACTAACTAGTAATTAATGTTTATGAAGATAAGAAAACCACACCTTGTTTTTGCACTGCGGATCGCCCCCATCGTCGAGGAGGAGTAATAGCGTGCCGAGATTCCCAAACTTAGCTGCAACATGCACGGGAGTTTGTCCATCATCGGTCATTAGATTTGGTCCCGCCCCGCTTTTTAAAAGCATAAGAGCACATTTCTCTCCGTCGGGAACTCTAGCCGCGATATGAAGCGGAGTTTCTTTTAGTTTACCCCCTTAAAAACAAGGACATTTAGTTTGAGCCACGGTTTAAAATATACTGGTTGTTTCACTCTCCTTGAAACACGTGGTTAAAGTGATTCTTATTTTCTTGATTTTTCCACTAGAAGCGTAACATGATAACAACCCGGCTGTCATTATTTTCAACATAATATACAGGTGACCAGCAAAACTATGGAACGCCGTTTTACTTTTTATTCCATCTTTTTTCCTTGACTTTAAATAATGTGACATATCCTTAATTGAATTAAAGATATCTTAAATATAATTTCAGATATACATGCTTTCCTATATGTAATTTTAGATATCTAAAATTATTTACAGATATCTGAAATAGAATTTCAGATATCTTAAATACAATTTAAGATATCTTTAATTCAATTTTAGATATCTAAATTTGAACATATCCATAATTCAATTTCAGATATCTGTAATTCATTTTCAGATATCAGTAATTAAATTTTAGAAATCTGTAATTCAATTCAAGATATCTGAAATAGAATAGTGGATATCTTAAATTGAACATATTCATAATTCATTTTAAGATATCACAAATTCAATTCAAGATATCTCAAATTTAATTACTGATATCTTAAAATGAATTACAGATATCTGAAATTGAATTATGGATATGTTCAAATTTAGATATCTAAAATTGAATTAAAGATATCTTAAATTGTATTTAAGATATCTGAAATTCGATTTCAGATATCTGTAAATAATTTTAGATATCTAAAATTACATATAGGAAAGCATGTAAATTGAATTTAAGATATCTTTAATTGAATTTTAAATATCTAAAATTCATTTTCAGATATCTCGAATTGAATTTCAGATATCCAAAATTGAATTTAAGATATCTTAAATGTAACCAAATTAGAGATATCTCAAATTGAATTATAGATATCTGAAATTATATTTAAGATATCTTTAATTCAATTAAGGATATGTCACATTATTTAAAGTCAAGGAAAAAAGATGGAATAAAAAGTAAAACGGCGTTCCATACAAAACCGAATATAGGACTTTTAACATGTAAAAATCAGACTTCCATAATTTCCTGATTCCCTAATTATTTTTTGTAAAAAGTCACGGGCTGGCATACAAGTTTAGATAGAATTTTTATACCCTACGACTAGATTATAATAAAAGTGTAAACAAATTACAATGTTTTATAATTTCATATAATGTTGTACTCTTATGTCAAATTAAAATGTATTAACTTCAACTTCCATAACGTTGTATTTAATCGCTGATGATAGTGGCATTTTATAATAATAAACAAGATCTACATCGCCAAAATTACATCTTTTATTTATGCAAAAAACTTCAAATAAAAGTTTGAAGTTGTCATTTTGCCATATGATTTAAAATAAAATAATAGTATATAAAACATAAGGTACTGAAGAGAACCTATTCTAGCACGAGTTAGAAATTAGGATACGAGCGCGTAGCGGCGGATAGGCGAACAAACGAGTACTGTGGCGAGTTTTTATACTATTTCTTCTATTTCTGTTTTCATTTACATTATTTGTTTATACAAGTAGTTGATAATTTTTACGAAGGAAAATTTTGGCAGAAGTTGAGTTGGTGACATTGATTTGTATTGTTTATTTAATATAGTATATCCTACATAATAAAATGTCACCAGAAATCGTTTCACAATTAAGTTCATTCTAAGTCAATAAGCGTGTTAGAATACGAGTATATCTTTCTAATTCCAAAATAGAGAATTGTTATTTTTGTAAGAAGTAAGAGATATGCTAGTTCTTCGACACGTTTCCCAAATGTCTTTCGAATAAGATTTTTTTCTGCAATCGTTTACATTACAAAAATAAGAAATATTACCATATATATTCTAGGTAACAAAAGTGACCCCTGTGGTGCACTCTCCACGCCAGCTATGAGTGCCCGTGAGGTGACGCCTGGTAAGCGCCCACACGGTAAAATATATCGTCATCATTACCGATGTCTACTGGCACACCCAGAAATGGGTAATATGCCGTGATGATATATTTATTTTATTTATATTCTAGGTAACTGACATTTGTGCTACATGGGCGGTTATGCACGGTATTATGAATTAGTCATGACAATTGTATTTATAACAACAATAATTACCAGCTATTTCCCCCACTCATTCTGAGTTTGAGAACACTTATTTCTCGCACGATTGTAGAAAAAAATTCGTTTCTTATATTTTGTTTGAAACCAACTCCTAATTGATTCGGAGCTACTAAAAATGCTTTATTTTAAAATTTTGTTTACGTAATCTAAAATGACCATTGGGTCTACAACAATTATTTAAGATTTTTTGCATAACTTGATCAAAAGTACTTTTCTAATAATTACCTGGGTAAGAAGTTCTTTAATTTACAAGAATGGTTCGCTATAAGCCCGAAACGTCCATATATTAATAAAATTCGTCATACATGGACCACTGCAGCCTTTTCTCTACCCCCTATAATTTGTAACAAGTAGGCGAAAATAGGATCGTTGTTACGTAGCGCATCTAGCGGATATTCAAGATACCACGTGTCGCTCAGAAGCACCGCAAAAAACAAGGGTCACCCTCAAAAACAAAGATATCAACGATAAGTGGGGTAACCAGTATATTTTAAATAGTAGTTTGAACATAAAGGTGTCAATAAAGTCCGTAACAATTTACCCCTAACGTGCACATCGGCTCCATATCCAAGTAAAGTTTCCACGACGGCAGGTTTAGCTGATTCAACGGCTATATGCAAAGCTGTATAATTTTCCTGGAAAATTATAACGATTACGCGACCGAACACGATAAAAAAGGATATTTCTTACGTTCGTGGTCACGTCAACTTTTTCACCTTTCTGGAGGAGAGTGTTTATAATTCCGACGTGGCCGTATCTTGCCGCAGTGTGAATGCTTCTTGCACCGTCCTAAAATTAATTGCAAGTCTCACCTTTTTATTGCCAAGCAAAAATTTAACAAACCGAAAGAAGTTTATTATCATTACATGCACGGAAAGTGTAATTATTTCTTAGGAGTTAGTCACTGACACATTAAGGATTGCGGAATGATTCGCGTGACTTTGTAAGCGCCAATACAACTTTTCTAGAAGTAATTACATAAAAACATGGCTTATTATATTAACTAAAGGGGTATCTACACATTATTATTTGTTGCAAGCTATAAAACACAATTTCTTCGATAAAATAGGTTAAATTACTTTGTATGAAAAATATAATTACCTTGTTTGGCATATGCAAGTAAACCCCTTTCTTGAAAAGCATCATGGCACAGTCCGCATGGCCATTAAGTGACGCAATATGCATCAACGTACTTCCATCTTTAGTTCTTTCTAGAATGCTGGCTTTGAATTTGTCAGCTAATAGTTCAATAATTGCTGCATGACCATTTTCTGCAGCAAGATGCATGGGTGTTCGATCTAGAAAGAATATTTTTTATGGTCTCGGTGTTATTTTTTATTGTTTTAGTTATTGTATGCCATGATAAAGCTTTAAGCTTTGAAATGTAAAGTGTTGATTAACGATAACATATATCGTGTTAAGAATAGTGTAAACAAATTATTTTCTTGTGACACAAGGCATTGAATTTATTTTTTATATATAATAAAATAAGTACATATATACTTTCACGAAATTTATTTTTGGACTGGTAAAATCTAGCAACCTTTCAACCTTGCCCTATAAACATTCAAACTCAAGCCCTGAAACTAATCTCTGATCTGAAGAAAAGAATAAATTTATTTTAATCTTGATAAGTATAAAATACGCTGTATTCTTGTATGAGTGAGGGTACCATATTTTAAATTTATGTTATGTATCAAATCTTTTAATTAATTTACAATTAATTATGAGTTGAGATTATCAATTAATCTGGGGTAATTATAATTAAGAAATAATGGATTAAACAATATTTCATTAATAATAATCTGCGAAGCTTGTAATTAGTATCTTATCATTAATCACTTTTCTAATATTTAATTGAAAACCGGTAACGACATCGTGTATTTTGCGCTATACAGGGTGTCGGTTTTTCGTGGCTCTCGGAAACTGTATAAATACGAAATAGGTTGAATTTTCTTTTTATTTTATATTTATTTTTTCATTATCTTTAATATTTTTAACTTATTGAGCTCAGAAACACTTCGTTTTCCACGTAGTCATCGCCAACTCTGACATCCATATAAAAATAGTACAACTAAACTGAATAAAATTATTATGAGAACGAAAATAGGAAATTAGTAATGAAAATAAATTATAATCTATAATTACGTTTTATTTGGTTTCATTGCCACAATCATTGTTTTACCATTTTACCCTATAAAATTATTAATAGTGGCATTTTTCTGTTTCAAACAAATGAACATCAATAAGTTATACATCGCTGGAAAGCAAAAAATCCTCTATTCAATAATGTAACTTTCCAATATGGAGTCCAAATAAAAATCATAACTTTGACCTCACAACTCAAAATCTAACAGCGATAAAAAAAAATGAGCATCGTAGTACGAAAGAAAATAAAAAAGTGTCCTAAACAAGTACAAACCAAAATTCTATATTATTTCATATTTAAAAATTATTTGTACAAATAAAAATCAGTAAAATTTGATCTTTTGCATTTATCTAGCGACCTATGAATTTCGAGAAAAACAAATTCATCTTTAAAATGCTCTACTAAGTACTATAATAGGGCAACTTTGCCCTAATTTAACGGACTTCGTATATCTTATAATTACCGAGATCTCAATGGTGAGCCTCGAAAACGAACACTGTATAAAACTAAGGGACTCGAACCCGTATATGAAGTATATGGGAAATTGCCTCCTCCTTGTCGGAACATGACCAGTTTTTTTTTTACTTGTGTTTCAAGAGTTCAGATTAGATTAGGTTAGGTTCATTTGGACTAGAGTTGAAGACAAATAATATTGTCATAATGTGCCATAATTTTATCGTTAATGAAGTAAACGACCGAGTTTCGCCGGACTGAGTTTTGTGCGTTAGCTTAGGTTATTCTATGTTAAAGTATTAGTTTTGAAAATTTGCAAGAGAAAAATATATAATTTTTAACAAATATAATGTGTTTCACATAAGAATCTTGAATTGGTTACGATAGAGAAATATTTTTTTAACTAATTCGTGAACAGAAACAAATCATTCTACTGGTCGGAAGTGGATAATTTTGGAGCCGAACCAATCGAATAACTGGGCTGTTTAAGATTTACTTTAACAGTCTCTCGTTATGTACATCTTAATTTAATTGTTGTTTTTATCATAATTTATCTAAAAAATCATTATTCCTACCTTGGAAATCAACAATATTCGCCGACGCTCTAACTCCATAGAAGTACTTCACCAGAGTTTCATCCCCTTCTGCAGATGCTATATGCAGGGAGGTTTGTCCATCGCCGTTTTGCACATCGACGTTGGCGCCATAGTCCACCAGGATACGAACCATGTCGATGTCTCGTCTCCGGACGGCCAGGTGTAACGCTGTGTCCCCATTGGCTGCCGTGGCTCGAAGCTGGTCGGCTGTTTGCGCACCAAGGAGTTCCCGGCACATAGACTGGTTGCCGGCTTCGACGGCAAGGAGCAAAGGTATTTTCCCGCGCTAGAAAGTGAGGTTAGAATTGACAAAATTAAAAAAAAAAAATAGAATATATCGAATAACATATGTGGCATCATTTTTATGTATAAATGTTTAACCGGAAGTGGCATCCATCAACTTTCTTATTTTAAATGGAACATCTGTATATTTTTACTTTTTTTTATTCTACGTTAAATTTTGAATACAATGATGTGCCAACAAATTTTGCAGAAAAAAAAATTAAGAACAGCAATAATAAAAATATCTCGAAAAAGATGAGATGAAAATGACCGCCATTTTCATTTCTACACATTGTAATTGTAAACAAAAAAACTTCATAAGTAAATGAATATTGCTGTTAAAATTTCGATTTGCATTTTTTTACCTTCCGTCATCTTTAGGTAAGGAAGGTATTGTCTTTGGTCAAAAAATTCGTTGGTGAGTTTTTAATGAATAAGCACGTTTGATGGTCTGTAGAATATAAATTTACTATTTTTAAGATGATGTATATATGTATGTATGTGTGTCCGTGTGTGACAAATTTTTCTCCGACCATAACTCCAATACAAATATTCTAAAAATTATAATTTTTTCGTATTCCTCTTCTTTGCATCTATATGAAGAGCTGATTGAATTTTGGTTATAATAGGCCCATAAACCTTAACAAAAAATATACCCCACACCAAAAATGGGTCGAGATATGAATTTGGCGGCATCACCACTCGATTCTACGGACAAAAATACATAAGTATAGCAATTTTCATAATTTTTGTCCAACCGGTTCATTTTTTATGAATAAAATCTTGAAAACCCTTGAAAATGGCCAAAATCTGAAAAAATCGTAAGGGGTACACCTTAGATTTTTGCGATTTTTAGCCATTTTCAGTTATTTTTTTTAGAGATTGTATGCGGTGTTCAAAAATTCTGAAAATTGGTGTACTAATGTAATTTTGCCCGTAGAATCGAATGGTGTTATCGCCAAATCCATATCTCAACCCATTTTTAGGTTATTACCCAAAAATGGGTAGTTTTGAGCAAAACTTTGAATCTAATTATTTCGAGAACGAAAAGAGATATCGACCTGCGGTTTCAAAATTTGGAATCAGCGCATTGAGAAGTATGTAGATATATAAAAATTAGATTTTTGAAAATTTTGAAGTTTTTATCTAAATGTGGGGTATATTGACTTTTGGGGCAATAATTCAAAAATGTGTAGAAATATAAACTTGGTAGTAATATTATTTGATTATAAAGAGAATGTTACGTAAATGTATGCATTTTCAGAGTATTTATATATGAGTAGGTGTACATAATGTATATTCATGTGATAATTTTATTGGATTTATAGAATATTTTCCAAGGAACTTTCGGTATGGAATTTGTAAAAAATTGTATTATGTTCGTGTTACAATTTTACTGGATATATAGAATCTTTTCCAATGAACTTTTGGTATGGGATTTGTGCAATATACATAAAATTAACGGAAGGTCTTGTTCTGGCCACAACAGATTTTTTGGTTTCAGCCTAGCTTAAAATGTAAGTACCGCAGTAATTACTTATAATTTAGGCGTGCAATCGGGCATTACTCAAAAATAAGCAAGAACAATAATTTTCAAAAACTAAATCAATAGGATATTGTATTAGATGCAATTAATGCAAAAATACTCAAAATTATTTTATTCAACACATATTGTATAATTTAGTTTTAACACGAAAGTCTTGTGACGTTGATATCCCTTTTCACACTCGCAAAATTTAATAGGTATTTGCAGTAATTAAAAAAATAATCACGCTTAAATAAAATGGAAAACTTGTTCGAAAAAAAGGAATATAGTCTCATTCACAGCATTATGGTTGGTGTTCACAGCTTCGAAAATAAAACGTTAATTAACATCAACTGTTATTTAATACATTCATAATTCATAATTAACAAGCAATAATAACAAATTCATACGTTTAAAAGGACTATAGGTACGCAATCATATATCCAAACCTTTGTCTTGAGACAGCTTTTTGAAATTATATTTAAAATGAAATCCTTTTGTCTATTGAAATTTATATCATTATTTTTATTTTTATGTACATTTTTATTTTCGGTGCTGTGAATGAGGCTTATAGGTCTTTCGAACGATGTAGATACTCATGAAAATATTTTTATAAAAGAAGACGGCTATGACTGCTCGTGACATAATGTCTGTTAAAACCCTCTACGGTAAAAAATATACCATATACCATCATTATTAACGTATGTTTTTATTATTCCACAAATCTTTTTATCCTGTATGAATTAAATTCTACCTAGAAAATGTGGTTTATAAATTCAGAAAATCTGTGTTAATAACACGGAATGCGGTCAAAAACATTTAATTTATTAAAATCCGATATGACACTCAATGCACGTTGACGTGTGCAGAGGTATAAAGCGATTCTTTCATAAAATTAGGGGTGACTAACAACATTGCGTGGCTGTGCCAGTCACCAGATGCCTCCAAAGTTCTTCGTTCTCCACGGATCGCAGACGCGGACATTTCGTGAACCATCACTCTCAATCACTCAGCTTACTTCAGTTCGATATGTTTACCAACTACCAACCGAACCGTCCAAAAGACACACATTTTTCACCACTTCAAAGGAATTGTTAATGTTAACTGAGATTAGAATATTTTGCATCGTAGTGGACTTTTGAACAACAAATAATATTGTGGATTGCAATTAAAAATAACAAAATGTATTCCAAAATATTCTAATTCATTTTAGTTAAAAGTAATTTCAACTAATAAACTAAATAAAATCCTTTTAAAAAAAATCTGTATGATCAGATTTCTTTCAAAATTTTTACTGCATACACGTATAAAATTTTCAAAATAAAAATTTATTCAATTATATAAATTTATGGCTGCAAGAACTTCTTGACTGGAAAGGTGATGAAAGGAAGAAAATTACTGGATTTCAGTCAAATAATTGCTATATTTTCCGCCTCTACCGGTTGACTATTGTATGTATTTTATGTTATTTATTATTGTTTTATGTATTTATCCATGTTTTATAAATTCTACAATTTACCTCCCGAAGAAGACACATGAGGTGTCGAAACCGGTAGAGGCGGAAAATATAGCAATTATTTGACTGAAATACAGTAATTTTCTTCCTTTCATATATTTTTTTTTTCTACATTATCCGGTACTCATCAGATTTTAATTGGTATGTTGGCCGGATAAATTGAATACAGGACAGTAAAATGCAAATCAGTTAAATCTCCAAACCCATACACAACTGACTTTTTGTAAACTTTTCCTTTTAAAAATTGTTTTTTTTTTTTTCAAAACATAATTTTTTTACATTCACGTAATTCGTATGTATAATTCCCTAATATTAACACCAAATTCATAACTTTGCTTTGAATTATTACCCGAAAAATCCATAGATACCTTTACCTGTATAAAAATATATTTTTTTATTAATTCAGGTACTCAATGCGCTAATTTCAAATTTTGAAATCGGAAAATTAGATTTTTGAAAATCTTGTATTTTTTATCCGAATATGACTGATTATGGTTACTTGGTTGTGTAATAAATAATGAAAAGTTGGTAGAGATATGAACTTGTAACATCATTGGATTTATACAGTCAATTTCTAGAAAAAGGTATAAAAGAATTTTTCGCGTTATTTTGTTTTTTTATCTTACAGTAACCATCGAACAAATCATTGTAATATGTAGATCAGGTCACATATAATATGAATGAATTGTTAAAGAATATGAAAATATTTATTTATCGCCATCAGAATTTCAGAAAAACTAAACTGTCTTCTCCTCCTCTATCACCCCTATAAGTAAAAATTTGCCCGGATTAAAGTAAAAACAATAATAATAATAATAATAATAATAAATTATTATTATTATATTTATTTTTTGCATGATCTCTCATTTTCGGTAAAAATAAAAGTTCCAATCCGCCCCTGAGTGCAGGCAAGTAATACTTCTCCATTCAGAATTATATTTATATATAGATTTGACCTGAAAGTGAAATTGAAATTTAGGTTACAGTAACTCAATCTAAAAAAAAAAATATGTTTTTCAGACATGTTTTTATTTTTAAGTTCTACGAAAATATGAAAGTAGAACAAATAAAGAAAAAAACTTCTATATACACGTAACATGGAGTTTAAAATAGATTATTTGAACACAATGGACACATTTAAAATACCATTTATGTTCAAACTTTGTCTTGTAATTTTAGATTTAAAAAACTGGGATGCATTATTTAAATCATTCTACATTAACACAACATTTTTTATTTCTTTTTGTGAGCTTAGAAATTTATGATTAATTTCAATCTTATTGTCTACTGCTAATTATTCTTACAAGTTTATGTATCTCTAAAACGATTTATCTTACATGCTAATTAATGTTTTGTACGATCAAATATGTAAAATATATCCTGTTCCATAATCCATACTCTACAATGCACCAGGAATTGCTAGTTGCTGCTCAAAAGTCATTTGCATGCATGAATGCTGATTGCTGGTACAAGTCAATGTCCTGCAAGTGGGTAAGTAAGGTAAGGGCTCAAATTCGCATGAAAAGTGAGGTTAACTACTAAAATTACGAACTTTTACACTGGAATCAATATGGAAAACTCGTGATACTCATTTTACCAAAGTAGATTTTTCTAAACTAAAGTTACAAAGTTCATTTAACCTTGTCAATTTACAGATTATTTTAACATTATTTCTAATTTTGAATAACATTTTTCTTGAAATAATTGTGCGCAATCACCAGATTTTTTTGGTCACTGAACATCTGACCAATCGGTCACCAAAAAGGAGGTCTCTGCTGAATACACTTTTCACATTCACGTGGTTCAAACGTCAAATAAACGTATCGTTAATTTGATGAAGGAAAGAGAAAATATTCGGAACTTGAAGTCTAGAAGTGTTTATTTGATGTTAAATCTTTTATGTTATTTGTTAAAAAAATTAAAAAATTGCAATATAAGAAAATTTTAATAATTTGACAATAAGTTGTAGTTATTTAACTTTTCAATCAATTTACTTTTTGATATATGCATAATATATGACAACAAATAATTTATATTCGGTGCTTTAATAAATGTTTTTTGTTTTACTCCACAGATAATGGATGACTTTAGATAATTTCTACTAGCAGAAGAATATCCAGTGAAACAAGTGACCAAGGAACATCAGACCGTACTTTTTTACGATCAGCTGGTAGGTGAGCAGTCATTGAATGGTCTCTGTCTCTAGTGAGCAGTGCATTCAGCATACGAGAACGTCAGAAGACAAAATGGTGATTGATAACAATGGTGGGTGCTTGTTGACAATGAAAGCTTATTCGTTCGATTTTTACATTACAATAAGGTCGAAAGTCGGCTAAGATTATTTGGAAAGTCTTCTTAGGGCGAAATACATAGTATGCTCTGTCTCCCCTCTATTCCTGGTCTAAGAGAAGAATGATGAAGGGTGTATTATTGTTGAAAGGAACTACTTTGAACATACTTAAAACAAAATTTTTAAAAAATATGAAGTGTCTTATTCACAATAATTCTAGCGTGATCCACGAATTAGTAAAGATAATAAATATGGAATTGAAAGAAGGGCACGTCTGATATTGATAAGATAAATTGTCAAAAATGTCAACTATGTGCAGATAATTATCCTCTACGACATGCATTTATTATTAATTATTGTAATGTAAATTTTATACATGAACGAAAAATAAAATAAAAATGCACCGTACCATGCGCAAGGTAGCATCTCAAACCGCCAAATATTGCCGAGCAAACACGCAAATTTCGAAAGTATTGCCGTATGTACTCAAACTATACGACTCACAATCGCTTACGCCTGAAACATCGTTCCAATACAGATGTTTGACTGTCTACGAACCCACAATGTGAGTTATGGAAAGCTAGGATAAACTAGAAAACTTCCACAAATACTAGAATACTAGAAATGAATATTCATTAGCATTATTAATAGAAAATCGTGAAAATAAAATGAACTATTTCATGTAATTACAACTCGCAACAATCTACTTGAAGACTTTATTAAGAAATACTTTAAGTTTCGCAATCTGTTATGATATCTTTTTTACGTCACGATAACGAAATTTATAGAGGCAGAACGTCAGAAGTTAAAATGCAAAAAAAATATTAATTAGGTATGCATTTGTCAGGATATATAACGCACATTTAAGATCGGAAGCAACATAATTATATACGAATTATTCTTTTTAAAGTAGTTCATTAAAATTTGCATATGCAGAACTATTTTTCTATTTTTACATGCGAAAAAGAAATTTAATTTGAATTTTTCTTAAATATGCAAACTTATTATAAAAGTTTGGATTTTATATTTTCTGAAATTTAACATATTTGTAATTATTTAAATATCAATTATTTTCTAGCTCTTTTAAATTAATAATGGTAGAACTATTTTTTTACAATAACAATATTTATTGGGTCTATAGTTCTGATTTTTCATTTATTCTCAATTTGAAACTGTTTAGTCTAAATTTGAAATTGTTTATTCTCAATTTGAAATTCTTTAATCCCAATTTGAAATTGCTTAGTTTTAATTTTAAATTGTTTAGTCTCAATTTGAAATTGTTTATTCTCAATTTGAAATTGTTTAGTCTTAATTTGAAATTCTTAGTCTTAATTTTAAATTGTTTCGTCTCAAGTTGATTAATCTCAATTTGAAGTCGAAAAGGTATTGGGCTTCCAAAATTACAATGCGCCACTGGTGGCAGATTTCTGAACTGAGTGAAGTGTACATGTACAAAGGAGGTTGTTTTATTCAGGGATTGTATTTACTTGTATAAGAATTTTAATAGGCTTTTATCTTCGGCTATTATTGTTTTATTCTTAGTAGGATCTGAATTACTGCTAATATAACAGGTAAGTTTTTGATTTTTAAAAAATTAATGAAGAAATTAGGAGATATGCAATTTATAGGTTAAAGTTACGATGGAGTTTTCTCCGAAAATATTTACCACATAATATTATGTGGCCACTATTTATTACTTGCTGGCCTTCCACCATATTTCTAGATGATACACTACAATTCCCAAATCTACAAATAGTATCTAAATCTAAGCAAAGAAAATTGTTTATTATGAAAGAAAAACAATTAAATAAAAGTAAAGCTATGTAGATAGAAATTAATATATGTACAACTACGGCAATGATATACAATCTAAATAAATATTATTAAAACTATCACTAAATTGTTACTACAAGAAAGATCAAACTCAATTCTACCGAAATTAACAAAAAAAAAAACACTATACTAAATCCGAAATTAAATTAAAAACTACGAAAATTAGTCTCACACCAATTATACTCTTATGGAAGCCAGCGAAAAATGTACCATTCGTTTGAATTTTGACGTTTGACGTCAGCGCCATCTCTTGATAATTTGGAAGCCCAATAGATCGATTTCCAGAACAAGGCGTGAGCCGAGTTCTGCAGTAATCTAACATGTGTTGTTCTATTTAACTACCTTACTAGTTTTTAAGACAAAATGTTTCTATAAATTACTGAATCTGAAATTCTACTTTCATTTGTATCATTTTTTATTTTAGAAGAACACAGTGTGGCAATATTCATAATAGCACTCAGCACGGTAATAAAGCACTTAACGAAACCCAAATTAATTTGTTTAAATGTATATAATAACACCAAGACAGATAAAGTAAATAATATAACTGTTGATTTTTTATTGTGCTCCGCATGTATCAGATATATCTGAACTTATTTTTGTTTAAGTATATTATCAAAAAATCTAGTTACCTATTATATAAATAAAGACTTGTTAAACAAATATACTATGCATTTCGTTCACTATTAAATAAAAGAATCTTACCCCGTCTGGCTTCAATCTAATGTCCTTTCCAGCAGCTGCAAGTAGCGCCCTCAAAATGGAAGTGGCAACTCCAGTTTGTCTGGACGCTACGATATGGACTGCAGTCTGTTGCCGGGACTGAAATAAAGAAAAAAATAAAATTGGTTACAATATAATCGGCTATTACTCATGTGCTCACATTTACCAACAGCTATTTTATGTATGTGTTGCGCCCAAACATCGAATTTGCTCAGTGAGCGAAGAAAGAAACAACCCCAACTCGTTGCAGACTGTGCTGAACGACCAAATAACGAAATCTAATTATTTCTCGCGTTGTGGTCGTGTTTTTTTAGGAATTGCCAACTAGGTTACGTTCGCATTTTTTTTTTTAAACTAACTATAATGTAACCCAACTGGCAATTCATAATTGGTAGATAGTAGTTTTATAGTTTGATCAGATTTCGGTATTTGGTCGTTTTTCACAGACCGCAACGCGTTGTGGATGTTTTTTTCGCTCACTGAGCGATTTCGATGATGGGCGTATGCAATTTTAAATTGATTTTTTTTATCGTTTATTGAGCACAATGGGTTTTGTTAATACCGTTTTTTAGAGGGTTGGAATACATTTTTTCGGAGCCTCCTTGGGATTTACCGTAGAAATAATGGTAGCTCTTAATGTTCTTAGATTGTAATAGAATATTAATAGATCTTGGAGTTATGATAAAATTATTTATAATGTAAAACCAAAATATATTTTTCCATTTTGGTTTAGTTAATATTTTACACATGCTGATGATGTGATAATTCCGAAATGTCCATTGTATATTACTTTTCTGTAATAAAAAAAGAAACTCCCGGAACATTAAGACCTCATTATTCATTATTTCTACATTAGGGTTAAAAATAATATACCTGTATTTCTCTTTAAAAAAAAAATAAGCTGCATTAAGAATTCTGAGACGTCACCTTGTATTACTTCGCATAAGTGACGTCACAAAATTCTTAATGCCATATTCCCGAATTCTGTTAAAATGTAACAAATTTTAAAAAATGCGGGCATCAATATTATTTTTAACCAATAATAATTAGATACCTATTTTTAAAAAATGAACTCATACCCCATTTTAGTAAAAATGGCCGTAAAATTCGTAAAAAAAATATAAAACGTTTTATCAAGTTAAATATGTCTTTACTCACTTTTACCATAAATAACTATTATAGAACACCAATTAAATTATATAAAAATTTACCTTCCGCAAGTAAATATAATCAACTATTAGTTTCTTAAACATTCAGCTTCTTTTTATCATTTACTTCAATGCAAAAACAATAGCGCAACAGCTGCGTTGTACCACGTATCTTCAACTGTTTTATTTTTGCGAAAACATCACCATGGAAACAGCAATAAGATTTGAATATCTCGATTTAGATGTTACGCCTTTATAGTTTATGGAAGATATCTCGATACAAGAAAGAAAACGATCACACACACGCAATAGTGAAATAAACGGAGATGGTGACACCTGGTTACAAAACTAAAGAAAGAAGTTGTACTTACTCCTCCTGTTGAGTAAGGATCAACTCCTCTTTTGGATAGAAGAAGTTTGACGACTTCATCACGGGAGTGCATCGCAGAGATGTGGAGGACATTGTAGTTGTCCTGCAAAGAAAGAATATAACAGTATTAATAAATATTTAGTACAAATAAATTTATATAATGATTCATGAAAACGAACAATAATAAAAATAGTATTATTTACATTTTTAGAAATGAAAAAGAAAATTTTACTGACATGCATTTTTCGGGAAAAGCAAATACATCTTTAAAATGGACTACCAATGGAGCAACTTCCGTAATTTAACTTTGTATCTCTTAAGTCTACGTATGCACCAAATCATCCTTTAAAATCTAGTTTTAAACAGTAATAATTTTTATAACTTGTAACATTATTCTCTGTTTTTATAAATTTATGAATGACATTTCATAATTCACTATATTCAGTAAATTATGGATTGCAACGTGACATCACATAAATCGAATAAAATATGTCAAAAAACAGATGGACTTTTAGCTTTATATTCCATATAAAAATAACTTAAACTACTTATCTGTGAAATCGATTTCAGGTTATTGAATTCTATATCTATATTTAAGTAAACTAAAACTAGAGAATTCGTATATCTTCACCATTATTGGCACGACAGTTCTTGAACGGCCAAGGACTCAAGTACCTGTAATAACTTATCTCATAACCGAATCATAATAGTGCAGTCAGAGCTCTTAATCCACGCAACAATCTTTTATTATAATAACGGAATACTTAATTATTTTATTTTTAAAAAAAGCTGTAATAATTTTTACGGAAAACTGCATTAAAATTGTTTGTTTACATCTTATTTACCATAGGGCGGAAAATTGAACATTACACCCACCGGGCTTTTTGCTAGTTTTACTGCCCGCCGGGCTGTAAAAAAGCCAAAACGCCCGGTAATGATACTAACCTTTATTTAATTAAATAAATTTTAGAAGTATTTAATTATTTATAATATAACGACAAAATATGGTTAACCTGACCACGTAATATTTTTACAAAGCAACAAGTTTTGCATGTATTTAAAATAGCTATTTGTGTATTAAGAGCGCAAAATGCGACATTGTCGATTGAGAGGTTGTTGCCGCGCGACGAAGGAGCGAGGCATTCTCTCGAAATCGACAATGTCCATTTGCGCTCGAAACACACACAAGATTTTTTCTACAGTCGCCACAATGGGGTCCTCGACCATAACAAAAAATAATAAAATGTACACTTTATACTTACAGTACTGCTCAATAAATAACGATTGGCTAATACAAAACATACGGTTTAAACTTAAAAAGGCTTTTAAATGATTATATCGTTACATTAGTCATCTATTCTATAAAAAAAAACAAAATTAGAGCGTGGAAGCAAGGATCTGTGATGATTTGATAAGTTTTTGTAGCAAAATGTGTGGTTAGTTGCCAAAAATTAACAAATATTTCAAGGAATTTGTGATTATATAGACATGTTTGTGCATTGACTGACTTCTCGCAATTATTTAAGTAACGAAATAACTAATAACTTTATTGTAATCAAAATAAATAGTTAACTAGAGATCAGATGTCAGTACGCCTCGCAACTATCCTACCGCCATCTGTGTACAATCATTCCTATTACTAAACATAACTGTTCACACAATTTATTTTATATTTAATTTTATTTTATCGTTATTTTCCATTCTTCTTGAGTTTTTATTCAATCTAATCTAAGTATTTTATACTTTCGTTTTTGTAAATGAATGCCCTATTTCATTTTCACAGCAGTGTGGCATTTTGTTAGGTTATGTTAAATACCGACAGAACATATGTCAAATTGACTTGTGAACGTAATAAATGTGTAATTACAGTACCATTAGTTCCTAACTAAACATTTTCATTAAGAATGTAGACAAGTGACATTTCTCAACATTGTATACTTAGAAATTTGGACAGCGAGCGTTTTTTCTACTTTGTCGCGCATGAGCGGCAAAGTGACATTTTGCGTTGACAAAAGAGAGCGCAAATGGCTACTTTCTATAGTGACTGTAGAAAAAATAATTTAAAAACTTTTCATTTGATTGCAGTTGTGCGTAAAACGTTTGTACATACCTCAGACCGAAACAAGTTTACACCCTTGGACGAATAAAAGCCCTCCGCTATGCGTCGGACTTCAAATTTCGTCCGCAGGCGTAACCTTTTCTTTCGGCCCTCTGTACGTAAATAACTATTAAATACTCTATGACGTAGAAATTAAGCTCATTTTGTTCTGAAACTGGTGTTGTGGAGTCGAAATCACATATCGTCGTCGTAAAGTCAGAACCTCGTATATGTATTTCAGTTTTTGTTTTTGACAATTCTGAGTTACATGGTGAAAATCTCATATTTCATGTCTACCGCTTATATAACTCAATAACTATACCTTCATCATTAGTTAATTTTGTTACCATTCTACAAACTATAAATTATTAGCGACCAAAAGGACATATATTACAAATATTCCCGAATTAAAGACCTTTTTGTGTTTCCTAAAAACCTATTGTATTATAGATACGAGGTTTTGAATTTATGACGACGATATATGTATAATATATTTTTCCGTTGACTATTTATTAACAGGTTATATTAATGTACGAGGTGTGTTCAAAAACTATCGCGAATTTTGAATTTTCGCGGGTTACGTATATTCGAATTTCGATCTTTTTGTGGCTTTATGTTGGTACTCATGTCTCTCACTTATGTCGACAAGCTCGGCCATTTTGAATGTTCACTTAATTGTTGACAGCTGTTTTGCTTGCACGTGTTTTGGATCGTCTTCGATTTTTACCTATTCAAAAAAATGGAACAAAGAACCTGTATCAAATTTTGTGTGAAAAACGAAATTAAGTGCGCGGATGCATTCCGAATGTTGACTGTGGCATACGGAGAAGCTACCTTGGACCAAAGCAACGTTTATCGGTGGTACAAAATCTTCTCGGTCTTCTGAGAAGATTTTGTACCACCGATAAACGTTGCTTTGGTCCAAGGTAGCTTCTCCGTATGCCACAGTCAACATTCGGAATGCATCCGCGCACTTAATTTCGTTTTTCACACAAAATTTGATACAGGTTCTTTGTTCCATTTTTTTGAATAGGTAAAAATCGAAGACGATCCAAAACACGTGCAAGCAAAACAGCTGTCAACAATTAAGTGAACATTCAAAATGGCCGAGCTTGTCGACATAAGTGAGAGACATGAGTACCAACATAAAGCCACAAAAAGATCGAAATTCGAATATACGTAACCCGCGAAAATTCAAAATTCGCGATAGTTTTTGAACACACCTCGTATATAAAATCAATCATTAATGATCCCTATTAACGCATGTTTTTTTATTAATAAACGATATTAGTAGGTAACCATAGATACCAACAATTAACGCATGAGAGTAGTGAGCACGTTAAAATGTCTCAATTATTAATCGTCCTCATTAGCACACTTGGTAGTTAAATTCTAAATAAACCTCGTAGATAAGTTTATTGAAGAAAAAAAAAAAATGTAAATACTTTGTAATCATTTTTGAAAGGTAATGAATTTGCCGTAACGGAATTGTCCATTCGATCGACAGCCTTTGATGTATTGTTCAAAATTTAACAATGAATAGTGCGTTAAGCTCAATCAATCCTTTACAACGCGGCAACTTGTCAAACCATTCTCTCATTCACATGTCAAAATTATCAATATCGACCATGTAATATGTATATTATATATATTATCCACCCAAATCCTTTCACGGTGTGTCATGACAATATAATACCTCGAATTTAGGGAAAATTTCGTTAAGTAATTTGAAAATTCATCTCTTCATTTATCATTCATATCCCTGCAGTAAAAATGAAAAGTTGTTTACTGCAAAATAAATTATGAAATTATAGAGGTGACAAGTAATTTACACCTTGGGGACACGCGAAAATTGTCAAATACAATTTCGAAAATGATGTCAGGTTATTAATTGTAAGAACAAAGAAATAAATTTTGAGAATGTAAGTGTATGTCAACGCAATAGTAATCAGGAAATCGTATTTTAAACTGAAATATATTCAAGTGCTCTACGTATTTGTGTCACGCACATTATTACCAGCAAACAAGGATTTTTAAATGCAAATAAATTATTGCAGGACAAATTAAATTACATTTTATACTTGTTATAAAATGAATAAATAGTATTAAACCACATATTTTCCTATAATCTGTCAATTACTTTATTTTTATAAAAAGAAAATATTTCAAGAATTATTAACTTATATCCGTTTAAAAGAATAATTACATTTAATTTATTGCATTTAATGGGTAATTCAAATATGTAAATAAAAAGTAAAAGCAATACCAATAGGTTAAAAAAACCTTTGATGTCTATTTAAGTACGTGTAAAATCTATAACCTGAACGACCTCGATAAAAATAAATATATATTTAGAATCTTGCAAAATTTTGTTATAAATGTTTATTAAAATGTCCTCTGAAACTCTGAACTAATATTGTCTGTAATATACTAACATATCAATTAATATGAAGGTCACGCTAAACGAGGTAGACTGTGGAAAACAAAATTTGCATTATCATTTTACACAGGTTTTTATACAGGTTGTCTCTAAAATGGCTTAACCACAGATTCCTAAGGCTAAAATAAGACGATTTAACTAAACTTACCTTTACCGGAAAATGTACAATTTAGCCAGTATTTCTTCGAGAAAAATAACATTTTTTCTTACATTAACGACACTATATGGTTACAAGTCATCTTTTAAGATGATACTTGTTATTATTAGTGAACCATTAGTGCATGAAACTTAGGTGTCCCAACATTGATTAGACCGTAATTTTTTAATGCCCAGGCCGATAATGTAATTTTTTTTTAGAAAGATATATTCAATAAGAATTTTTTCTTTCTCTGTGTAATTTGTAATATCTGTTACAGTTACCACAGAAAAAATAAAGCCTGAGTGACTGCACCGTGTAATTTTTAAAATAAATTTTATCTAGCAGTCTGTCCAAATGTCAAACATTTAATTTTTAATGACATAACGAGTTGTCAATCTTCTCAACTTGTTTAGGAATAAGCTAACATATTTAATCGGCTTATTTATAATAATGGTAGTAAAATACCAAAATCTTTGACAGTTTTTAAGTGTCCTAGAAATAAGTTGAGTGCATTCCAAAAGAAAATTGGCTTTTACGACGCAGATGGAAAGAATGGTGATGTGCATTATTGTTAAAACAAATTTAAAATAAAATTCGAAAAAAAAATGAACCTTGTGACTTATTCGCAATAATTTTGGCGTAATCCTGGTACTATAAATTTCTTCTAAGTAAAAATATTATTCCAGTAAAGTAACACAGTAGTTTAATAATTACATAACAGTTAGTTATTAAATGGAGCATGAAATAGGAATTGCACCTGTTTCTAGACAATTTTCTTCATTTTCTTACATTGTAAAATTATATTATATTCGTCACACCTCATAAAGCAAGAAATTTACAATACAATGAGTTTCAAAACACTTATTTTATAAATGAATTGATTATATTGCTTAAGTTTTCTTGAGAAATTCTTTCTCACCTTCGTACATTTTTACAGATTCAGAAATACACGGATATTTCATGCGGGCATATATCTAACGAAGATGCATCAGTAGAATTTTTATTTTAAGGTCCATTAGTTTGTAGAATTTTTATTATTTTGGGAAACATCACCTCCTTTGGTCTTGCCCTAAAGCACTAACCCTCAAAGCTCTTTTTGGACTACACTGAAAATCAAAAAACCTACTCAATTTCTTAGTGAATTTAAATTTGTCACTTTTTAAAACAGTGTTTTAGTTAAAACAAGGCATGCGCTACCAGCCAATCTGTACAATGAGTTAAACTATATATATATTTTAGGTACAAAATTTGGCACTAAATTCAAACATAGTTACATTTAAAAATTAAATATAAAATTGGTAATGTAGTATTTATTTAATTATTAGAATATTACAGCAAAATGAAGACTTCACATAAACATTAATATTTAAGAAAAAGATTCTAATTTAATTTTTAATTTAAAATAAAAGATCGGCATAAATTATGACGTTCTTATTAAATATGCAGGTACTTAGATAATATTATCACGATTTAGGCGACATTTCAGATAGTTATCTCATAAATAAGAAATGATATACATACAGTACTTATATTAGCATAAAGTTATAAAACTGATGCGGTCCTCTGTTGCAAATGAGTGATTGTTTTCCTACTTGTTGTTTTGTTTACGAAGGACAAATGTACGTCCGAATCTATATTTCACGGAAAACATAGCTTTGAATACATTTACATGATAAGAACATGAACCGCAAAGTGACGCTACTTTACCCTGGACACTTGTTAATTAAATGTCAAGGGAATCGTGAAGTGCAGCCGCATACTCAATTAACTTATGCAATTCAATTTCAATTAACAAAATTGCATTAAAATATGTATTTAAACAAATTCCATTCTAATAAACAAAAGTATTTAATTAAATTGAAGGTTGGAGAAGTATTTCATAAGATTACTGTCTGCAGGAATTATAAGTCATTATTTTAAATTAATAAGAAAATTTAATAATTAGAAATAAATACTAAACAATAATGTTTTCTGTCTACTAGAACCAGTACTATAGTTGCCATCAAATAAGTATGGACTGGAGTACTGGAGATTTCTACACTGTTACCAATTCAAGGGCAATATCTGTTCGCTCCTAGCTGAAACAAGCCGATATTTTATTACCCCAATAGATATTACCACAAACCATAAACCACTTTCTTGAGCCTTTGTTCATCAAACGGCGGTCAGTTGTAAATGGAGTGTTGAACAAGGATTGTATTCAGTTCGTTTTGATATATGCGTTTGTAAATTAGAGTGCCCGTAGAATCGAATGGTGTTGTCGCCAAATTCATATCTCGACACATTTTTGGGTTAATACCAAAAAATGGGCAGTTTTGAGCAAAACTTTAAATCTAAATATCTCGGAAACGAAACGAGATATCGACCTGCGGTTTAAAAATTTGGAATCAGCGCATTGAGAATTATCTAGATACATAAAAATTAGATTTTTGAAAATTTTGAAGTTTTTATCTAAATGTGGAGTATATTAATTTTTGGGGCAATAATTCAAAAATGGGTAGAGATATAAACTTGGTAGTAATATTATTTGATTGTAAAGAGAATGTTACGTTACGAAAGTGTACGCATTTTTAGAGTATTTGAACAAATGTGTGAATTTTTAGAAATAAAAGTATTGAAATAAAAATAGATAAATGCAATAAGAAAGTCCCTTGGAAAAGATTCTATATGTCCAATAAAATTATAACACGAACACATACTATTTTTTACAAATTCCATACCAAAAGTTCCTTTGAGAGGATTCTATAAATCCAATCAAATTATAACATGAACATACACTAAGTAAATTGCACTTCACAATTCCTTCTTTCGTCTTCAGCTTTCTCCAATTTTATTAGGGGTCACTGTTTCTTACTCTTCTCTTTCACTCATTCCTCCAACGCATCCTATACTTGCCATATTTGATTTTACACTAGGCACTGACATCTGTCAATTAGATTTTTCAAATGTTTCTCTTATAAATAGCAAAGCTAAGTGATTTTTGAAAATTAATCTCTTTATAAGGCTTTGACTTTATATCTATTGAATATGAAGGAAAATGTATAATCAAACCGTATAGATAATAAGATATTTTTCATATTGATAATCACAATTAAAAACACAAAATGTCAATTTTAAGAAAAACTGTTAAAAACTTCAAATAAGGGTATTTCCGGTTTATCAATTATAACCAAAATTTAATCAGTTCTTCATATGGATGTAAAGAAGAGGAATACGAAAGAATTATAATTTTCAGAATTGTAGTATTATCGTCGGATAAAAATTTGTCTCACACGGGCACACATATATACACACACATACACACATATATATACACACACACACACACACACACATCTTAAAAATAGTAAATTCGTATTCTAGCGACCATCAAACGTGCTTATTCGTTAAAAACTCGCCAACGAATATTTTGAACAAAGACAAAACCTTCCTTACCTATAGGTGACGGAAACGGAAGGTAAAAATATGTACAAGTGTTCGGATTTCGGAAGCCACCATTGATATATGTACATCCGGTGCGCCTTTGGAATGCCATCTTAGGAGTGCTTTTATTTTGCCAAAAATTACCATAGACTACTTACATAACAACGAAAAACTGATTTAGTTAAACAATTGATAATCTAGAAAGGAGGACTAGATATTACATTTAACTGAAGCCTTATCTCTTATAAACGCCATTGGTGGCCTTCAAAATCCGGATACGCTATTGTAAAATCATATAATGTCGCCGGGCTTACATAAAATAAAACAATATAGGTATATAAATATACCTATATTGTTTTATTATTTATTATAACTATCAAATCCGTATCCTTTTGCTGCCAGCTTGTTCTATCTATAAACCTGACATATTACTCATAAAATCTATGCTAATCAAATGGCTACATAAATTTACAGAATAAGAATTTATAATTAAAATATCTACACGCTATTGTACAAGTACAAGTAGTTCGAAATTAGCTCGTAGTTTCGCACGTGACCGCATAAACATTGATAATTTATAGAAAAAGTGCAAAACAAATCCAGAGTTTAGAAATTAGCCTATGCAGAAATCTGTTTTATCAACTACTCGTGCATTTGCTCATGGTAATCGAATGATTACAAAACATTTAACACGAAGGTCCAGTTGGTTAAGTGGAGCAGTGGTCGTCACGCAAGATTGCAGATCTAACTAACCCTATGGATAAAAAATAATCAAGGAAGATATTTTTAGAGTATGAAATCAGCAAAAATTGCACTTACTCGTACTAGAGCAATAAAACAACTTTAAATAGTAGATACTTAACGATATTATCTTCAAGAGAAAATGTTCAGATTTTTCTGCAAGATTTGTTACATTGCAGTTACAATTCGAAATTAAATTGAAGAATTTAAATTATAAGAGATCTAACTATCAAAAAATATTAGATGTATAGTTGCCGCACGTTAAGTTGACAATAGACCATATTACCAATTCAATTGCGCATGCTCACAATGGACGAATCAAATATAGGAAGTACTTGAATTCAAATGCCAATGTTATCTTATGAGAAAAAATCAATTTTCAACATGAAATATCTTTTTTATAAAATAAAATCAAATTACCAAATAAATTTTATAATAATTATTTAATTGTGTTTTAACTGTTTCTGACGAAATTTTACTTTAATCGTTGAAGTAAATATATGTAAATAATTTCATTTTGAAGAAAATGGCGGACTATTTAAAAATTGTGATTCTCCGCTATCAAGCGTCACTCACATATACTCAACTAAAACCTAACTTTCAGTGCTATTTATAATCTGAGAGGTGTTGTAAGCGTGTTTTTTTTTTTTAAATATTATGCCTGGAAGTTATTGTTCCGTTCCTAATTGCAATTTAAATTCATTGCTATATAAAGGAACTTCATTTCATCTTTTCCCAAAAAATGTAAAAGAAAGAAAATATTTTGCAAGAACTATAAACCGAAAAGGCTGTAATAAAATGAATTTATGGCAACCTGCAAAATATAGCAAATTATGTGGACATCATTTTAAAAATTTAAGACGTGAATATAGAAAGTTTTTAATTAAAACTGGTAAGTTCAATATTATTCTAAATAATTTTATGATTTGATTATTAATTGTATACATAATGTATTTTACAATCTATAAATAAAAGGAGGAAGACACAAATAATTATTAATTATAATAAATAAAAAATAAACGGCCTTTAAAGATTTTCCCCACGCCATTCTAAAAATTAATTATACGTTTAAAAACATATTCACCATATTCAACTTAATAATACTCACTTTTAAATTATACTTTTCAAATTATGTGAACAAACGCCATTGTCTATTTCTCTTCTTTTGCTTCTTTTTGGTGTTGTGATTTGTCGCATTTAAAATTTTTATTGCCAACTTAAATTTAGAAATAAAAACAGTTGGCTACCGTGGCACTTAATTTTACAGTTGATATGACTACCACTAGAGGCGCAAAAATTGGTAATATGGTCTATAGTCTTGAATGCGGAGAACTTAAAATTCGTAGAAGTAGAAATGTAACAGTAATTACAATATTTTATTGTTATAATGAGGAAAAGACTCCTTCAACATCTAAAATTAGTATAAAAAGGAAAGGTGATTCATTTATAAGCCAAAGTCAAAGTATGCACAATATCAGTGTCAACTAAACGCGCGCTTGCTATACAAGAATTGTTAAATGAAAATTTTGTAGAAATGGTACGAGGATGCATTTAAAAGTTCATGGTGTAGCACAAAGAGGGTAGTAATAAACTGACAATTATTTTTTGTGAGGTTATGTAAAAAGTATCATTATTATATCTGCTGAAGTTTTACATTAACCCGCTAATTTGTGACTAAATTGGAATTTTAGGAATTAAAGTA
The DNA here is from genome assembly GCA_943142095.1 of Ophonus ardosiacus. NCBI lineage: Eukaryota > Metazoa > Arthropoda > Insecta > Coleoptera > Carabidae > Ophonus > Ophonus ardosiacus. The sequence goes on along the minus strand of OW964823.1, from coordinate 14,428,950 downwards.
TACATTTCTTTAAAAATGGAAGAAAGAGAACACCAATGCATTAATCAAACACCTGCACAAAAAAGACTTAAGGTTTGTTCGAACCATCAATTCGGAACTGTTCCAGAATTAGGAGTTCTGCGCATGGCATATAAGAAAGTGAATTCAGAACTGTTCTCTCATGGACAGGTTCGAACGCTCATATTGGTTATAATTTGTCACATACATTTGTTTTAATAAACGAAAATTGTTTTAAAATGTGCGATCAAGGAGAAAATATACATATAATTAAATAAATTCGATATACATAATTGTAAATATCATATTTAAAATTTTCAATTGTACCTAATAATAAATGGACGTGCATACTCCTCAAAAGGAGTATAAAGCATGGACAACAAAATCGAAGTGAATATATGTATAAAGTAAAAGTTAAAAGTAGAAACAAATACAATACGAAGAATGAAAATGTATATTTTAAACGAAATAAATATTATTACAGTGTCGCTGATGGTGAAAAGAATTTTTAATATTTTAATGATATGAACGAACGTCTTACAATCCTGTAGCTTTTCGTGTATATTAAAAATATTTAACCTTAACAATATCAGACAATACATACTTATGAAATTTTCCTTAACCAAAATAATTATTAATAAAAAAAATTAATAAAATTGGTACGTATATTAATCTATTATTTATAGCCTTCTAAACGTCAAATAGAATCTTAAAACTTCACTACGCATGGTTAGAATTTCAAATACTTGCTCCGTTGCTCGAACTGGTAGAACCGTTCCACGAGAATTTGAATTCAAAGTTCTAGCCTGTTCGAACGCCGAACTGATAGTTCTCAGAATTTCGAATTTCAGAACTACAGAGTTCGAACGCTTTTAAGTGAAATGCGCATGCTCACTAGTTCGTGAACTGCTTAGAACTGTAGGTTCGAACAAACCTTTAATAATGAAGAAAATTCATGAAGACAAGACAAATACTTTGGAAAGCCTGCAATTGCCTGCACCTGTTACGATTGAAGAAAACATCAACTTGATTCACAATATGCTCATGGCAGATCAGCGAATCAAGGTTTGAGAAATGACAAGAGATGTGGGTATTTCTTACGAACGGTTTCAAAACATTCTGACCAATGAGTTATTTACAAAAATTTCTGCGAAGTGGGTCCCCCTGCTTGTAATGGTCGATCAGAAACGTGTTCGTTTCCAGACGTCGCACAGTGGGGCAAGAGCGGCAGAAATTCGATTTTCCAAAAGTGGGGATTTTAATAAACTATGTTTTTGCACTATAGGGTTTTTTTTAACCTTTACCGATAGGGTTTCCAAGGCAGTAGGTTTTATTTACAAATTACTGATCGGTAAGTGATCAGGGTTGAAAAAAACCCGGGTTTTTTATAAAAAAACCCAGCCCATCTGGGTTTTATTAATAAAACCCGGGTTTTATTTAAAAAAAACCGGGTTTTATTAAATAAAAGCGGGTTTTATTAAATAAAAGCGGGTTTTATTGGCAAACATCGATATGTAGTACATATCATTTTTAATTTTAGTTTTATAAAGTATCTTAATACACATACACAAGTCGTCGTAGTAGATAACAGATATTAATATTATTAATATTTTTTTTTTAATAAATTAACTGGAGAGTGTACATGCGTACAAATTACGAATTAATATTAATAGTTGCAAGTCTGTGAAATGCAAGTGTGTACAAGAATAAGATCCAAGTGTCACAACTAATAGTATGTTTAATACATAACTCAAAAATAATGAAAATACTGACACCAGGATAAAAGAAACACTGTGCAAAGTTCGCACAGCAATGAAAAATATATTAAAAATGATGAAACACGAAGTACACAAAATTAAATTGATTGTAAAATGTTGCCGGTGACAAAAATTTATCTATATATGTGTGTACCATATAAGTATACACCATATTTAATTAATAAAATATGATTTCATAAAAGTGGGTTTTTTAATGGGTTTTTTTAGGTGGGTTTTTTAAAAAAAACCCGGGTGGGTTTTTTTGGGTCGGGCAAAATTGCAACAACCCTGTAAGTGATGTGAATTACGTACTTATACCGGGCAGGAGACAGAGTAATTAAAACAACGGTCAAAGCTTACTTCAAAAATGACAACCAAAAATTTTTAATATGTCAAAATAATTTTCAAATTTTATATTTTAATTTTGTGCGTCGATTGTGCAAAAAAACGTAATAAGCATTGCGGCCAGTAAATGCTCTTCTACCAGTATCGGATATATTATTATGATGATAACCGTTTTCGATTAAAAATTGTTTAACCCTGCGGAGGTAGCGACTTATTCTATAGCATACTAAGAATTTTTTTGTTTTTTTTTTTGTTATTTTTTATGTAAAATGTTCATTTTCATACAAAAAAGATTCAATTCATCAACTCCTACCATTATTATGTAACAAAAACAACCCGGTAGTATATTTTAACACGGGTCTCTTAGACCCGGCGCTACCTCCCGTCTCACAGAAAAGGACGCCATTTTTGAAGGGTATCTGCAGTAAATTGAATCTCAGAAAAAGTAACTTTAATTTCAGAAAAAGTAAATTCAATTTCAGAAAAAGTAAATTCAATTTCAGAAAAAAACAACTTATTTAATTTCAGAAAAAGTAACTTAAAAAATTATATGAAAATATTACTTTACCTTTTCCGAAATTAAATTTACTTTTTCTGAAATTACTTACTTACTTTTTCTGATATTGTATTTACTTTTACCGAAATTAAATTTACTTTTTCTGAAATTGAAGTTACTTTTTTTGAAATTGAATTTACATTACCGAAATTAAATTTACTTTTTTCTCAAATTGAAGTTACTTTTATTGAAATTAAAGTTGAAAGTGTATAGATTTTGAGCTCAAATTGCAGAAATTAATTGAATGGTGATTTAAAAGTTTTATGTATAGGTATTTTTTCGATAGGCACACAGCTAAATGAAAGAAATTATCGCTAAAATCTTGTAAGTGTAAATAAAACGTAAAGAGAATGAAATATTGTTCAGTATTTGAAATAAAGATTGTAAGAAATGAAAATTAACATAAATATATTTAAAAAAATATACAACGCAACAATAATATATGCAAATTTTTATCATATACTTTATCATACATTTATATAAGTTATAAAACAAAGTAGTAGTAAATCCCAGTTTATTAACAATTCGTCATTCCGTAAATCAGCCATTTTTTCTGATAACAAAAAATTGAAGAAGGGGAGGTCAGATTTACCCTTTTGATAACCTTCAACCTTAAAAAAATCATATTTTGTGCTATTGTAATTTATTTCTATACTCCTAAAGAGTTTTTTCATTGTGTCATGACTATTTGTTGCACATCTAGGTAATTTAAATGTAATAATATTCATAGAAAACAAAAAATTGGCGATAAATTTATAAGGGTGTAATTTTTCTTTTTTTCACATTCATGCGAAGTAGCGAAGTTCAAGGTAAAGCGTTTCGTACGTGTAGGTTTATCAGCTTATATAAATCGTGGAAAATTTCATTCATTTAGTCTCGGACTAAATAATGATTCAACGAATGCAAATTAACTACGCACTTTTTAAATTCTTCCAAACATTCTGTTACAGAACTAATTTGCGTGTCTACGTATTATACCGCAAAATTAAAATGTTAAAAAGTACAAGAAAGCAATTAAAAGGACAAATGTTCGTGATAATTATAATAATAATAATAATTTCTTGAACTTTAGAACAATAAAAATCGATTGCAATTAAACATAGTACAATTAATTAAATGGTTTTATAATATATTAAAATGAATAATGTATTCATATGATCATATGTAAGGCTGATGACATTGAGAGAGTAATTTCAATACATGGTGCACTAAACGTATGCGGAACAGTTACGAAAAATCACTTTAAATAAATCAGAAAAGGATCTACTATATATAATTTAAATATTAGTAACTAATATTTTTATAAATATGAAAACCATTGTTGTTGGCTGATGATAAATTTAATAATTGTTGTGTTTTTACTGTTTGAAACAAATACAAATTATTTTCAATTGTGTAATTCTCTAAGACAAGACGCGCATTTAATATTTATAATAGGGCTATTGCAAGAATTTTTATATGACTAAATTTTAGAAGATGTTTTTTTAAAGAGCCTCAAATTTGAAAATATCACGAAAATCCATTGGACCTTTCCCAATGAACTTTCGGTGTCGAATTTGTAGAAAATAGTATATGTTCGTGTTACAGTTTTACTGGATATTGTATAGCATCTATTCCAATGAACTTTCGGTATGGGATTTGTACAGAATACATCAGAATTTTTTATATGTAATAAAGAAATTATTATTATTTTCCGTAATGTTTGTACATTTAAAAACGAAGAATTATTTTGTGAAAAATGCATGACTTCACCGGGATTTAAACCCAGGACCTTCGTATTGCCGGCACGCTGTTCTCCCAAATGAGCTATGAAATCCCTCTGAAGTCAATGAATTTCTCACCTGCCTTAATGCTCACCAGCAATACAAAGGTCCTGGGTTCAAATCCCGGTGAAGTCCATGTATTTTTCACAAAATATTTCTTCGTATTTAAATAATTGTATCATTGACGGTTCTGAATGTTATAATCAAAACAATATAAAAGCAGTGAAATAGTTTGTACACTTATGAAATTGATTTATTTTCTGTATTGTAACTTTTCCCTTACCGCAAAGAAATTCTAAATTACTTCAACTCGCTAAGCAGGGGCGTCGCAAGTATGGGTCAGAGGGGGCGGATCGCCCCCCCTAACTTAAAACAGGGTGGGCGTCGCCCCCTCTCCCTCAACTATTTTCCTTTTCCCTTTACGTGACCAGGTAAACCTTATTTTGTCGTTATATTATAAATAATTAAAAAATATGTCCAAAATTTATATAATTAAATAAAAGTTAGTATCATTACCGGGCGTTTTGGCTTTTTTACAGTCCGGTGGACAGTAAAACTAGCAAAAAGCCCGGCGGGCCTAATGTTCAATATTCCGCCCTAGTAACTAAGATGTAAACAAACAATTTCATATACCGCCTATTCGCGATTCAAGTTAAGCAAACTCTATCTGGTGGACGAAATTTGAACTAAAAATACGTCCATAATATAGTATTTCCTTTCCTTCACAGAAATTTTCTAGAGATTGTAAGCTATTTAAAACATCCTTTAACACAAGTTTCATGTTTTGAAACTTTTTCAATAGCGTAAAATTCATTATATCAATGACAGATTGACAGCTCGTACAGTGTTATGATGTCATAAACACTGATACATAATGGCGGGAAAATTTAATTTGAATCGCCAATATACTAAACCCCCCTCCCCCCACCAATTCTTCTTATTTATTTACATCACGATTTACAAAAAAAAAAAAAAAAAAAATCATCTTTTTCGTCCTCCCTAAGCGAAAACACTTCCGACGTCTCTGTCGCTAAGTAAAACAGTCCAAACAATAGATACCTGATATATATTATACAAATTGGAATTCTTGTATGTATGATCAGAATGGAATAATTTTATTTACTTTCATTACCAAATTTAATTTAATTGTTCTGTAACTAGTAAGTAGTCATTATTACAATGAAATTTGTATGAACTATACCACTTACAAATTACATATTCTACTTATCTATGTACAAGTAAACAATTAATTTTGTATTAATATGTTAGTATAATATTCATTTTCTTGGAAGTTTCATACAATATTCAGAAAGATCCGCATCAGTTCAAAACTAACAAAAATATGAAGCTAATTATTCCCCAAGCTCTAAGAACCGCCTATCCCCAAATTATGTTTTCACATGAAAAAGTTCTCATAATGACTTCCTTTTGTGACTTAATTTATGTAAAAACCCCACAAATTCAGGTTAATATCATATTTGTCAAGAATTCAATCATTTTATAGTTCCTACCTACATTTTCCAAATAACTAATAACATTTCTCTCAATTTTCAAAGGCGTGGTCAACTATGATATTCGTACATCACGACCACGACTAAATTTAGATCCGCATGTTTGATAATCGGATATTAAAGCAGTAAAGGTGTGGAAGGAAATTCAATATTGATCACTATGAAACATTAGCCTGCGTAAATCTAGTTCATGTTCCTATGCAATCTCTGCATAGCATTTAGTTTGATTGCAATGCTCATTTTATCATCGAACAGGTTATATCTTGTTTCGAAGACCACTATGGAAAATCAAATTTTTCCTGTAACCCAGCAGATTGTCAAGTAGTTTGACGCTACCTTTATTTTATAAATAATAACTGTTTAATAATAAATGTTGTTTCTAAGAGATTTTTATTTGCCCGTTTCAACTAAAATATTTTCAAGTCAATATATCTTTTCCGGTTTACCCGGAAATGTTTCTTAACTTTGTTAATTTAAATAGAATGATTTTTGTACATATAAAATAATAAAAACTTTTCTACTTATTACCGACCTACCTAATTTAACTTTAAAGGAACTTCAATTACGAGATAAGAATTCATTTTTTTCTAAATTGTTTAAGAATTCAAAATTAGTGAATGGTACTGGTACATACAGGGTTAGTTAAAAGTACGGAGACGGCGATTTATTGTCGTTAATATTCATTTTAGGAAATTATGTTCAATACAAAAGTTTTTTAAGAAATTTTGATCTACATTTGAGAGTACTTGAATTTTATTTTTCTTCAATTGCGTAATACTTTTAAATGGGAACCTATTAATTTTACTCTACCATTCGATAGAGTGTTTTTTTCTCTTTACAACAATACGTTTGTTTTTTTGTTTTTCAATTTATTTTAATAACATTTTTACAAGGAAAAACACCGGTTCAAGTATTTACGAATAGTAGGTACATCTAAGATAAAATTATTTCCAATAAAGTTGTCGGTCACAATTTTATCATTAAAAACAAATTAATAACTAAATAAATTATATCGCTCGAGTTTGTTTATCGCTTCGCTTTTGTCTATCTTAGATGTACCTACTATTCGTAAATACTTGAACCGGTGTTTTTCCTTGTAAAAATGTTATTAAAATAAATTGAAAAACAAAATAACAAACATACTGTTGTAAAGAGAAAAAAAATACTCTATCGAATGGTAGAGTAAAATTAATAGGTTCCCATTTAAAAAAATTACGCGGACAAGCGTAACTCAAAAACAATTGAAGAAAAATAAAATTCAAGTATTCTCAAATGTAGATCAAAATTTCTTGAAAAACTTTTGTATTGAATATAATTTCCTAAAATGAATATTAACGACAATAAATCGCCGTCTCCATATTTTTAACTAACCCTGTATAACCTATTTTCATTAAAACGTAAATCACATTGAAACTTAAGGAACTCTACAATTCTACAAATTCTACAATAATTTAAAACAATTATATAATGGACATTTACTTCAATTTTGTAATTGTATTTCATATTATAACGTAAAATTTAATGGAAAATAAATATGGCAACGGTGCATTTAACTCCCTGCCTAGGCAGGGAAATTGAATTTCTCTACATGACGATTTCAGGAAAAAAAATTAAAGCATTAAAAAAATTTAAAAACGACTTTAAAAATTAAAGAATAAATACCTGAAGTAGACTACCAGTATAACTGTAGCGTTTAAGAAATTGTTCCCAAACATCTAACATTGTTGAGAAATAGTTGAATTTACTCATATTCCATTCATTACAGTGCATGAAAGTGCAGACATAGGAACGCGTGTTGAAATCTTTTAGTATTTCACACAATTTACACGTACATATGTTTATTCCTAGTCAGAAGTATTTTTCTTGCTAAGATTATGTAAATTTCATATTTTAATCATATTTGAAAGATAATTGTAATTTGCTCTACTGTTAAAAATAAATATTTAGTATTAGCTTGTAGTGCTTTTTTATTATATTTTATACGAATATTTGCAACATTTTGTATTCCATTTCCAAATGTTTTTGTTTACAAGTAGCCGAGCAAGTAGCGTAATAGTATATTGTATAACTTGTGCTGAAAGTTGGATATTTTGAAATATCCTTTCAGCACGTGTTGTACACGATATTTTTCCGGCGACCACAAAAAATAAAACAATATAAAATTTTCATAAAAATATTAAAACAGATTATGTTTACATCATTGCTATCAGAATTCACCAAAAATTATGTTAAAATCTGATAAATCAGGGTCCAGCCTTCTTAATCCGTGTAAATTTAGCAAATTATTTGCAACTGTCAAATTTTTACATACAAATTTTTAGGTTAGTTCGCTCAGTTATCGCAGCTTGTGATAAAATCATATCACACAGTTGCGGACGCATCTGATTGGCTAACGAGCTTTCATTTCACACAGCTTTAGTAGTGGTGTGCAATGGCCCACTTTCAGTAATAGTTTAGCGTTTGAATTTATGTACTTTTCGTAGTGGTCGTCGGAAAACATTAGATAATCACATTTAAATTTTGTTCTGAGGTGAATTTAGTCATCCAAATATACCAAAAAAAAGCTGAATAAACTTACTATTCATTGATTACTTTGATACATATTTATGAAAATAGTTTTGAATGATGGTTAAAATGCCAAATATGTTCTTTCCTTTCCAGAACGACTAACTGTCGAGAAAACTTTATAATAGAAATATTCCATCCAAATTATATGAGACACGCACAAAAATATCAATTTCTTAAACTAGCTAGGAATACTGACAAATGCCCAATTATTTTTACGATATTCCAAGAAACCGAAGATTATAAAATTGTTCTACTTGATATCAAGATGTACTTTCTTTTTTCAATTTTATTACATGATTGTAAAACGGTTTTGCGTATTTTTAGCGCTAGCCTATCAGTTATCCTTGGACAGTATCTTACCGAAATTTTTCTTTTTGCCCTTGACTTTTATGTGTATTCAAATTCATGGTAAATAGTAACTAAAGTACGATCGTTTATCCTCTTCAACACCCAAAATAACAAAAGGGATTAAGTATGCCAAAACAAAGGGCGATTAATATTAAAACAGGTTCAAATTACTGAACACTTGTCCCCCGAGAAATTTTATGGTATTTTTATGCAACAATTAAATTAATTAGTATAAATTAGTTATATGTTTAACAAGCCCAAAAAGGAGCAGATTCTCTGCATATTTTTTCGCCAATTATTTACAATGAATATTAATTTTATGATTATTTTCAATTCTTAAATGTTATTTCTTTTCCACTGTCGTCATAGGGGTTGCTAAGTAAAAAACAAATTCAATTGATTTTATAAACAATTACAAAGTAATAAAATCGTACTTTCTCTGACTGTGCCCTGTGGCGAAAGTAAAACTTTATTGCCTAGTAACTGTACATATAATAATAATTTTATTGCCAATTGGCGAAAAACGTTTTTATTACATGACATTACGATACGTACATTTTATTGATTCTTTGCCAAAGCAACGAACAATAACGTTTTAAGATATTTTAAAGTATGTCGAGAAAATAAAATTTGTTTTAGTGTTATCTGGAAAAAAATTGTTTTCTTGTTGAAGATAATAGTATATTATGTGGCAAGCGTGTGAAGCTGAAATTTTTACATGAGGGTGGAGATGTAAACTAGGCTTCACACACTTGCCACATACCATACTTTTTCTACGACCTTGAAATAAAATATATTTTTTCTTCACATTGTCATTCTTTTAACGTAAAGCCTCTTGTATTATCGACTTGTGTAACCATGGTTATCAACGTTACGGGTGTTCAACAGCTTTGTTTTATGAAAATACAATTCAGTTGTAATATTTAAAATAATGAACGGTGCGTAAAATGTTACTTCACGCACAGTGTGCAAAAAATAAAACTTCACACATAAAAATTGATGCGTGAAGTACCTACTCACTTCACGCATGGGAGTGGAAAAACTATTTTATGGCATTATGGCATGACAATCTTCACGGGTACATGGAAACATGAACAATAGATTAAGGCAAGGGTGATTAGGGAGGAGATGACTAGCAGTGTTTTAGCGCTGTTGAACGTTTATATGGTTTATTTTAGAAAAAAAAGCTTTCGAAATTTTCATATCTAATGCTCAGTAGCACCAACAAGATTTAATTTTAATCTACGTTTAAACAAATAAATGCAAATCAAAATTTTGACAACAATGTAGATATTATAATTCATTTGACATTTCATTTCAATGCAATATTTTCAATTTAAACCATGTTTAATATTTGATATGTAGGTGCAATCGGCCATAATTCTTACAATCTATAAACACACGAAATAATTTTTGTTTACTAATTCATAGGAGAATTTTATGCTTCATAGCTTCTATTAGAAGTATTATTTTCTAAAATAATCGGGAGGCAAAGTGCAAGGGAAAACTGTTTTCCCATGTTAAATGCTTGTCTAATAGATTTCGAGTGCTACCCGATATAGTAAAATATGAACTTTCTCACTAAAAAAATACTACATAGTTTGGAAAATAGTCATTATCAAGTATATTACAGATAGAATAACATTGCACCATGCATCTGCACCCTAAATTCAACATAACCTACAAAAATATTACAAACTTATCATTATTATTTATAACCCTAATCTCTAATCAGTTAATATTTAATTTGTAAAATATATTAAACAGGAAACTTTGTTAGAAAGTAGAAGAAAGATTAATAAAACAAACTTACATTATTTCTTGCGCCAACATCAGATCCAAGTTCTATAATTCGATCAACAAACGAAGCTCTGTTGTCCTTCACTACGTACATCAGCGGTGTCATTCCAGTTGCCTGCAAACAAATGTTTATCAAATCTCAACTCATTTTTTTAGTTCTACCAAAAAAGGTAACAATAGTTTTGTAGATTTCAACCCTAACATTTTTTTAAAACAATAAATAAGTATAAATATATGATTACGACGTATTACCCATTATTGGGTGTCCCAATCTGCTTCAATCTAAATTAGTTATGTATTGTTGTTATGCACGTACTTTTGCAATTACTCTGGCCATTATTCTATAATTCTCTATAATTTGCATAGTTTTCATCTTTATTTTAGATCATTAAAGTACAATTCAGTACAAAGTGTGTTCCAGAAAAAACATTTTAAACAAGTCAATGTTTTTCTATGTTCTCACAAAAGTCAATACAAAGACGAAAACGATTGACATGCAAATTCAGTTCACGTAAAGAAACATAAAGCTTATTTATTGCAAGTAGGAGCGAATCAAATCTAAATTCCCAACATCGACAGGCTGCAAAATCACGAAATAACATAGGTACATCCAAATTTAGGTTGGAATAAATTGCCTAACTAGTTCAACATGTTTGACAAATTATTATTGGTAATTAATCAGGCATTTGTGAATTTATTAATATAAATTTCGAAGGATTTAGGTCGTAGACATAGTTTATAGAGTTAGATACGGGACTTCGCGTGCCACAATTAACCAAAATAAAAAATAAAAATTGGTCACCCGATTCTAGCAAATTAACATATTGATTCTTGCAATCTCATCATAACAATCTTTCTTCACCAAACTTTAATCAAGAAAATAAACTTTTAAAGAAAACCAATTCAAATCTACATATTTTAAGAACAATTTGGCATATAACATATTCTTTACAATTACATTCGATGTTTGAATTTAGCCTAGGCCCTAGGCAGAAAATCTGCATTTTTGCCGTGTTGAACACATAATCTTTTTGCCGATTATTTAAAATTAATAAAAATCGAGCACTTCCATATATTGAAGTTTATTCTTTCGATTCCAGTTCCGTCAAATTGTAAACAAAAAGTTTTTGTCAAAAACCAAGCAATGAACGAAAAATATGAAAGTGTAGGTTTGTAATTTTACAAGAATCAAATTTGTACCTTTTTGTATTTTAAAATATTAGGTACTGTGAGGGATTTGAAAATTTTGAAATTTGATTTTTTTTAAATGGTAGTGGATGTGTAAAATAAAATTTCAAACTGAACAGTTTGTTTTTATATATGTATAAAAATTATCTGTTTTTTGTTTCGTGAATAGATATTTGAATTTTGTGAAAACAACCTTCATTAGTATTTTACTATAAAAATAAATAAAGTGTATGTACATATTTTATTAAAGGATAAAATACACAAAAAACTTTTTATTTTACAAGTTTGGCCCGAATTACGAGCGCATTTTTATGAATTGAACATTATGTTCTTATGTGGACTGTACTGTATAAAAGTGGGCTCGTAATACGGGCCTAAATATAGCATTAATATAGCATCTACAATAATATTCATGAATGTAATGTTGGTTTCATAAGTATATTCAATGACTGACCATAGTTCAAAGGTTCAAACACCCGAATTCGAATTTAGGCGATTATAAAAAATGATTCCTCACATATAAGTGACCCTGGGGTTTATTTCCCTCAACATATATTAATATATATATATATATATATATATATATATATATATATATATATATATATATATATATATATTAATGCCTGTGAGATTGTGTTTTAATTAATAATATCTACATTTACAGTAAAAATATTAGGTTATTAACCAAAGCAGATTGAAAAACCAACAATGAGTAAAGTAAAAGACATGATAATATACTTTTTTTTATGTTTTATTATTTTAAATTAACAAATGCTCTTAAAATTATATAAAATCAGCTATTTTGCAAAGTAAAAATTATAATATAAATTAAACACTTGGTTGTTTCACAAACTTTATTTAAACGACGATCTTTTCGACCCCTCGGTCATTATCAAGTTGATAATGACCGAGAGGTTTAATTTATATTATAATTTTTATTTTTATAATGTTTCACCAAGTGCCCACCATGACATCAATTAATAATATTTTGCAAAGTACTATTATCTACAAGATCTGTGAAATTCCTGCAATCTAAGAAACATTTCATTTAACTTACAGGATCTGCCACTCCCGCGAGAGGAGCCTGATTAACATCATCTCCTCCAGACGCCACCGCCTTCTCCAGAGATTTGAGCACCTGCTCCACGGGGGACCACTCTCCTTTTTGGCAGAGCACCAGGAGTCTGTGCGCCGCATCCCGCATCGAGGCTCCCGCGCTTTGTGGCTTCGGTGGACTTCCCGGCTCATCTTTATCCTTATCTCCGTTAGACCCCGTCTCATCTTTGTCCTTAGAGGGCGTCTTGGCGTCCGATTTATTGTCCCCATTGTCCTCTGTCTTCTCCGCGGCTTTTTTGCCACCCTTACCGCCTTTCTTACCCGGTTGGGACATGATCACTTGCACAAAGTGTCCATTATGTCAAGAATATGTTTAAGTAGGGAGTAAGATGTACAGTAACATGGTTAGTTTATCTTTATCGGAGGAATTTGTGTTGATGAAGGTGTAGTGAAATTACTTGGGACATCACAACACTTCGAAGGCACTGTTCATGTTGATGGTCTGGTGGTTGGAACATGACGCACTGACGACTTGGTACGGACTGGTAGGAACCCTTTGGCTCGCGTGGCTGGTCTATCATATGATCGAGGGGGGAGAACTACCCCAAGATTGTTCTCCGCGGAAAATCCCCCACTACTAAGGATTGTTGCCAATGTTTTCATCCCCCTCTAATAAGAATTGATTATGAAATATACCTTCACTAAAACAAATAAACCACTACTGAAGATATTACATTTTGAATATGAATAAAATAATACATATAATATTAACAAATAATACCATATAAAAAAATTATTAAATAAGAAATTTAAATTGCTGTAGGCACCGAGTGCCTACTTATTAAGGCAATACAATTTTATAAGCGTAATTCTGTTCAAAACTGTAAGCCTTACAGATTTGTAAAACTTTCGTTGAGTTATACATAAGAGGGGCGACTGGTAGTATAAATCCAATTTTATTCATTACCTATTTACAGATCTGTGAGACTTATAGTTTTGTACAGAATGTAGCCATTTTTACCCCTCAATTTTATGAATAAGCACGTTTTAAGACCCCTATAATCGGATTTTAATACTTTTACGATGATGTCTGTGTGTGTGCTTGTGTGTATGTATGTGTGTGTGTGTGTGTGTGTGTGTGTGTGTGTGTGTGTGTGTGTATGTTGGTTAAACGATTTTTCAAATTCTATAAGACTTAAGACCCGACGGATTTCTAAATCTAACATTAATGAGAAGAGCTGATTAGGTTTAGGTAACAATTGGACAACTGGTAGTAGTAGTTTCTTAAAAAAATTCTTCTAAATATTCTTTTTTGCCTCCCGCTACCCTTGGTAAGGAAGGTATATGGATCGTGCTAAAAATCACATATCGAGATTTTAGTAAATGACCACTTTTAAGGTCCCTAGAATCCAATTTTAACATTTTCACGATGATGTCTGTATGTATGTGTGTGTGTGTGTGTATGTGTGTGTGGGTATGTGTGTGTATATGTGTGTATGTGTATGAATTTTGTCTTCGCTCTAACTCAAATACTATCATTCAGAAAATTATGAAACCTTGTATTTCTACCCTATTCTAATACAAAAAGAAGCCATTAGATTTTGGTGTAAATCGGATAAATGGAAATGGCACTTTACTTGAAGCTCATAATGGTTTTTCTTCAAAAAATACCATTAAATGCCATTTTTTCCGCATTTTATGTTATTGGAAAATTATAGTTTATTGAATTTTGTACAGGTATACATTAATACTTTTTCTATATATTTTACAGATAAATTTAAAAATCATTTTTCTTTTTTTAATCCCGAAGCTTAAGATAAACAAAATTCCTTTGTTACACAGTTTATTTTTCAAATGAATGTAACTGACAGGTAAACGTTATTGTCAAAAAATTAATCACTTCAAATTAATAATAGTGACATATTCAATAATAAAGAAAATCGTAAATAAAGCAATAGTTACTTGCAATGGAACATAATATAGGTATGTGTTTAATAGTAATTTACGTAACAAGACCTGAAAGTGATACTTTACTGGGTGAGCAAGCATATTCCAGAGCGAGCCGTAGGCGAGCTTTGAACGCTTGTGAGCCCAGTATAGACACTTTCAGGTCATGTTGGGTACAATATTTTTTTTGCGATCCAGAAAAAAGAATAAAAAAGTATTATTTTATTTTTTACTGCGAGCAAATAAGAAATAAATAAACAACTGATCTCCATGGAAACATTTAGCTTTACCGGTCCTGGGATCGGTAAAGTACTTTCCGATCCCTTATAGACAACTTTCCGAGCTAGCTCAGCAAAGAAGGACTTTCCGGTCTAAATAGCGAAAAAATTAATAAAAATTAAATAGCGGGAGGTTTTGTGTTGGCCACAATATTTAACTGAGTTTTTTCAAGAAAAACAGTTAAAAACATGATTTTCGGGTACTTCCGGTTTGACCAATTATAACCAAAATCTAATCAGCTCTTCATTTGGATGTAAACTCGAGGAATATGTAAAAATTATAATTTTTGGAATTGTGGTATAGGAGTTATGCGAACAGGAATGACTGTCACATGCACATACGCGCACGCACGCATACATGCATATAGACATTATAGTAAAAATTGTAAAATCGAATTTTATGAATTCTAAAACGTGCTTATTTATTAAAAGCTCATCATCGAATATTTTGACCAAATATAATACCTTCTTTACCTAAAGGTGACGAAAGGTAAAAACTGAAAAAAATTACATTTTCGCCTATATCTAGCGACCTAGGTATGCATTTTTCTCGCAAATTAAACACCATTAAAATAAATGTTCTCTTAATGGGGCAACTTTTGTCTAATTTAACCGACAAGTTATCTTGGACACCCTATACTAAGGAGTTTATGTAGACATCCGGTATAATACGCACGTGTAACATTTATTTTAATATATGTATAGTAAATAATTTGTAAAAGATTGTTCTTCCGTCTTGCAAAAGCTTGCATTAGACGTCACCTTGAAAAAACAGCTGAATCACTGCATACATCAAGAATAAAATATAACAATGACTAAATTTCAAGGGAGCCGAGTTCTGCTAACACACAAAGCATTGATAAAATCTGGAGTGGTCACTATTGGAAAGCCTTTGAAAATCTGCATGTTTCGTCACAGGTTTCTTGACCAATCAGAAACAAACTTCGAGCTGTGCGTGACGACGTCTGACACGCTACTTCCGGCGCAGAATTCTGATTTGCGTCCATTCGAAACTCTTACCTTGTAATCTACTGCCCTTAAAATACTCGGACATAAGGGACAGTTTAGTGTGAAGAAAAATATTAGGTATTTTTACGGATACACATCGTGATTCAAGTAATTTCACAAGGTCTGTGGGTGTAGATAGAATGCTTTATTGACATTTTTTATTCGAGGAATTAATTGTTCAAGTAATCACAATAAGGATAAGGACAATAACTTTTGACATGTAATATTGTGTCGATTTTTATGCGATTGATTTTGGTTTTACATCTTTTCGAAAAGTGTATGTTTTAAGTTTTATACGTAAAAAAATAGATTCAATTTCAGAAAATGCAAATTTTCAGAATGGAGTCCTCCACCATAACAAAAAATAATAAAATGTACACTTTGTACTTAAAGTAAAACTCAATAAATAATTATTAAGATAAAAAAAAACATTTTAAATAATAAAATAATTTAAAAAATCTATTGTGGGCAGCTCAAGACTTTCCGTTAATTTGATGCATTTTGTACAAATCCCATACCAAATCTAATAAAATTATAACATGAATATATATTATGTTTACTCAAAAATAAATACTCTAAAAATGCGTACACTTACGTAACATTCACTTTACAATCAAATAATATTACTACCAAGTTTATATCTCTACACATTGTTAAGTTATTGCCCCAAAAGTCAATATTCCCCACATTTAGATGAAAACTTCAAAAATTTTCAAAAATCTAATTTTTACCTATCTAGATACTTCGCAAAGCGCTGATTTCAAATTTTGAACCGCAGGTTGATATCTCTTTTCGTTCTCGAGACATTTAGATTCAAAGTTTTGCTCAAAACTGCCCTTATTTGGTAATAACCCAAAAATGAGTCGAGATATGAATTTAGCGACAACACCATTCGATTCTACGGGCAAAATTACATAAGTACACCAATTTTCAGAATTTTTGCACACCGCATACAATTTCTAAAGCAAAATAACTGAAAATTGCCAAAAATCGATTTTTTCAGATTTTGGCCGTTTTCAGCGGTTTTCAAACTTTTATTCATAAAAAATGAACCGGTTGGACAAAAATTATGAAAATTGGTATACTTATGTATTTTTGACCCTAGAATCGAATGGAGATGTCACCAAATTCATATCTCGACCCATTTTTCGGTTTATACCTAAAAATGGGCAGTTTTAAGCAAAACTTTAAATTTAAATATCTCGAGAACGAAACGAGATATCGACCTGCGGTTTCAAAATTTGGAATCAGCGCATTGAGAAGTATATAGATACATAAAAACTAGATTTTTGAAAATTTTGAAGTTTTTATCTAAATGTGGAGTATATTGATTTTTGGGGCAATAATTCAAAAATGGGTAGAGATGTAAACTTGGTAGTAATATTATTTGATTGTAAAGAGAATGTTACGCAAGCGTACACATTTTTAGAGTATTTGAACAACTGTATGTATTATTAAAAATAAAAGAATTAAATAAAAATGGAAAATGCTATAAAAAAGTTCCTGGGAAAAGATTCTATATATCCAATAAAATTATAACACGAACACATACTATTTATTACAAATTCCATACCAAAAGTTACTTAAGACTAAAACCAATTTAACAACGTATTCCTTAATTTGACAATAGGAAGAGCTGAAAAGGTTTTGGTACTAATTGGACAACCGGAAGTAGTAGTTTCTAATCTAAATATTATTTTTTGGAAATTTATGTTATTACAAATATTAAAGACTTTAAAATTCTCTATCCGATACATTGAACAAGTTTATTATATCTTTTATAGATTTAGAGAATTATAAATATAAAAAATAATCCGTTGTAATGAATCTCACAGCCCAAATACGGCCATGGAAACAAATTGAAAAATTAAAATGTTTGTAACTGACAAAAATATCAGTGTCAAAAAACCAGATACATTAATGAAGACATTTTCTGGGAAGTACATTTAATATTTCTTATTTTATTAATTAAATATTTAAAATTGTAGATACATATATTACAATATGCGCATCAGAAATACCGTCAATGTTGTCAATGAATTTGAAGAATCTCGAACATTTACAATAGTACGAGGAATTAATATATAGAATGAATTAAAAAATTAACGAATAATAGATGTAATTAGAATTTTTGTGTATGTACCAGAAATGTTAAAATACACTATGTACCTTAGCCTAATATGGAAATGTCGAGAGGTCTTGTGTTAGCCACAAGTTTTTTTTTTTTTTTTTGTTGGTATGCTAGTATCAAGTTTATATTTGAGTATTTACTACAAAATATTATTAATGTTTGTGTATTAACTAAAGCGGTTCCTGGAACTCGCATCTCATTAACCCTTAAAAACATTATTAATATTATTTCCTTATCGCAACGGAATAATGTAATTGATAAAATATATATTTATTATTTTCGTTTCTTTCAGTCGCTTGTTTTATTATATATTTCTCATTTTAATGCGTTCGAAATAGTATATTATGTGGCAAGTGTGTGAAGCTGAAATTTTTACATGAGGGTGGAGATTGCGACACGAGTCGAAGGCGAGTGTCGTAAACCACCCGAATGTAAAATAGGCTTCACACACGTGTTACATACTACACTTTTTCTACGACCTTGCAATAAAATATAATTTTTTCTTCACATTGTCATTCTTTTACGTTACGGGGATTTAACACCTTTGTTTTATTAAAATACAATTCAGTTTGTAATATTTAACATAATGAAGTAACACTTCATGCAGTGTACAAAATATCAAACTTCACACATAAAAATTGATACGTGAAGTTCTCACTTCACGCATGGGAGTAGAAAAAGTCAGCGTTACGTGGCCTTCAAATACCACGACGTATTGCGAATTAATCTTTGGAATACCCCATATACCTTAATTAAAAATAATTCATGATTATACAAAATTACGGAGAAAACAATTATCTAAAATATGGCCCGTTTTCTGTGCCGGTCGGTGTATATTGTATATATGTCTTTTTATTTGCTATGACAGTCTTGCATCTTAGGCCCGGTGTTTTACTTGTAGTTAAAGTGTCAGTTGTTAACTACCGATAAGAAAAATATCGCATCATAAATATGTGCATAATTTTAATTTGCGCTCTAATATTGATGTGATATTTTCATTTTATCTGGCAGTTAAATTAACTGACACTTTATCCAGAGATGGAAAAACCGGGCCTTTGTACAAAATAATAGAATTTTCTTCCTCTGCCATATTAAATTTGCAATGCTGTTACCTTGTTTTAATAGTTATCTATCCGTCAGATAAAACAGTGCCAGATTAAGTATCTGGTAGATAGCTAGCCGGAATTTTATCTAGAGGTGGAATAACCGGGCTTAAATCTAGAAAATACAATATTACTCGACTGCAACAATAACAAATATTCTACCACTTACCCAAATCACCATTTCCCAACATATATTACTGAAAAGAAGAAGTAAGGACAAACACAGAAGAAGAATAGACAGTATTCAGTTTAATCAAATAATGTTTTATTTTTAAAATAAGACTATTTTTTACAAAACAAAAAAAAAACACTTTCAGCTGCCCATTAGCAATAGATACAATAAATATACACAGGTTGCAAAACTATTGGTCCAAACACCCCTCTTTATACAAACAATGCATCCGCTTTCGATAAACCAAACGTTAAAAAAGTCATAGAGTGGTATTCAGCAACTAATTTATCCTTAGTGAATAAATTAGTTGATGATATTCACCCATAGAGTGACAAAATAAAATCCTCTACAACACTACTATAAATTTATGTCCATGTAAAAATCGTTAATATTAAAATTTTTCACACAAACAGAATTGTTTGGTTTATGAAATAAAAAATCTATATTAATAACGCATAACGCAATCAACAATGCTGACCATCAAACTGTATATTTGACATACTGTCGCAATCATAACAATTTTAATTTACATTTAATAGTTAACTGTAATACTGATAGAACTATTTTTAATCGTCCACAAACAGATCACAACCCTACACAAATTAAATAATGTTGTGTTTTGTGAAAAGATCCAGTTTAGCTCTCGCAAAAAGAGAACTAGACAGGAATCATATGTATAATAGATATATTATTTATATAAAGCTTTGTACACGCGCATGAAATAGTATTAATGTCCGTGACTATGTGACCCGAGAAACTATATGAATATACTCGTACAATATAAAATGAATTAAAAATACAAAACAGAGAAAACAAATAAGAGCGCGATTTAAAATCTTATCTTAAGTTGTATGTATACTGGACAAAAAATAGAATATAACAATGAAGTTAATAAATAAGAGAATAGCGAATTGTTGTGTGTGTGGTGTGACTTACGTTTACATTAGATACACGTTAGACCTCGAGGTCCTCGGACCAGCTGCAGTCCATGGCCTCGGAGTTGGTGGCGGACTCGGTGAGCAGGAAGAGGTCGTACTGCAGCTTGGACTTGGGCACGCACTTGTCGCCGGAGCCGCCCGTGCGCTCCTCCGACGTCTCAGTGTCACTTGCGCTGGGCGAGCGCTCGCTTGTACTGCTAGAACATTCATCCTCAGAATTGGACTCGGAAATCATGGCCTCACCGGCAGAGTTCTTAGGGAACGAAGATTGCAGAAGCAACAAGTCCCCGGACGGCAGGGATGGAAGGCTATCAGGTTTCGAGCAATTATCTTTGACTTTTTTGCGGCTAATTTCAGACGGCAACGCGGGCAAAGTAATGGCCACGTCAGAGTCGTGCTCTAAGTCTGGATTGTTTTCCAATTTCACGGTGCTCCTGATAGTTTCCAGGCCTGACTTTATCGGCGTGCTAGTGCGTAAGCTGTAGTGCCAACTGTTTGATAGGTAATCGCCCGGATGGCATATCTCAGGGGACTGAGAATGAGAGTCTCTTAAAGAAACGGATTTGGATCTGTACCGGTTATCGTTTTTGTCGTCTGGGCTGACGATTGCCCCCGCCGACGCGGAGAGACTAAGATTGTTGACTTTGGTCCGTGGCCGTTTAGAGGCCGGAGACTTGGTCGGCGTGGACTTAGGTGGGGTGACATTACGGAAGCTACCAGCTCTACGCACCATTCTGGAGGCAATGACTTCGGGGGACTCATCCATATCAAGCACCCAACTCACAGAATCACTCTTCTCCACCACCCCCTTCACCTTTGGAGAGCTCGGGGGCGAGTCATCCAAATCAAAGTTACAGTGAAACCGTTCGTTCGGGGTCGGGCTCTGACTTTCCGGTATACGGTTTGGTGTATCTTTCATAAAGTGACTTGTTCTCTCTCTAAATGAAAGCGTACGTTCTAATATGTGTGATGTGCCGTGGTGTTTCTCGTTAAAGCTAGATGTGTGATGCGTTCGGTTCATGAAACTTCCAGCGGGCGTTTTGTATGATAGATCATCACAAAGAGATTGGTTGGAGCCGTGCAAGGATTTGCGGTTAGGAGTTTGTCCCTGGAGGATAGCGTTTACTACCTCTGAATTCTGCTTCAGCTTCCACTGCAATTCTTCATTATGAAGGGTCAGTCTCTTGTTCTGTTTTGACTCTTGGCTAAGCGATTCTTGCAGTCTCTTATTATCTTTGGTTAGTTGTCTGGAATTATAAAAATAATATCAGTAAACACTTTAACAAACATCTACGATTTGGGCAATTTTTTTTTGTTTAAAGCACATTTTTTTTCTATAGCATATTCTAAAGTGTGATCTTCTCTACTCAGAATAGTGGATCAAGTACCACTTTAAACACAAGGGTAAAGAGTACTTTTTTAACAAACGTAAAAGAAGTTATTTTAACTGACGCGTCGTGTCACAGTCTCTTGCAAAATTTATTGCCAAGGCGGCATTTCATGGACGTGGTATAGCAGAGTCTTTGAATTTAGCATAGGTGGTACATCTGCATTTTTACCGTGTTGAACATATAATTTTTTCGCCGGTTGTTTATAATTATTATTAATTTTAATATTTAAATAATTAATGTTATGTCGTTGTCATCATTTTGCATAAAGGTACTATGGCAGTAAAAGTAACTTTAAAATTTCATTACCTAGTAACTGTCAATAAAATTGATCAAATGAACAAATAATTAAGAGTGATTAGCGATAACTAGCAGTATTCTAACTGCTGTCAATCGTTCGTGGATTATGTTATAGTTTATAGTTGCCGTCATATAAGTATGGACTGGAGATTTCTACACTGTTACCAATTTACTGTTGCTGGCCATGTTGAAAATGCTAGATTATGAAGAAGCGATAACATCGCACGGCAAGGGACAAGGTGCGGAGAAAGGAAAAAATGAGCATCAGTCCCCATACTTATTTAACGGCGAGTATAGAGAAAAATACTTGCACGTAATTAATTTTTCTATAAGTTATTTTAAGTTTTTCTCTACAAAATCCATGAACCATTGACATTTTTTCATGATACCACTCAGTGTTTTCATTCGAATAATGTGCGACGGAGCGAAGTTCATCCACCAAAAACCAAGACGGCATTAAAAAGAATCGGAATTATGTATTTTGAGGCAAACAAAAGTTCAACATTTTACTCGATAAATTGTTATACCCAATTATGTAACATTTTTCATTTTTTTAATTAATTAAATTAATTTTGAAGGTACATATCTAATTAAAGGTACTTTAAAATAAGTAGGTACTTACAATTCTACATCTGTCTTGCGTTCAAGTTGTAATTCTAAATCTTCTACGCGGGCTTGGAGAGACTGTGCCCTGATGAGGGCAGCGGGTAGTTCTTCGGCAGCTTGGCTGAGTTCGCCATGCGCACGACGAAGTTCGGAGAGTTCTGCGAGCTTCAGGTCGAGAACAGTGCGCAAGGACTCCACTTCGTCCTGCAGCTGTGTGCAGCGCCCCAGTGCGGCCTGCCCAACAACAGAACACTTGTCTGGGCTGCCAATACCATTCTACGTGCACCGTGCAAGATTAATTAGTAACAAACAACCAAATCACAAAGTAAAAAATGCAAAATTATAGAAAAAATACGATCGTGCAAAATTATATCTATATACATAATTTGAGAATAAAAAGAAGGTTTTTATTATAGAGCGTGCAAAAAACTTTTATTATTTCACCTACCAGTGTATGTGGTAGTTGTGATTTAACTATTAATAGTGCTGCCAAAACATTGTTTAACTTGTGTACTTTTCTTGAATAATATTCAAGTACAGCAAAAATATTGTATGCAGCGCTTATAAAACGCATCGTACATGCATTTTTGCACTTCTTACTAACTATTAAAAACAACGGGTGGTGACGGTTAAAGATAAACAAGATTTAACATGTGATATTAGTTTTATGTAATTTCCTGCTCCCTTCTTAATTTTACGAAAAAAAAAAAAAAAAAGAAAAAAAAAAGAATTTTAAAGCCTGTTTCACACAATTTTTTCGTCAATTTTGTGAATTTCACCAAGCTCTAGAAATTAAGCTCAAAACAGTTGCTTTACACTTGTCGTTCTAAAGACCGTTTTCATAATCAGGTTGACTTTAAAATTTTAATTAAAATTACTTTAATACTTCATCTTTAATTTGAAATAATGCTCGATAAAATGTTACAAGTTATATTATGGAAACGAACAGTAAACTTTAATTTTAAATTAAAGTGTTAAAAAAGAAAATTTATTATGAAAACAGCCCTTAGTAAGCCACTGAAGAAGCTGAAAATAAAAGCATGTTCTATTTTTCCTTCAATCTTTTAGTGCTTTCTAGTAATTTTAATAACACACCAAAATGTCAATTTAATTATATGATTGTTAAATGTCAATGGCTTTTGACATTTCTATATGAAAAAATTGATAAAAAAATAATAAATGTAAAACAAGATTAAAACTACTCAGAATTAAAAGTTCCATACAAAACTGTATTTACATTATATTTTTTTGTGGTTTTGGTTTCTTTGCATTTTTAGGAAGGATGCAAAATTTGTCAATATGTAGTATGTCTTAATAAGACAGTATTAATTAAATGTTTAAACAATATGGGCAGATATTATAAACGTCTAGTTAAAGTTAGTACCATATTAAATTTAATTAAATGAAGAAAGGCGATGATTTTAAGTATTCCTTACGATGACAATATCGCATCGTTACGCAATGTCAAATGGGTAAGTGAATATTGTCAAAATTCCGAATTGTATTTTTTGTTTAAGCGTAGCTTAAAATTTAACAGCCCGATTCACAAAAAAGTTTAAGCTAATCCTCATTTTTGGATTAGTGAATTCTATTCTATTCCGGTATTTAAAATTAATTTTCATGATATTGTCAATAAAGGTAGATACTTGGAATAGATTAGAATATATTTTAAGATATAAACTGTCAAAATTAGAGTAGAATTCGCTAATCCAAAAATGAGGATTAGCTTAAACTTTTTTGTGAATCGGGCTGTGTCAGCGATGCAAATGGGCATAAATGTCATAAAAACGTGAAAATTGATTCAAATTTATTAATTTTTATTAAATTTACTGTAGAACTAAATTTAACTGGACATTATAATACAGACCCTTGAGTGTTATTTAATCGTATTCATATTGCTTTTTTTGTGAAAAGTAAATTAGATAATGAATTTTTATTCCAATGAGGAATAGAGAATATTAATTATTTTCAATAAAGTAAAGATTGACTTTTACAAATTATTACTGTTTCAAATTATGAAGAAACCAATAACAATAAAAAAATTTGAACATATTGCACTCTACATTTTTTGCCGTAAAATGAACAGAAGAGATGGAAAATGTACAAAACTAATATCCCATGTTAAATCCCTATGTTCACCCATAACCGCCACCACCAGGTATTTTAAAAATTGTATATTGTTTAGCATGCTTCGTAAAACTATTTATGACGTACCTGTAATTTATTATCTTTGGTATCGGATTTGAAAGTTTCTAAAATTTTCTTATTTTCCTCTTTCAGGAGTGCTACTTCATCCTGGGCAGTTATTAGTTTCTCTTCGAATTTTCTTTCTTTCAAAGTAAATTCCTCTTTGAGTTTATTATTAATATACTTCAACTCCTTGAGATCTTCAATCATGGAGGTTTTCTCATCCAGCTGTTCTCTAATTGCTTCATTTTCTTCTCTTAAAATTTCAACAGCAGATTGGTTATTTCTTCGGAGTCTTTCATTTTCTTTCTCTAATTCAAGAAGCCTGTATCTATGTTCGCTAACATAAGCTTCAATACGAATCGAGATTTCATTTTCTCGATTGGATATTTCTAAATCTAGTTGGTTTCTCAACTCGTTGTTGTCTTCTGCGAGACGTTGTTCTAATTCTATTAATTCTTGTTTGTTCCTCTCGTTTACTGTAAAAAAGAAAACATTTATTTTGTGTCATAAATTTTGGGATAAAGAAGCTTTTACAATCAAATTTGAACTTGACGTTTGCATATATAGTATCAAAGGTAGGTATTCAGTTGTATACGAGCCCTGTCTCAAAACAGTTGGATTGCTTGTAAAAATTGAAGTTTAAATTTAGAAGTAATAATTTAAGAATTTTTTACTTTTTATGTAAAATAGAGATACTCCATATAGTAATTTAACTTTAAATTGAAATTTTAGCTAAAGACTGCAAATTTAGCAGTATAATAATAACATAAATCGATATGTTTAATTTGATATTATTTATCGCCACTGAGTAAAATTTTATTTTTCTGAAATCGGAAGGAAAGTATTGTTTTCGCGCCTAAAAAATTAAAACTTTTTAAAAAATTTTGTTTATTTTTTCTGTCCACTTTGTAAAGAGAGGAAAACTACTAGATATTTATAGAAAATCAGATTTAGTTATTAAATTTCAAATTAATTTTTATTACAATCAAAGGTTTGAGAAAATAATTAATACATAATTCGTCAGTAAAATGTCTGTACTTGACTCGGAGCCGTAAAATACTCGGTACGGAGTGCCTCGTATTTCAATATGGCTTATCGGCAGTAATGTACTAATTTTCTGACTCATATATAACTAATGACATGGATAACATTGCTGTTTAGGATATGGAAATCACGAGCCTAAATAATTTGGTAGCACAATACCTTGCTTTGTTACAATATAGATTATATTTGCACTTTTTGATTAAAGTTAGTTTGTAAATTATAACAACTTACATCAAATCTAGAACATTTTCCACTTCAAGTTAATATGAAGCAGATTCTAGATTGGTTGTAAATGCACCTTAATTATGGTAACTTACATTCAGCTACATCTCTGCGTTGTTTCTCGAATAGTTCTGTTATTTCGGCTCGGAATTTTATGCGTTCTTCTTCTATAGTCTGTGCAGCAAGAATCTTCTGTTCAGAAACTGCGTCTTCGAGACGGCGGTAGCCCATACGCGTCTCTTCCAATTCTAGTTTATCTTTGATCCATTGCGTTCGAATGTGTTCTAATTCACGTTTCAAACTTGGGGTTCGGAACGCATCCAACTGCAACAGAAAGGTTGATAATTAGTTTAATGTGGGTAAATTTCTCGCCTGTGGGGTTTTACAAATGCTCTAAATCTACATACATTTATTCTTAAAAAACCAATGTTTCATTATACATTTATATCTTCTTCGGGGTAAGTAAGATATTACAGATTCTTAAACATAAAATCTTGTATAGTTTGTTTCAAGATAAATGCACATTGGCTTCGACTTCTTAAGCTTGTCCACCCCTCTCCCCGGAGTATTTCCTTACCTGAGAGGGCCACGAGCGGATTATCAAAGTTACAGTACAAACCGGGAAATATACAGTTAAAATCTTTTAAAATTCGCAGAATTTTGATTCACGTTATAGCTGTTTTACACTTCATAATAAATTGTAAAACTTTGTGACCTTCAATTTATTGACAATTATCGACAAAAAATGTAATACAGCAAAATCGTACAATTTATTGTGAAAATAAATTGTACAATAATTATGAAAATTAGAACGTGTTGGTTACTTTTCCAGTGCCAACTTTATAATATTTGACATATTGAACCATTTCTGTTTGACGTTGTATGCTTTGTGTCTATCACGGAAGTTTTTTATTTTTATGAAATGTCACAAAAACGAAACGCAAACATACAAAACAAAAAGTTAACCTTAAAATATACCTGATCATCAAATGCGGTTGGTAGCCCTTGTCCCAACAACAATAAATTGATAGAAAATCATGAAGTGTAAAATGAAATGTTTATATTTTCAAAATAAATTGAGCAATTTATTGTACGATTTATTATGAAGTGTATTATGGGTTTTATCCATGTTTCAAGTGTTCATTTGTAAACAACAAAATATAAACATATTGAATAATAAATTGTAATAACTTTATTATGAATTGTAATACCTAATTTGTGCTTACTGCCTGTCTTATTAGCCTTGCAAATCGCTTAACAAAATATATGAGATGGCGGAAAAGTCAATGTAATACAACTATAACACAAACTATAGACCTAAATCAACAACAGAATGTACTCGTATCGTAGCAAACAAATGTGTTTGTGCTTTTTTGAGAATTTCTGTACGATGCTTGGAAAACTGGATGATTAAACGAATGTATTTAAGTGAAGATTTTATATTTAAAAATGTCTAGATATTTGCAATGAAGAAGGTACCATAATAAGTGTACAATATTTATACATCGGTTTTGTAAAAATAAATGCTCTATGGTGATTTCGAGTATTTGTTAACATCTAGGTAATTAGTTCAATATTAAAATGAATGATAAAATTCAAAACTTAATTTTGTAAAATTAATGTTTTCTGTAATGAATTTTGGAATAATCACAAAACAAATTCGTTATCAGTACTATTTACACGATGACTAACCAGAAAACCAATACAAATTTCACTTTTGTTGTGTTATTATTAACCATTCACGATAAAAATTTTGATTACCTGAATCAGAAGAAAATACAGATACGTCAAATCAAGCAGAGATGTCAAATAAAAATTAATATTAACCAAGAGGAACAACCACGGGAATAACGTAGAAATCTTCATCGCGGTGTCAAAACAAGATAAACTTCTTACCGTGCTTTTAAACCGTTTATTAAATTTCATTTCACTAACTTACGAACACACAACTGTCAAACAAAATGCGAAACCGTCACAAATTGAGATGTTGATGTTCACTGTTGCAAGTGTAAACGAAAACTGATGGGGAATTGGGAGTTCGATTGGTCTTTAAGCAAAACAGCCCTGTCCAAACAACCGTTATCTCCACAAACAATTAGGGAGGGATGAGATGCAAACTAAGTGGATAACGAGTTTGGACTTGCTGGATGTGCAAATCCAATAAGTGCTAATAAGTTTAGCTTTGAAGGGTGAATTTGCAGTTCGTTAAATCGTAATTAAAATTCACCTTCAAATAAAAACATTTATTTTGGGAAATAGAATTATAATTTTTATGTAGTATTTTTATCACTCGCTAAGAGAGGTATTGGAATCATGCTAAAAATCGCATATCCAGATTTTAGTGGATAAGCACGTTTAAGGTCCCTATAACCCGATTATAACATTTTTACGATGATGTCCGTGTGTGTGTATGTGTGCGGGGTTGTGTGGATATTGGAACCACGGTTTCTCAAATATTATAACACTTAAAATATATTTAACTGCATACATACATACATAAAATCACACGTGTCCCACTTAGTGGGTTAGCAAAAACCCGAAAACAATAGTAACAATAAGAAAAGGGATAAAAGTAAGAGCTCAGCTGACTCACTTCACTCATTTAACTGCAGTTTCCTCAATCTGACATTTCTGGGACGAGTTGATTAGATTTTGGTAACAATTGGAGTAATAGTTTCTTAAAAAAAATCTTCTAAATATATTTTTTTTTTAAATTTTGTTATTACAAATATCGAAGAACATAAAATACATATATACATCAGAAATACCGCCAATCTTGTTAATGAATTGGAAGAATCTCTGACATTTAGGAACTTCCTCATACAATGAAAAACAATATTTGGGTAAAGTTCTATAATTTTTTTTGTTATAAAACTACGGTTCGATAGCGAAGTACAATACAATACTTATATAACATAAAATGGAAATGGCGAGAGGTATTGTGCTGGCCACAACAGATATCTTTTACCTCCCGCTACCCTTGGTAAGGGAGGTATAGGGATCGTGCTAAAAATCTAATATCGAGATTTTAGTAAATGACCACGTTTTAAGGTCCCTAGAATCAATTTGTGTATATGTGTGTGTGTATGTGTACGAATTTTGTTTGCACTCTAACTCAAATACTATCATTCAGAAAATTCTGAAACCTTGTATTTTTACCCTATTCTAATAGGAATAGAAGCCATTAGATTTTGGTGTAAATCGGATAAACGGAAATGGTACTTTACTTGAAGCTCATAATGGTTTTTCTTCAAAAAATACCATTAAATGCCATTTTTTCGAATTTTATGTCTAATCAAAATTAAAGATTATTGAATTTTCTACAGGAATACATTAATACTTTTACATATAAAATTTAAAAATATTTTTTTTTATTAGTCGCGAAGCCTAAGATAAAAACTATTCCTTTGTTACACAGTTCATTTTTCAAATGAATGTAACTGACAGTAAATGTCACTGTCAGAAAACTTATCACTTCAAATTAATAATAGTGACATTTTAAAAAGAAAATAGTAAATAAAGCAATAGTTTTCTGCAATGGAACAGTTTGTAGCGTTAGTAAATACGTAGGTAGGTATGTATTTAAATTAATAAAAATTAAATAGCGGGAGGTTTTGTGTTGGCCACATCAGATTTTTTTATAAATGGAATTAAGAGATGAATGAAAAATTGCATTTTTTTTTCGAAAAGATTGAATGATAACAGTTCTTACTATGTTAAGGTCTCGTAATATCAACTGAATTTATTCAGGTACAGAAAAAAAGTGTTATATTTTCCTAATTCACAAACTATCGCAAAATGGTACTGTTAACTCTTCAAAAGTGGCGCCTTTTACTTTAACACGGGAGGTGGTGCCGAGTCTGAGAGACCCATGTATCAAAAAAATATTACCGGAGTATTTTTGTTACAAAATGATTGAATTGATTGATGATTGATCATTTGTACCTCTCGCTAAGAGAGGTGGTTCATGCTAAAATTTGCATATCCAGATTTTAGTGAACAAGCACGTTTTAAGGTCACTAGAATCAGGTTTTAGCATGTCTTTCTCTCTCTCTCTCTCTCTCTCTCTCTCTGTGTGTATGTGTGTGTGTGTCATAATTTTTCAAATAATATTAATACAATTTATTATATCCAATTTTATTTTAATTCTGTAGTAGAAAATTATTAACATGTTTAATAATATTATTTAATGCGAAAATAATTATTTAGTTGTAAAATCTCAATAAAAGTATATTCAAACTATTATTTTAAAATTATATTTATGAAATTTATATATCTCAATCCATTTGAACATTATTAGAACTACGATATTTTAATAATTAATATAGTGAAATAAGTTTAAATATAAAGATCCAACACTCAAGATAAAAGAATGATCAAGGTCCACACCTCGTAGTATTTCTTTATAAAATAAACAAGCACCGAAAAAAATACTTAACACAAATTTACTTTTGACACAATATTACATTTATTGTTGAAAATAATTCTGAATGCAATATTATCAAAATTATCTATTTCCAGATAGAAATACATGACGCAATACTAATACCGAAATAAACACAGTGTTTAACATTCTATCCAACGCTATTCTAATTGACATGTCTTTCTGAATCACAGTAATTTGACATCCATATTTACTACGCTTATTTGTAATTTGATAACACGCAATTCCCATTTTCTCATTACATTTAAGTGGCCATAATAATTTCCCATTTTTCAAACATGTTTCGTCTAGGTTGCGTCCATCTGCATTCATTTTCCTGAAATTCCCTTTAATCCCAGATCTCGGTATTCCCTTCCCTACAAACAGGTAATCTGTAAGTCGAAGGCGCCAGGTTTTATTGTATTCAAGTTGCAATAAAGCCATTACGGACAAGTATTTGCATGTTAGGACAAGATGTAATGTCCAGAAGCTCAAGAGTTCCGTGTTGAAATTCTTTTTGAAAATGAAATTGGTTTATTGCTTAACAATAAACAGAAAAGGAAAATTGTACAACTCAGACACCCCTGCAGAAAGGAAATTTCCGAAAAGTATTAGCTAATATTTTTTTATGATGTCCAAAGAATTTTAAAAATATTTAAGCACATATTTAATAAATGAGACTACTCGTATAAAATAAAAATATAAAGAACAAAATATTACATTCTAGCTTGAGATTAATATAATATTATGACGTTTTCCTAGTAATCAAAATTTGGCCTAATTTATTGTAATAAATAATCGATGCTTGATAGTGTTATTATGTAAGTAAAATAAATGTGAAATTGTTCATAAGCTACGCTTACTTGAAGTTTAATCTGCACTTTCAAGCAATTTTTATATTTACATTATTACTCTAATATTTTTTGTACATCTTTTTGAATTTGAAATTGGTTAAATAGACAATATTAAATTATAGCTTTGTTCGAGCAGACAATTTGCAACAGTTTGACGTATTGTTCACTTCAGGCCCGGGAACCGCAAATGGGGGATACCGGGATAGCATTTTTAGTTTTGCTTCCATACACTAGATATGGCGACACCAGTATCGTTAGTGTGTCAATTTTTTTAAATTTTTTTCTTTTGCGCGAATTTTGACATTTGTCATTTTCATTTGAAACAATTCTGACTGTCATTGTGAATATATTTTTTGTATTATAAGTAGTTATTTGTGTGAAAAAAAACGTGTAAATATTTAAGAAGACAAGAATAAAGTGTTGTGTACCAAATTGTACTGCTACTGGAAAGTGAAAATATATTTTTATATAATTGTATTATTTTATACCAGTAAAACATATTACAAAATCGTATTCTAGGGATAACAAACTATAGATTTCGACAGTCTTATCGGGATTTATTTGTCAAGTGGTTGGAAGTTTTAAACATGGATGAATGCTATTAAGTATTGTATCTTTCCTAAATGAAATTACAGTGTTTTCAAAAATGCATTATTTTTTACTCATTTTATGTAATCTTTGTAAGACTGATTTGTAGTTGAAGTAGATTTTTCATAAAATACTACGTAATGATAGTATTTTGTGAAAAAAATGCTTCAACTACAAATTAGGGGTAATTAATAAACCGAATATACCAATATTAATTGTAGGTAATGATAATACCGACCGAGTTTTATATTTAATTTTGCTTCCATACACCAGATGGCGACATTGATGTGGTATCGATGCTTAACATGTACGTTTCCAATCTAAAATAGTGTAAATGGTCTGTGGTTCACTTTTACCGGCGGTTGTTGTCTCTTGTTGACGCCAGCTGTTTTCTGTATTGTTTATCTCAGCTGTTTGGTGTTTTGGCTGATATCAGGTTAGGACAATAATTTGAAATCATGACAGGTATTTTCAGATGACATTGAAGATATTGATATACTCGACTCAGAGTCACTGCTTGATGTATTTAAATCAGACATTTTAAAAATTAAAAAGAAATAACCTTATTAACCTTTGCTGTCACCCAGTCACCGAAGTTTTCCCATGCGATTTGACCTTAGAAATGCTAGTGCGCATGTCACGGATTTAAAATTTGAAAACAATCCTCAAATTCTCCTGACTGTTTCAAACCGCTGCACGAACACCGAATTCTTAGTGTGAATTTGTAATGGAGTATGTGACTAAATTTTGATTTTTACATATATGATACTGGACCGAAAAATAAAATACCCGTATTTTTTTAAATTGATTAATTATTCGTAGTTTACGAGAAAATAATTATTAAAACTTTGGAGAAGGGATCTGTCACGTCAGTAGGGTAGAATGTTAGAAGAAGACAGTTAGACTGAGATAGATATATTGTGGTAGGCGAAAGTGACAGCAGCTGTCACTTTCGCCATTCCATAACCTATCACAACATATCTATCTCAGTCTAACTGTCTTTTTCTACAATTCTACCCTACTGACGTCACAGATCCCTTCTCCAAAACATTAAATTGCAAATAACAATATTATTACAAACTAATGTTTAGTTTTTATTATTATAACGAGAAGCTATGGAGGTTTGTTTTAGTATATTATGACATATATTGAAATTCGATTATGGTCACATACCCCATTTACCGCTGCTCGAACGCCAAAATTCTTATGCGCATGCTTCTGATAGTTCGTGACAGTTCCTGACTGCTGCTCGAACAAAGCTATTGTAATCTAATTTTAAATTCTTATGTCACATGTGTACTTCGTTGTATGCCATTATTATCTTTATCTTTCGATACGTTTTGGTTTTGTAGCAACATCTTTTTTGTATCAAAACGAAATATGTACTTAATTTACGGTCATATTTGACTATATGGAGACACGTTTATCTAAAGTTCTACAGAAAAATATAGCTTTATTTAAAGTTCGTCTTGATTTAACTTTCGGTGTACAACCGGAAGTGTTGTTTGTACATATTTAAAGTAAATTTGTTTATTCAATTAACAACGAAATTCGTTTAAATTTAGTAATAGGGAATTCCACTCATCGAATTTTTATATAAATTATATACGTAATTATTTCTTCCCACATAACTGTGTTAATGACGTAAATTTCTTTTCAATATGTTTTATCACTTTTTTAATAAATGCTAAAATACATTACATACTTTCTTTTATTGGCCGACACTGTAAGTAGGCGTTCCCATCATCAAACCAGTGACTGCCAGACTGTTAAACTGGGGTATTTGGTTACGGAGGTTATGCGGCTACACGCTATTATTTTTACAAATACTTAAATATTAATAAACTATAAATGCAATATACTAAATTTAACATGAGTAAAAGAAAAGAAAATAAGAATAAAATGAAATTTTTAAATATAAAGTGACATAAACTTAGACGCACAACATTGACAAATGATTTAGAACCTCTAGTAACAGCAGCCAAGACAGCAGCTGCTGTGAGGGAAAGCACGATGTAATGCCATTGCTCTCCACAACTGGGTTCGCTTACGTCAAGGCGGAAAACGCTGGATACCAAATTTTTCCCATTTTTACCTCCCGCTACCCTTGGTAAGAAAGGTATAGGGATCGTGCTAAAAATCACATATCGAGATTTTAGTAAATGACCACATTTTAAGGTTCCTAGAATCCAATTTTAACATTTTCACGATGATGTGTGTTATGTGTTGATGTGTGTGTATGGATTTTGTTAACGCTCTAACTCAATACTATCATTCAGAAAATTCAGAAACTTTGTATTTCGACCCCATGCAAAGAAACCATTAGATTTTAATGTTAACCGGATAACCGGAAATGGCACTTTACTTGAAGCTCGTAAAGGTTTTTCTTCAAAAAATGCCATTAAATTCCATATTTCGCATTTAAAAGCTATTTTTTTTATATAAATCCCAGAGCCTTTGGTAAACACAATTCCTTTGTCGCACTGTTCATATTTCAATGGGCTACTTGCGTGGTACTGAAAATCCGATTTCTATCACTATGTACGTAATGTTATGTTGAAAACATATAAAAATATATAAATTTTATTTTTTAAAAATTATTTGTTTTTTAGTAAATTAAGAAAGAAAATTTTCTGTGACGTCATTATATTAAATTCGAGAAGGATACCATGTTTAAAAATGTACCGTATAGATGGCATGACGTGCGAGAAAGTTTTAATTTGAATATGACATTAGCTCATTTCTCTCTCTCTCTCTGGGCTCTCAAACATATTAATTACTTCACAAAAAAAAAAAACACATAGGTAGTTACATGTAATTTAAAATATCGATACCAAAAAGATAAACTAAAATACTAACCTCCAAACTATTGTTGAAACATCAAACAGGAGATCTACATTACCCGTACAAACAAACGCTATGGCTTTACGACCATTCATTGGTGCGGCGTAATTCTACGTCATACATGGCGGGAATTCAAATAATCAAATTTCAATATTTTTTTTCTGGCTAATTAATAAAAATTTTGTCAAAAGAAAAAATATGGGTAGCAAGTTTCTAACTGCTCTTCAAAAATATTAAATAAAAAAGGTACGCAAGTAGCCCATTGTATGTAACTGACAGGTTAATGTCACTGTCAATAAACTAATCACTTAATGGTGACATTTTAAAAAGAAAATAGTAAATAAAGCAATAGTTATATAAAAAGGAACATAATATAGTTTGCACCATTAGTGAATACGTAGGTATGTATTTAAATTAATAAGAATTAAATTCCGGGAGGTAATGTGTTGGCTACATCAGATTATTTTCTTCCATAAGTCGCTGAATTATAAAAAAAAATTAGGGAATTTCTGAATTTAAAATTACTATGACATAAAAATTTTTTTAAAAAATGTGGAATCCCCCACTAACCAAACGTGGTATCAGTCAGTGGTATGTTTAATAATCGATGTCTTAGTTTTGAAATGTTTATATTTATGATGATAGTGATACGTACATTAAAGACGAGGTACTGTACTAGGACGCCCAATGCTTCGACGCCCTTGGCGGAGTGTTTGACGTGGGGCAGAAGGTGCGTGGCCTGGACTGCCGCCGGAGGCTTCTCCGGCAGTGGTTGCGTGCGCAGTGGGGAGCCACCTTTCTGGGGCGTTACGCCTGTCACACGGCTCTGATCTGCAAACAAAAAATACATCATTTATTTTCAAATTCCATATACTTGACACTTTGACACTACCTAATATGCATATTCAAAAGAAGTATATGACATGGATATGAAAATCGTTTTACATTCTACTATTTGAAATATACAGCACACTGTATTTGACGAGGTATTCTAAATAAAACTATTCTAATTTAACCGGCCAAACCTAACAATCTGTACGTGCAAATATTCGTATGTAAATACTTCATATTTAAACAATCACTTTCTTTTTCATTTAAATTATAAGTTTTTTAAAGCATAGTTAATTATATTCCATTGAACTAAAGAAAATATCTGCACAATAGGGTTGTACCAAGAATTTTTATATGCCTTAAATTTTTAAAAAATATTGTCCTATATAGCCTCAAATTTGAAAATATCCCGAAATGTCCATTAGATAGTTTACAATTAATGAGCCTGTTTCACATTTTTCAAAAACTATTCTAAATGAAAGTCTATGCAATGATTTTTTTAGTAATAATTTTTATTTTAATGATTCCTTGTTATTTGTGGAAATAATTAAATAAAAAGATTGGCGTCCTGAAAAACTACCCCCCCCCCCCCCCCCCCACTACTGTGACGTAGAAGTACATACATTTCCATCACCTACGTTCTACGTTTATTCATATTATTTATATAACTAAACGTAGGCTTATAGTTTGTCACATGTTAATAAAAAATCTTTTAATTTGACATTTGACGCTGACATTGCTCATTGTAAATGAGTAATAATTACACTCAAAATAAGTCGGACAATTTACCGAAGGTCGATAGCTTGATGGTGGCTGAATTTATATCAGAGAACGATTGTTTTACTGCTACCGAAAAGGGGTGTTAAAGATTTGATATAAAATATAATATAAAAACTGAATGCACTATATAAATTGATAACATATTTTACTTTAAGGTTCTGGTCATGATTCTTACATTGAATCTGCCATAGGATATGTAGATCTATGTCGAGAAAAAATAACTGTATAGTAGATGTAAAGTTTGCCCTGAACATAAAGTAAAGCAACAAAAATATACTGTTATCTTCAAGGTGGATGAAAGTTGAAATGATCTTCACAAACATGAAAACACAATTTTATCAGCTCTTCGACCTACTGCTTCTAGCCACAATTTTCTTTTCATCGCATCTTTTCACAAATTTATAAACTCTATAGTAGGTTTGTTCCTAACAGTATTTTTGTAAGAAGGCACAATACAATATCGTAAATTACTCATTTTATTTTGAACTTTTTACTACCTACATATTATACAACTTGAACCAATCTAAAAATTTGACACTTGTTTGACAACTTTGACAATACACTTGACACCTTAGACCGCTGAAGATGTATGTACTCTGACGTCACATTCTGTTTCAGATCACGTGACTTATTTAAAATTTTATCCAAATTTCAAAAATTAATTGTAAAATATCTAAAGGATATTTCATGAAGTCATATAAAAATTCTTGCAACAGCCCTATTACTGAAATTTGTATAAAATTTTCAAAAAGTCACTTGATCTGAAAAGAGTGAAACAGAATGTAACGTCAAAGTAGCTTTTGACAAACAATTGCCTACTTTTATTTATATAAATAACGTACTGAATGTAATTTGACGTCATTAATTATTTACGAATATAACAATTTCTTTTATTAATGTGAAACCAGTTCATTTATTTTCTACTCACAATTTTATTATTTAACGAATTGTTCTGAAATATTACACCACTGAAGAAAAATAATTATAAAGTATAACAGCAACCTATTTTGTGTATTTTTTATAAAACTTTATTTACCATAATGAATGTTGTTTCATTTCACTAATTTTCTTGTACTCATGCCCACCTGCACCATTAACACTTAAAATAATAAAACCAAGTTTAAGTGCAACTGGGCATCTTAGGGCCGGTATTATAAACGTCCAGTTAAATTTAGTTCCATAGTAAATTTAATTAAATGAACAAAGGCAACGCGAATTTTACAGCCATAATATAAATGTTATAAGAACATAGAAATTGATTCGAATTTGTTCACTTTATTAAATTTACTTTGGAACTAAATTTAACTGGACGTTTGTAATACCCGCCCAACAATAGGCTGTTGCAAAAAAAATTATATGACTTAAGTATTAAATTTTAAAAGATATTGTTCTTTAAAGAGCCACAAATTTGAAAATATCGCAAAATATCCATTAGATATTTTACAATTAAATATTGAAATTTACGTAATATTTTGAAAAAGTCAGCAACAGAATGTGACGTCAGAATACAAACATTTGACAAACTATCACCTACTTTTATTTATATAAATAATGTTATCTGTTTTTCTATTGCCTAGTAATGACGTGCTGTATGTACTCCGATGTCACAGAAGTAGGGATTGTTTTGTATGACTATTTCTGGCACCAATCTTTTTATTTAATTATTTACGAAAATAACAATAAATTATTATTTTTATTATTACTATGAAAAATAATGTATAAACCCATTTAAAATTCTTTTTAAAAAGTGTGGAACAGGCTTACTGCAGAAATTACTTTTTCAATTTGAATCAAACCCAAACGTGTTGAAGTAGACAAATGTCATAGTAACTAAAATTATAATCACTCATCTTCTATTTCATGTCTTCATAATTTATTAATCGCCAAGTGTCAAAATCACTTAAATCATAATTATTATTTTATTTCAAGGTACTGTAGTAATGAAAGCAATTTGTATCATTTTGTAACATGCAAATCTTGTTTTGACAACAAAAATTTAGAATAATTTTTAATCCCACTTATAGAAGTATTCCAATACGGTATTTACATAAATTTGCACAGTATTAGCATAACTCAATAACTGTTTAAAAATATAAATTGATAAACAACCCTGATAATACATATTACATCGTTTAATACTCGCACTCGTATTTTATTTAGAAACTTGTACTAGTCACACTTGTTAGTTATAGCCCTGTACACATTGCGTGCTGGTTCTTTTTGAATATATTAGCAACTACATGAATCAAGTTACGAATAATCCATAATTAAACGTACTCGAAACATCCGTATATTGTGAAAGATCTATTATGAAATTCTCGCTAAACATGAATTTCCGATGATTGTGATTTTAATGTCAGAAATCATTTTATTGTTGCAAATTACAGGTTATAGCAGACGATTAATAAAAAATAACACGTGAAAGTGTAACTGGTCTAAAAATTTTAAACGATGTAGGCACTAATTGAAAGCGATATAATTTCTCCATATTTGGTGTAATGCTTTCTATTTTAATTAATGTACTAAATATTTACATTCATTTAAGTTTTTGTTAATTGGAAGCCACTTTAATTAGTTTTTAGTTTGTTTAGAAGATAATTTGGTGAACACTTTCAGAAGTCATTTATATAGGTATCATCTGATAAATTAGTTTCTACGTTACAATGATTATAATATAATAAATCAGATACAATGAGAAATGATTTATATTTAATAACCTTGATTTATTATCTCTAATTTGTATTAAATTTCCTTTTACCGAAAACATTTATCTACTAATATATTTTTATGGTACCTATTTTGTGTTGCAGAATGTAAAATCTGTGTTTTTATAAAACGCTTGGTGCTTGGTCGTTTTTAAAATTAATATAGTCATTCCCTTCTCCGCACCCTATCCCTTGCCATGCGGTGTTGTCGCTTCTTCATAACTTAATATTTTAAACATTGCCCCTGAATTGGCAACAGTCTAGAAATCTCCAGTCACTATTTTTGACGGCAACTATAGGTGAATTATAAAATTATGAGTTTTGGATTTAATTACGATTTGATCAAGGTCATCTACGAATTGTACGAATCAAGATTTAGCTCGGCCCATTTTGCCAAATTCAGTAGTGTCGTTTATTTAATTTTTATGGCAGAACATAGCATACTACTGTTCTTTTGTTATAAAAATATATATTACAGTAAATTAGGTTAATATTTCTGAATTAATAAATGAAATTACGTTATAGCGAAGGTATTATCAACAACGAGCATCGTTTAAAAATGGAATTTCCTAACTTTATTAAAACAATGTGAATTTTTGAAAGACAAGCGTGTTATGTCCTTCCTTATCGCACAGGCATCTTGTCATTGCAAATGAGAGAGATAAATGGTTAATAATTTGTTAACGCGTTCATGATGCAGATGAGCTAAATCGGATCTTTTTTTTTTAAAAAAAGTTAAATTGTAACTTGGATATTTATCTAAATATAAATATACTTTAACATAACCTAATCTGATGCATAAAACATAAAACCCGATCCGAGTTTTGCATGAACAAGTTTTGTAAGTTAGGTTAGGTTATGGTATGTTTAAAAGATTTCAAGCAAAAATGTCCACGTATTTATTTTTCAATTCATCTAGTAATATAGCTGAAAAATATCAAATAATACTCCTAATTCCTAATTAGCATCATATTTCTGAAGTAATAGTAGTATCATAGCCATATACTTTAATAGGATATAGATACTTATGGCGTCCTGTTATGACTGGTTCATTAAATGAGAAAACTGTTCATACCGTGCTTATACGTCCCAGTTTAGAACATATGGGATTAACCTGTATGGACTCTACGTCGTTGTTGGTGGGGATTACCATAAATGCCTTGCTACCGTCCTAATGACATAATTAAGAAAAGGTAACGAATGTAAAATAGTTGGCTAATTAAAGTAGCTAATTGCCATTTGCTATTTTCTTAACCAGAACGATGTATAAAACGTTTAAAATCGAAGTATACTTTCATGTTTTTATCGAAAAGTTATCCGGAAAATTTTAGTACAGTTGTGCAATTCTTAAGCATTTAAGTTCAAATTTCTTAAAATAATTGAAGCCAAGTAAAAATAATACGGAAATCTCTTACGTTATTAGGCAGTTTGGGAGCCTTAATTACCTATAACGTGACGTGATGTACACCTCAGAAAATGAAGTTTCTATTTTATGTATGTAATCTAGATTTCAACGGTGCGGTATTACCAGTAATTTAAGTCACTATTTCCAGCGCCGGCCCTAGGTCATTCGGCGCCTCGGTTGGCGCCCTGTTCGAATTCTCGACGCGCCCTTATTTATATAAGTAAATGATATATTATTTCCCGTTTCGACTAACAGGCGCCCCCAAATTTTAGCACCCTGTTCGGGGCAACAGTTCAATCATCCGTCGATCCGTCCCTGACAATTTGAAACAAAACAAGCTTAGCAAACTATTTATAACGTAACGTAACAACATCCAAGAGTACGTCACGTTACGTTATACGTAACTGAGGTTCGCAAGCTGCCTATTGTGTGAAAATAAAATTACTCACGGCAAATTATTCACAATTACAACTGTACTGTGCCACCAGGTCATTATTTCGGTTCTCACATTAAAAAGTTAAGAAAAAATCTTGGAAATTCTGTAAAAATTCGATAAAATAATACTGTAAAAACATCTGTTCAATATGACTCCGTGATTTTACCTAGTAGAGTCTTTCTTAAAAGTCAATAAACTTTGCTAGAATCAGATAGTAACTGAAGAGTAATCATCCGGCAGAAATCAAGATGAATTGTACGGTTTTGAGTTCAAACGTTCCCGCACGATTTCCATTCGAACAATGATCTCTTGCAACAGCTCTGATTCAAACATCCCGCCATCGCAAATGAAAGAACTGTTGGCAATAAAATAAGAAATCTGCGAAAACAAAGACTATGTAAAACTTTCTAATCATATGCTGTGATAGAGTTTGATATGTAGCAAAGGTACCAATTATTTGGTGGTTTTTCTTAGTGAAATGGAAAATAACAGTACATACAATGCAACATGTGGTTGAGGTTATGTCTTGTGTATGTTTGATCATATGATGTTTGATGTTTATGGGGCATGTAAATACACATCATATGTTCGTATTACTCTTTGTTTCTTCTGTAGGTTGCTTTTGAATGAACTATTACAGCCTGTAAACCGAATACAAAATATAAATCTAATTGCAAACACTCAAGACAATAATGAACTCAGTAAAAAATAAAATGCAAATGGGATCTACTAAATTTATTTTAAACTAGCTACAACTTGTTTGAATGTTTACAGATTTTAAATTTAGATGTGACATATGTTGTACATTTCCCTGATGACAGAAAAAAACACTGCTATCTATGAAATAAATATGGAAGCACATGCATATAACGATATAAAACTTGTGCATTAGATGAGAAAAGGAAGGTAAAAATGAATATAAAATATTATAAAAACATAAATGTTTGTTTTAAAAAACAACTGCAGAAATGGGGCCATCCGAAGAAAAAAAAGTATTGATTTTTACTTCATAAATCAAAATACTATCGCACATTATATTCATAGGTTTATAGCTTTCAAAACCAAAATAATATACTCATTGTCTTAAAAATATTCAAAATATCAGAAATTTTAATTTTTTTTTTGTTTAGATACATATTTCAATGCGCTGTTTCAAAATTTTAAAAACAAGTCATCCTCTTTTTTTCATCTCGAGATATTTACCTACATTTAAAATTGTACCCATTTTTGTGTTTCATTTGTTATTTTATTTATTTAAAGTAGATCAACAAGTAAGGCCCCAATCCCAAATCAAAATACACAATAAACAAAAATATAACAAAGATACCAATATAATATAATGAATAATAAAAATTAAATGCCCAGTTACACCAAGACTTAAATTTTAAGATAGATTTAAAAGAAAAAATGCAAATCTAAATTTTGACACCAATATATTATAATTTATTTGACATTTCCTTTCGATGCAATATTGTCAATTTAAGCTAAATTTAATATTTAAGTTACGTTGGTGTAACCGGACAAAAGAGTAACAAATTAAACAACACGAACCTCGCCATACGATTCTACGGGCAAAATTAAGTTTATCAATTTTGAAATTCCTGAAAATGGCAAAAAACGCAAAACTTCAGATTTTTTGTTATTTTTGGCAATTGTTATTTATTTTGCTCCAACAATTGAATCCATTGTTTAAAAATTTTGAAATTTGTGTACTTATGTAATTTTGCTAGAAGAATCGATTGGTAATGTAACTGAAAAATTGGCTATAATACATTTATTTTATGAAACAGGGACATCTTTGTTTAGTTTCTCTAAAGTAGAATACCGTTTTATAAAAGTATGCCAATTTGCAATTTAGAGTAATGTTGGAATTTACTAGAAAAAAGCATAATTCTTCATTAAATGTGAATATATGTCCTCCAATTTATATTCTATGCGTGTGAAGAACTTTATAAGGTTACAGTAGTTAAAGGATGCAGATATATGTCATTGCTAATTGGTCGCGGGTGTTTCTAGAATGCGAAGAGGCCGTTAACAATAGAATATTTCATAGATAACTAGATAATGGACAGA
Source organism: Ophonus ardosiacus (assembly GCA_943142095.1). Taxonomy (NCBI): domain Eukaryota; kingdom Metazoa; phylum Arthropoda; class Insecta; order Coleoptera; family Carabidae; genus Ophonus; species Ophonus ardosiacus. The sequence goes on along the minus strand of OW964823.1, from coordinate 14,385,792 downwards.
GGTTTACTGTTTACATCAAGATCAATAGCTCCATCAACATTAGAAATTATTTTTTCTATAACTGTCAATGATGTTTGTGCATTGATACCAGTGTGTGATATACCGTGAGTATTTTTTAACGTGAAACATTGGGTTTGTCATGTCCATGGTCAGAAAACCACTCGAGAGCACTAAACATATTTCGGGCACACAATATTTTTTTTTGCAACTAAATTTAATTTTTACAAAACAGGTATAATTATTTAAACAAAATTAACCTCTAATGACGTCTTGTCAATATGACAGATAACCGCAATTTATTTGCCTGTCTCATTGAAAACATAGGGAATGAATTTTATAGAGTATTATATTTAAATATTGTAAGAAATTTGGCCAAGTTAGAAAATCACTCGAGCACAAGGTACACTAAATTTAATTTAGAAAGCAGGTACAATTATTTAAACAAAATTAACCTCTACTGACGTCTTATCAAATGTCAAATTCGTTCCCTATGTTTCATTTTAAATGGGACACGCAAATACATTGCTGTCAATCAAATGTCGAATCGTAACCATGGATATGACAAACCCAATGTTTCACGTTAAAAAATACTCACGGTATATCATTATTTCATTAATTACGTAACCATAACAACGTGTATTTCATACACTGTGCACATTGGTTCCTACACTGGGTGCATTATTTTGCGCACTATCTCGTGCATACTTCTAAAATCAAACATAAAACGAGCAAAAAATTGCATTTTAAATAATGAAAATAAAATAAATGTGTATATGTTATTTTAAACATATGTAAAAAATCGATATTAAATGTGTCAAAATTTATACATGTTTTCTAAATAATAAATTTAGTTGTAGAAAGAGTATTGTGTGTGCATCTAGTGCGCGAAATATGTTTGGTGCATTCGGGTGATTTTTTAACTCGGTTAAAGTTTTCAAAAAATTGTTGAAGGGATGGACCAACCGATGAATAGTTTAAAGGAGAATGAAATAACTTAATTGGTCCACATATGTCGTAAAATTCTTTATTACGGACGTTTCGGGCTTAGAACAAGTCCCTCTACAGCTAAAGGTTAATATACGAATACAGTAATACTAATGAATTTTATTACAAAATTTGAAAATTGTATTTGTTGCTATTGTCTTCAGTATTTCACCTCGTATTTCACCAACTCCGAATTGATTCGGTGGTTGAAATGCTATCTCTTAAAATTTTATCAACGTAGCTTATAAAGATCATTGCGTCTAATACAATTTTAAGATTTTGTAATAAAATTCATCAGTATTATTGTATACTCACCGTTAGCTGTAAATGGCCTTAAGCCCAAAATGTTCGTAATAAAGAATTTTACAACATATGTGCACTATTTACGCCTTTTCATTCGGCTTTAAACTTAGTCAAAATACTTACACTCACATGCACTAAAGGCTGGTTTATGTAAGCTGTAAACTTATGAATTTACCTTAGCATTAGCATTATGACTTTGCATTAGACTTTACATTACGCTGTCCGGTTCATGTACTTCTTAGGGCAAACTAATAAGAGCAGGCCGGTAATGTCACTTCTTGTAAAATCGACACATCTTTTTCATCATAAATACGAGTATATCTACATTGTTCAATTAACTGTGTTAGTTGGACTTCTTTTTAAATGACACTCATTTTTAGTCAAGACAATGAGACAGAAATATTCAAATATAACAAAATGATGACAGATGTCAATTGACTGTCGTAAATATCGCCAGAATCAAGCTGTCGTCCACGAACATATATTTTTCTGATTGGCTGGCATTAGCATTATGACTTGAAAATTAGAAATTATCATATTCTAGGGTAACGGCATAATGCTAAGGTTATAGCTACATGTACCGCAGCACGCATTTGTCTATACTTGAATTATTAATGCAAAGTCATAATGCTAATGCTAAGGTAAATTCTTAAGTTTACAGCTTACATACACCAGCCTTAACAGTATATTATGCAGCAAATTTATATATTTATATTAATAGTCATTATACATGAGTTGCATTCACTATTTTTCATAATATTTAAAAAAAGCTATAAACCAATAAATTTGTTATAAAATTCATCTGAATCATAATGGTAATCTGTATCGAAATGAAAAGGAAATCTGTATCACAAAGAAAAGAAAATCTGTATCATAATGAGTGTCATTCATGTACAAATGACACATACTTAATTAGTATATTGTATAACTAGTGCTGAAAGTTGGATATACCCTTTCAGTACGTGTTGTACACGATATTTTTCCGACGACCACAAAAAATAAAACAATATAAATTTTTACCGATGTCTACATGTGTCGTAGATACTGGCACACCCAGAAATGGGTAATATGCCGTGATGATATATTTATTTTATTTATATTTATAAAAATATTAAAATATATTATGTTTACATCATTGCTATCAGAATTCACCAAAAATTATGTTAAAATCTGATAAATCAAGGGCCAGCCTTCTTAATCCGTGTAAATTTAGCAAATTATTTGCAACTGTCAAATTTTTACATACAATTTTTTAGGTTAGTTCGCTCAGTTATCGCAGTGTGTGATAAAATCATATCACACAGTTGCGGACTCATCTGATTGGCTAACGAGCTTTCATTTCACACAGCTTTGGTAGTGATGTGCAATGACCAACTTTCAGTAATAGTTTAGCGTGTGAATTTATGTACTTTTCGTAGTGGTCGTCGGAAAAAGTATATTAAAGTATGGGAGTAGAAAAACATATATTTCGCGCACATGGTACACAAGTAACATTGATTTTCGTCTGTCAATGATTCCAAAATAGCAATAGCTTGTTTTGAAAACACTAATCATAAAAGTAATTGTTTTATGTTCTATGAAGTAGTTTGTGGTTAAGAATTTATTATGTGATGATTGTAACATATGTTATAAACTGTGATGATATCATATTGAAGTGTTACATATGGGAGCTTTTGTTTTTACTATCAACAACTTGGCAGTTATATGTTTTTTATTGTTAAGATTAGCTAATGTTTCCTATTTGTGTTTGGATATCAGTAAACTAAAAACTATTATATACATAGTTCTTACGGAAAGCGGAAATGGAAAAATATTGCTGACTTGATAAATGAAATGTATTACATACAAGCTTTTTGTTAAGTACAAATATATTATATGTGACAGCTTGAACAATGCTTCTTGTCTTCTTGTTCTAGAACAAGTGGAGAAATAATTGCAGTTGTCAAGTTTTATCCAGTTTGATAATCCTTCTAGAGCTGGATTATAGAGAACTGTAAAACTGCGGGGTATAATCCCATTATTATTATAATACAAGTAGAAACTTGTGAAATGGATAAGACTTGTAATTCAATTAATTTATATGTTTTGTTGTATCTTTCTACTAAGAGAAATATATACTAGTAATAATGAGTGTATAATAGCTACAGTAATATTAAAAAGTATTGCAAATTATTTAAATATATATATGTATAGATAATTTTAAAGGTATCGTGTTCAATTCTTAATTATATTTATTATTTATATTAAGACCATGTTATACATTGACAAATTTAGTAATAAATAAGAAGGACTGGACTGATATATGATGGTGATTTAAAATGTTATCTATCTTCTTGCTATTAAAAAAAATACGAACGAATGCTAAGTTTGCCATAATGTAGAATTTGTGGTGCGATTCTGAACAAAATATTTATTTTATTTTCAAACAGTGGAATGCGCTAACAATTTGAGTCACATAAAATGATCTATTTCACCTCATAAAAATATATAAATATGTTTTAGAATAACTTCTGTGATTTAATAAAATAATAAAAAAAATACTTATAATACAAGTTCTGATTACCATTGGCACCCCATATCTTTCACGTAAACGCATGTTTTTTATCTACCGAGGCATCATAAATTCAAACATTATTTGGTTTACTTTTGGGGTCCTGCGGCCGCGTGCCTGAGTGTCTGGTCGCGAACCTGGGGGAACCGGGTTCGATCCCGACAGACGCCAAATATTTCCAAGTTTAAATGGCACAAAAAGTGACTCCTGTGGTGCACTCTCCACACCAGCTATGAGTGCCCGTGAGGTGATGCCTGGTAAGCGCCCTCACGGTAAAATATATCGTCATTATTACCGATGTCTACATGTGTTGTAGATACTGGTACACCCAGAAATGGGTAATATGCCGTGATGATATATTTATTTATTTATTTATTTTTACTTTTGTTGTTTCGTTATTTTCTGTATTCATTCATCATAATACAAAATGGATTCCAGATTAACAAGGTAATATCCGAGGGCTTGAAAGTATAGTAAGAATTTAGAATAGATGTGGGACAAATTAAAAATTTGATTATTTGAATAGTTATTTATACAACAAGAGTAAAAAGTATAGTGCAATTAGATACTTTTTACTTGAGTTGCATACTTTTTTTATGCCTGCAATAAAAGTGTGAAAAAAGTACCGTAACGTGCTATTATTTAACGTGTTTGCGTTAAAAAAGTGTATTTTTTTCACAGTTTTATTGTGTTAAAAAAAGACATACTTTATAATTCCATTTTAATGAATAAAAGTGTACTTTTTTAACACATGCAAAAAAAAAAAAAAACTATAAATCTTTGACAGTCCCTATCAAGCAGTTTAAAAGTTTAGTTTTTTTTGTAAGTGATGTATGTTCCATTGCTGTGTAGTTAGGATTTCGGTCTATTGCACTTCGAATGACACACTAATGACATCCATTGGTTTCTCTGAAAAAACTATAGAAGAGCAAACGTGAATTATACAATTCGATTTAATTTGATGCTTCAGATTAAATGTTAATATTAGATTTCATTAAAAAGAGGCTGAGAAGCTATTCTTTGACAGTAAATGTGACATTTTGCACAAATTATAGCTCCTACAAAACCGTAAAATCATTTAGGTCATATAAATTTAGCATTTAGATATTAGGGTGATAAAAGTGCAACATCGGACACAGCCTAATTTATAACTATGGCAGACGACCCTATTATATAGTATAATCTAAAAATATAGAAATAACGTTTTAGATTTCGACACCGGTAGAAACAATTCCAAGTCGGTTTCTATTGGAATACCAAATGTTGAAATTTACATTTCATGAGCATTCTTATCTTCTCCCAAGCTATTAGATGTCGAGTATGTGGAATCTAGATCTCTGTGAACCGACAGACAGGCAGTTGTTTGTTTTTCCCGAAGTGTAGGATCAAGTAAGCGTGACTGAAAATTACAATGCCAGAACTAAGTAATTTAACTGGCTTCCTGTCGGTTGCATTGCAACAATGAGGGAGTTTCAGATGAGTCCAATTCCACAGCACACATAATTTATTTCAAAATGCGTAAAGTTATATACCGTTGTACGTAAGAGCCAAGTGTGGTTATTTCTTTATCAAGTTTAATTGCTTTGTTTATATGCATTAAATTTAGCAAATGCTGAATAATTAACTACTTACAGCAATTGCAATCAACTGTACTTTTAACTGAAATTACTAATAAGTACAGACTGCGGTACAAGATTGCGGGTTCAAATTTTGCAAATGACAACTACTATTAACTAAATTATAGTTGTATTGGAATGGCTCAAAATATACTAAGTTATAATTTCGGAAGTGCCTTGGTTGCCGATAGCCAAATCTTCGGCCAAATTCAAACTCATCGTTTTACAATTTAGTGTAAATAAAAGTTATTTTTTTAGAGCGGAAAGCGTTACTGATAAAAAACGCCAAGTCACAGTTTTTAAAAATCTCAGAATTGTAAAAAAAAAATTGCCTCAATACAAAAAATAGTATAAAATGTCACATCGGCTCGTATTGTCGTATTCCAACATGGGCTCGTGCGTTCACATATTGCTTTAAGAAATTTTAATATACTATTGTCTATCATTTGAAATTATGTTGCGAAAATTTAGCCTGGTAATTTCACCTATACTTAAACTTTCTTCTAATTTAACTGTCAGTTAAAAACTAAAGTATTGATGTTATAGCACATACGTCATAATTTTTCTTAGTTAATTAGAAACTAGTTCACAGATTTTTTTTAGTATCCTTGATCACCAAATTCACCAACCGTGAATCAAGTCTTGATTCTCTGATCAACACTGATCTATAAATCAAGTTCTGGTTTACCTTGGAGATCAACAGTTTTAACAAAGTAACAGTGTCAAATTTTGTTGATCAGAGAATCAAATTTGATTCAAGGATGGTGAATTCGGTTGTGAGAGTGAAAAAAAAAAAATATAAAAATAACAGAACACCATACTCCCCAGATTTAGCAATGCGCGACTTTCGTCTATTATATTACGGAGTACAAGGTTTTCGTCTGAAGAAAAGATAGATGTTGCATTTTAGTGCAATTCATGATTATTTTGAAAAAATTCAGCATTTCAAAAAGATATTAGTTGGGAATTTTTAGAAATGGAAGAAAATTTTTAAATGCGCTACATGTCACAACCAGTAAAGTAAACAATTTTTACGTTTTAAGTGATATAAACATTTTACTACCTCAGATGTAAAATGATAAATTTTATGTTTCAGTCATAAGTTCAAGTTTGCGGAAACCAGTCATCACATAAACTTTAGAGATAAAGCAAAAGTTCTCATAAAGAAGCGACTATTAAAATGATAACAATTATCCGGGGAAGCCATGAGAGAAAATCATATATTTTACAGACTGTGGAAACCTCTGGCAATTGCATTGTCTCATCAAGCCATTGTTTGCAGCTTGCAAGCCTCTGATGCACTTCGTAATGTTTATGCGCTGTTCATGCAATACTGCATTATTATTTCTGTGCATCGCACATTTCATAATATTAATTACTACTAATTTGAAACAATCTTTGAACCGTTAATTAAAAAGAGGTGTTCATTGCCACTATTTAGTTGGCAGTACTTACGGAAATAAGTAATTTTTGCTAAACAATTTTTGTAATGATTACGAGAATTGCAAAGTAGGGAAATTTGTAAAAAAAATAATGAAAGTAGTAGAAAAAGGAAAGAAATTGTAATATATTCAGAAAACATGTTCCACAACTAGATATTTGTATTTATATGTAGAAGAAAGTAGTTATTCAAAAAAATATTCTTATATTTAATTATTTGTTTTTATCTATCGCATATAATGTGATATTAATACAAATAATAGAACTGTAAAACTTTCTTTAAAAACATGTTATTGTGTTTAAAAATTTATTATTTAAAACATTTACATCCAAAAATGATATCAGCTCATGAATCGTAATAACAACGCACACCGAATTTACAAGAGCCAAAAAATTAGCAAATAAAATCGACTGTAACATAATTTTGTATTTAAGGTTTTTAATATAACTATCCACAACCCGCAAGGAGTAGGTCGAGATGACATTTTTTAAATAATATTTTTTATTTTATTCTGGACGGTCCAGAATCTGGACAATAGCTTGTACAATTTGGTTCACGAAAGAAAATTATTTAAGGTAATTTACAAGCCGTAACTGAAAAAGAAAATAAAATAATATTGTTTCTCTCAAAGTTTCATCTTCTTCACCTATGTTTTTGTATGAAACAAAAATATAGACTTGAGTAAACCATGTAAAAATAATTTGATTTAGGGACGGTTCTACAATGCCTATTTATCTGAGGAATAAGTTTATTCTTGGTATAAATTTCAAATCTTGATTCTACAAGTTTATTTGAGACTATTCGTTAGTATAAACAAGGGGCTAATTTATTCGCTGGTAAATCGACCGAATAAAAAGTTATTCCATAGATAAATTGGAATGTCAGATTATATTGTTCGCATATAATTAGCATTATTTAATTATTTATAATATTTGAGCAGTTTTAGTAATGGCTTATAATGATATTTATAATCTGCGGGTATTTGAATCAGATGATGACGAAGAAATAGTTAATTACATAGCGAGACCAAGAAGAGCTAAAGTGTATGGTGAACGATACAATTATTTCGATGATCTAGAGGACGGACAATTTGTATTAGGTTCAGATTACAAAAACCAACAGTTTTGCGTTTGTTAATTGAAATTGAGCATCTTATCGAGTCTTCTACCGACAGATATGTATTATTTTAATTATATTTTTATTCCCAAGTTTTTATTTTTTGTAGAAGTCATTCCATAGCTCCCGTAACAAAAATTCTTCTTGCACTTAGATTTTACGCTGTAGGCACAATGCTTATTGCAGTTGCGGATTTTTCTGGAGTTAGCAAAACTTCAGCTTGTATGATTTTAAGAACTGTATCTGAGGCACTTGCATTACAAGCAGAACGATATATTTATTTACCTAGAACACAAGAAGAGAAAGAACAGACTGTTCTACGGTTTTATCAAATAGCACGATTTCCTAATGTTATAGGTGCCTTGGATTGTACACACGTGAAAATTCAGTCACCTGGTGGAAATGATGCAGAACTATTTAGAATTATTACCGCAGAAAGTATTTAATATTTAAAGTTATGTTTACATAAACAGATTGACGTTTGATTTTAAAAATCTTAGGTTAAACGACAATTTAACAAGTACCAGTATAGCCAACGTTGCAGTATTATAGCATAAACTAGGAATAACAAACCAAAGAATAAATATATCTTGTAGAACATTTACAATTATATTCGGAGTATAAAATTAAAAAATTATTTATCCATGGAATAGTTATACCACGAATTATACTAGCATTGTAGAACTGGCCCTTAAACGTCGTCACTGGTCTGGATAAATTAGCACAGAGGGTAGTATAGTAAATAATTACAAATATGTATATGTAAATCTACGACATACGTCACAATTACTTTGATTAAAATTTTAACTTTTAGTTAAGTAAACAATATTGCATTGTTTTGTTTACAGCATTGATAAATCTGTCATTTGACAGTTCATTACGTTTCAATTTTTTTTTAACTCTTAGTTAAAATTTTAACCATACATTGAAAAACCGGCCCTTTGAGTGTTAGAAAGTATTGCCACTATTTACGTATATCTGTCATACAGCATTAATTAAATAGACGTACGTCAAATAGTCTTTCTCTTTTTAATACAAAATGTTGATAAGTTACTGCTATACCGGGTGTGTACTTGGAATCCGTTATATAAGGAATACAATGATATATTTTATTTTCCTGTAGTTTCTGAATGAATTTTAAAGAAAAAATTGTAAATAAAATTTTTGTTCAGAATTAAAAAGTACACAATATGGGACTAAAATTATTAATCACAATTTCTTTTTATTTTACGAAAAAAATACAAACTAAAATTCGCATACAGAATTTGTCGATTTATATCATATATCACTTACGGAACTGATAATTTTTTTTACATAAAACTAATTGTTACTCCTAAATTTATCTCAGTTGTTATTATATCATTTCATAACTTCAATTCTATTTGTATTATGCACAGTTCGCTTGTAACTTTATAACTATTATCTATTAGGCTTATATGTTATATATATTTATATTATAATTACCTATTTTTGATTATGTTCTTGTATTCTATAGACGTTGTATTCTTCAATTTTTGTCCTATTATTGGTTTATAACTGTTGGGCAATAATAGTTATTTATGTATTAAGAGCGTAAGGAGGCTTTTATGGCATGCGGAGGGATTTTGAGTCCGAGGCGTAAGCCGAGGGATAAGAACACGTCAAATTTTCAAATTATGAGTGTTAGAAAAATTGTATCGAAAAGAATTTGTCCTCGTACAACAGTTTATTGTTTGTTTATTAGTTATGACATTTGAGTTTTATTTTGTGTATCTCCGTGCTTTCCATATAAATATCACAAAATTAATTTTCATTTTTCATTAAAGAATATAAAAAAAATCGATTTGTAATAAAAAAAAATTCCTGTTGCCTGTTTAAATTGTTTATATTGTAGGTTATAATGAGGCCCGCGGGCTATAAAATGACGTTTATGTCAAAGAAATTCGTGTATAATTGTCAAATTATGATACGTCCGTGCATAAATATTATTATTATTAGGTATTAATATTTCAGAGTGCCATTGTAATACTGATGTTTCGCTTTTATTTGACATTAAACTTTTGGCACATTATTATTATAATAAATTTTGAATGTTATAATATACAATTTTGAATTAAAACTTAAGAAATTGCCATATTCTCGAGTTACAGCTACATATACCGTAGCACGCATTTGTCTATACTTGAATTATTAATGCAGTCATAATGCTAATAAGGTAAATTCTTAAGTTTACAGCTTACATAAACCAGCCTTTACACTCTCATGCATTAAACATGTTTCGCGCAAATGATACATAAATAAATATTTTAAAAGCTTATTGGTTACACGCTCTTTTATTAGATATTTTGGAACGAATAGTAAAAAAATACAAAAAGTGCATAGTTGAATTTATAGTAATTTACGTAACAAGACCTGAAAATGATACTTTACTGGGTGAGCAAGCATATTCCAGAGCGAGCCGTAGGCGAGCTTTGGAAGCTTGTGAGCCCAGTATAGACACTTTCAGGTCATGTTGGGTACAATATTTTTTTTGCGATCCTGAAAAAAGAATAAAAAAGTATTATTTTATTCTTTACTGCGAGCAAATAAGAAATAAATAAACAACTGATCTCCATGGAAACATTTAGCTTTACCGGTCCCGGGATCGGTAAAGTACTTTCCGATCCCTTATAGACAACTTTCCGAGCTAGCTCAGCAAAGAAGGACTTTCCGGTATAAATAGTGATCAGAAAGAGCTCATTTTCTGGGCAATCGCGAAAAAAATAATTTACATCGGTATCTCCTTGCATTCACACGAGAATTTCTTCGTTTTGCGATTCCTGAATGAAACACAGTACAAATATCGTAACATTTAATAGTGACGTGTGCTGTGCTGCGTGATCTGATGTGAGATCTGGCATCTGACATAGCTTCCAATCAGGCGAATAGCGAATGTAAACAGATGACGTGATAGTAATTTTACAGTGTGCCAATTCCATTGTTTACAGTGTTTGCATGCCATACTCGTTTGCCGCCATATGTTTACCAGTTAGCCGCAACCGCAACTGTATACAAATAAGTCATCTGGAAGATTTGTTTGAAATGTCACTCCCGAAATCAGAAAGACCACTAATTTCGTTTACTCTTCTTATTTCCTGTGTTGACTAATTTAAAATAATGGCTGGTAGTATGAATAAGTGATTAAGGGTGGTTAGCTAGGGGATGACTAGCAGTGTTTTAGCGCTGTCTATCGTTTATGGATTATTTTAGACAAAAATACTTCAAATAACTGCTATTGGAAGTATTTTTCTCTCCATAAACGATTGATAGAGCTAAAATACTGCTAGTCATCTCCTAGCTAATCACCCTTAATCATTTGTTCATACTACCACTCAACGTCTTTAAATTTTAATTCGCAAGATAATGTATTAAGCCTTATTTGCAATTCCAAATAAGTTCTTATTTTATGTTTTTCGTAGCATGTCTTTACACGTAACCGTTCACAAAACTGTGTCTAGTATTTTTGTTTTAACACAAAAGTTTGCAAACTGCAAACTTATGATTTGGTTTGGCAATACTTGAAAACTACTTGAAATAGATCAATCCAAAATGAATTTCGTAAGGGGCAGCTGTCAGAAATAAATTTCATACATAATTTACTCAATGATGGAGCCATGGAAAAATTTATGGTTTCATTTTATGAATGAATTGTATCAAAATCAAAATTTCTCGATATTTATCATAAGATATATAATTAAATAATTTTTAAAAATATTCAAAAGTGAGGTTAAAATCACTCCTGTGGAGGGCACGTGACGTCATTCTTGAATGGTCTATTGGTAAGATTGATATATAAATTTATTTCCTGTTTTTGACAGTATTGACAGTGACATTCGAAAATTTAAATTTGGGTAAATTCATATTTTTCTCTATTTTGCATCTGTAACGAAGCTATTACAGCATCCACCAAAGGAGTTTGTTAATAGCTCATTCGAGTGATGTAATAGACTAGTACCATTTATCTTTATTGGTGGCTAAGAATTTCAAACATATCAATGTCAAATCTCGTTAAATAAATGACCACAAATGATTGTTAAAAAAATTATTTTTATATAACTTTGAATTTATATAAGAATAAGCAGAAGAGAAGACATAAAGTAATACATACAAGTATGGTGTTACAAAAATAAGGTTAGAGTAGTCAAATGAATTATCAAACGTCGTGATCCAAACTTTCTTCTCGCAAAATAAAATGGCAATTATGGCATTCGTTCTTTAATATACTATTTCGTAATACCATACTGTTATTATGACATTACAGGACTAAAAACAAAAATGAAAAGATAGAAATAACAACCTCCACAATTTTATTAATAAAATTGTTCATAAATAAGAAAAAAAGGAGATTGTGGGTAAGACCCATTAATAATAATAACTGTTTTACCGATCGTCTTTATTAATTTTTCACTAGATGTCACTACTAACTAAAACCGAAAACTAAACGTTATTTACGAATACAACTTCAAATAACTGTAAAACATAAACATAAAACCTATACTCGCCGTCAAATGATTGTGGACTGTTATTCAACTTTTATCCCTTTCCGCACCCTGTCCCTTGCCCAGCGGTGTTGCCGCTTGTAACTTGACATGACCAGAAATGAACGTAAATGTCATGTAATACATTTAAACCTAATTAAAATTTTCAATACATCGTGAATGAAGAAAATGTTATAACAAATAAGTAAGGTAAGATAGTAATATGTAATATAAAATATAAAAATTGTCTCTGTGGAAAATTTATATTTATATTTTGACCAAAATTTCCACACATCAAGCTAAGGTCGCGTTTGCGTTAAAATACGATAACCGGTAAAATCTAAATAAAAGGTAAGAGTAATTGATTATTAGGTGAACAGTAGATCTGCCAACACAACGTGCTTCTGCAGTCAAATCCAAAGTTTTCTTGTTATTTAATAAATTATAAATTTTTTCAGGATGTAACGCCAATTTTTTGAAAAAATTGTGTACATTGGCAATAATTGTATTTGCCTGCCCATTTAAATCATATTTTCCTAAACGTTTTTTTATAAGAACCAGGACTATTTAATTCATGAGTTTCACTCATTTTCTTTTCAAAATTCTAAATATAATGCAATTTATAGGATTGGCAATAAAAAGCGCACGCAAGTACTGGCGAAAATGTCAGAATATAAAATGACATTGACAGATTACAGATATTTGTACAGGTAGACACTTAAAAAATTTGGCATCAGTGTAGAAATCTTCAGTCCATAATTATTTGACGGCAAGTATAACACTAGAACTAATTTCGATTTGTAAATGAGGCTTTACTCTGAACACAACACGTGTATACATAGTTTTTGTATTTAATAAAGATAATGTCAGTCCAGAATTCCAGTTTTAATACAAAACATTTTCAATAAACTTGTCTCAATTATTCGGCTATGCACATGCTCTCTAGAATTTAATCTAAATATGTATGGTTGGCTACATATCTGAGTGCCATAATGGTTTTCACTTATTAGTAAAACGCGCTTTGTTATTATTTTCATTAATACATTCATGAAAAGATATAACATTTATATTTAACATGAAACATGACTGTGTAAAATTAAATAATACGTTGTTCGTTACGGTGTTGTACACGAAACAACCACTTTATTTCATATAAATATATGTAGGTAATTTGTGGGTTTGTAAGGTGAATAAACTTGGGAATTAGAAAGGAATCAATCAACGACAAATAAAAAAAATACTCGTCCTCATTTTATATCATTTATAAAATATTTTATAAATTATTTCGTCGGTGCGGTTACGTGCACATTAAAGCCCGGTGCGCACATCAGGTTTTTTTAACGTGCGTGCACGCTGCGGCGACGGAGTTCCGGTCTGTGATACTAGTAAGTAAATATAACAGTGCACACGGAGCTCTGGCAACGTTGCGGTAACGTATGTGCCCGTCTCACGTTTCTTTCAATTTTTATAATCCTTAAACATTTCCAAATATGAACAGAAAGCAGAATATCATGAACACATGTTATTTATCCAAATTAATTTTAAATTATAACTGTGATCGCAGTAAATATTTGTAATTACGTGAAAAAGATCATAACAACAAGTGTCAAAACATAAATATTAAGCAACTTGATCGAAACAAAACTTATGGTATTTTCTTGTTCTGCCTTATTGTATTCTATGGGCGTAACTTTCGAATTTTGCTACTATAATGAAAAAAAAAAATAGTTATTTATGATATGTGTTAAAAGTGACATTTTATGAGTGAGTGGGGAAGTTTGTGAAACGAGGCGAAACCCCACGAACGAAATAAAATCACTTTTAACACGAATATCATACACTATTTTTCCTACGACCCTAGTTATGTATTAGTAAAAACTAAAAATTATAGAATGACATTTATGACAGGTCATGATATTCTAACCTCTACTTCCAACAAAATTCTAACCACTACTTCCAACAATACTGTTTTAAATTCCAATTCTTCAAGCGCCTTGCAAGGAATTACTATAAACAATTGTAATAATTGTACTATAACAATAAACGTTCCAAAATAATGTGTACTTCTAATAAAATACCTATATAAATAATTTCAGTACAAAAATAAATATAAAATGAAACTACATTTAGTGTTAAAAGTAAATTTCTTTTTTACTTTTAATCCGTTGTCAATGACAACGATTTAAAATTATTTACTGTATTATAAACAGTTATTTTTAACTCGCTAAGCAACCGTTAAAAAGACTACTTTTAATAGTGGTCGTAGGAAAAAAAAAATATATTTTTCACGAAGGCATGCGTAACAAATATCAAATGAATCAACGTACGGCAATGATATTAATCAATTGACATGCACCTTTCATCATCTGTCATATGTGGAATATAGTTTTGATGAATTATGGAAAATTGAAATATAATTTTGACATTTTGGAACAAAAGTTGTTACGTAACCTTCTGCCGATTTTAAGAACTCTGTATTATATTTTAAAATAAAAAAAATATCTCATCTATACATCCCAATTAACTAGCAAGCTTGACGTTATTCTACTTTTATACTACTTCCAAATTATAGTAGATTTCAAGCCAATTAATTCTTAAATAAAAGGACTTTGATTTTAAAGTTTGAAGAAGTTAACTTATGACTAAGAATGTTATATTAAGCTTATTGATCACCTAATTAGTATACAATAATAAATATTCGTTAACACAGTATCCAATTTTATCACTTTTGAAACCAAAGGAATTGTATTACGGTCCATAATAGTTATTTTTAATACAAGACGATAAAAATATATTTTATCGACAAGCGGTCCGCGAGTGAATAATTTTTCACAAGTCGATAATTTAATTTTATCATCTTGCATAAAATTCTATTTTTTTCCACATCAGATTTTAAAGAGCAAAAATTAGAAAATATAAAATATTATTTAAAGACAATTTCAAAATCCCAGTAGTATGTGGGGATGTTATGGAGTTTGTATTTAAATAAAAATTAAAGTTCTTTATCCTTGCTGATAAAGTATTATTTTATCTAGTATTGCGGTTAAAGTTCTACTTTATCCACTATTTTTAGTAGAACAAAGCACACTTTAACATCTGCTAAAGAAAAAAGTTCATAATATTATTTATATTGCTTTTTCCATGTTATTAATGACATCCACTATTTGTACAAATCTATTTTCTCCATACAAACATTAAGTAATATTGATTGTTCTAGATACGAGTAAATTCAAATCTGATTCCCACAAGCTTTTTGTTCCATTAAAATCCGACTTAAAACATATGTATTTATAGTTCAAACCACTTAAGAACGTTTAACAAGACAGCAAAAAAATAAACAGATCCGACAAGAAATTCATTGATTGTCACAATTATTATTTTTTTTTTCCTGAAACAGGGCCACATATCTGGGAATGAATCAATATAAAAGGCATTAAATCAATTAAACATGTAAAAAAATAGTATAATAACTTTGTAAGAGGTTGTCGGTTCAAATTCAACATAAAAATTGCTGTTCTTTAATGATTTGATGAATGTGACGCAAAATATTGTTTAAAAACAGAAATTGAACAGTAATAGATATTTATATATCATGGCATGGGTTGAAATAAGCTCTGCAAAACGAGGCCATTACTGTAACCTAAAAGTAATTAATCATAGTAATATAGAAGTTTGTAAATTATTACAATTGGATTTCATTACAAATAAAGTCTACCTTGCTTCACAAATGTAAATTTGAAAACATAAACAAAAGTAATTTACATTTTGTCCGCTAGGGTTACTTGAATAGTTAAAATGAGTGACGTATGCGCCTTGTCAACCTATTGAAACTTGAATTTGAAACTGAAGACTATTTAAAAAATTCATAAAACAATTCTACAAATGACGTGAAAACATTTATTATTTATATGTAACCGATATAAAAACTATGTATATCATAGTCCAAGTTTTGATTGTCACTGGCAGCCTATATCACTCAACACATCATTCATTTTCATTCAAACGCATTTGGCATAGCATCATAAATTTAAACGTGTTATTTGGTTTATTTTCATTCTGTCGATACTTTCAGCATTCATTTACTTATAAATGGATACCGGACTGGATTTAGAAAATGCGACAACAGAAGGCTTGGAAATAGTAATAATTTGGAATAGTATAGATTAAAAAATAATAACTTTTTTAAACTTTGAGGTATAGTTAAATGACCCATATTTTGAGAGGGCGTTCTGAAAGTTTTTAGTAATAGGCCTTGGATTGCAGGACACGTTTTAAATGAAGACAATAGCTAAATGTAGGAAAATAACAATTATATTGGCATCACAGCAGGTATGTTTTGACATTTGTGGTTATGTTGAAGTAAATCTAAATTTGTTGTAAAATGTTTTGATGGAGAATTAATAGAAAATGAGAAGGATAATGAACATCCATTTTAAAAATAAAGCACAGTGGGCCATTCAACATAGCATTACATTATCTGGACAACACAATCACAAAAGAACAAACGTCAAATATTCATATTCGCGCCAAAGTTGCCGTTCAGTAAACGTTTTGCTAACTTTATTTTGCTACTTCGCTAGCGCTAGCTCTATTGAACGCACCTATTGTGTTATGTATTTGATTCGTAAAATGTATAAATTTAATAACTGTCAAATTATGTACCAAATTCACTGCATACTCCCGAAATGCAAGTAAATGTGTCTTAAACAGGTGGAATTCTTGCCTCATTCGCTTTATAAAAGAAAAGAGAATACGTACTTAGCATACTCCAAATACATACAAATTGAACTTGGCTAGAAAGTAACTATAAATATCCGCTATTTTTTTTGATAGTTTGCCATGAATTGCATCACACGTTGCCGAAACTTTTCCAAGATCTATCTGGAAAAGTGACGTAAGCAGACATTAAAAAAGCTCTGCAAAAATAAATACAAATATTTTTTACTAGGACAACGACTTCGAAAACGAAGTTAATTTAAAGTGGTGCACTACAAATGAAGCGAAAATAACAATACAAATTTCGCTATTTATAATTCAATGTACATTTTTATTAATGAATCATCATACCGAAATATAATTTATACATGCACAAGTACACAGCTGTCTGAAATAAGTGGGCTACCACTGCAAACTTATTATTTAAATAAATAGAAAAACGATTTTGCTTCAACTTTTGATTTTAATCTACATAGGTACATAATATTTATGAACAAAATAAAATCACAAATTCAACAGGTGTTTCATACAGTATTTTTTTCTGTTATTGTCATTCTAAATCCACAAACAACACTTAATAAATAAGAAGGTAAACATATACGATTTTTTACAAATAGCTGCACGTCGAAAAATGGTGTACGTGACCTTCACAAATTTAGAGAAAACATTAAAACAGGGTGTTTCCACAAAACTCAATAAGATGATTTAACTAAACTTTAAGTATAATTGGATGGGTACCGTTTAGCTAGTAATTTGCTCCAAAGTATGTCTAAAATATTTTCTTCTTTTCCTTATACCTTTTCCTTATAACATAACACTGTTCGATTTGGATGAAATTTAATTTGACACTCCATGTAGGTGTCATCTTTTAAGATGATATTTGTTATTATTCGTGAACCACTGTGTATGAAACTTGAGTATCATGATGACCATGATTAGACAGTAATTTTTTAAAAGCAACGCTGATTATGTGATCAAATTTTCTAGTATATTATTGGTACGAAAAAATAAATCTTCATTCGCATTTTTAACAATTCGTTTAACACTAGCATTACACGGCGCTAAGCAACCGACCACACGTTAACAACGGCGCTAAGCAACCGATCACACGTTAACAACTGTCTCGGAAAAAAATAATTTCCATTGTAATTTTCCCAAGGGTAGATTTTTATAATATCTGAAGAGAAATTTAACGAAACTCATTAAAATACTTTATTTTATTGTATACTACATAACAATGCCTGTAATTAAATGTAATAATAAAATAATTTATTGTCATCTTGACATATTGAGCAATTATTTATAAACAAACTATTTTATTATTCAGAGAGTGTAAACAATTGGCGAATATGTTTACATTAAACTTTTATACACACCCAATAAATATAGCACGAGAAGTTTTCTTAATGTATAATTTATGTCCAAGCAAATAAACTATGTACTAGGCATAGACAACATGTCAATACTTTATTATTAGAATGAGGACATTATTTTTGCTTGTTTGATTCAAACTCAGTGAACACTGTAGCAAATTTTCCACACGGTTAGTTAAGAAAATAAGTGTGTTGCTATGCACTGTAAAAATAGGAGCGAATCTATTAATTTATTCATCAAGATCGTTAGGAAAATACGAAGCTAAAAAATAATATATTATTAAATATTTCATTCATTATTCACATATTTAATATACATATTTTCTTTAATTTAAAGTTATACGAGGGTCACGCTAGAATTATTGAAATAAGACGTATTGTTCATTGTTGTTGCGAATCTTGGATATAATGAAGTTATCGTAAAGAAAACTCAAAATTGTATGTTTTATCTCAAACTTCTTCATCGAAATGAATAAATTAGTTCATCTATCATATACAGGATGTTACGCAAATGTACAACGTTTAACAGATGGTAGAATTAACCCCATAGGGTCAGTTTTACAATCTATGGTTACAATTTTAACTGACAGTTAAATAAACAACATTACATCGAATTATTGACAGCAATGATAAATTTGTCATTTGACGGTTTATTTCGTTTCAATTTTATTTATTTAACTGACAGTTACATTTTAATCGGACATTGTAAAACCGGCTCATAGACAGTAAAACTGACAATAATTTTTTTTTACATGCTTTCTATAAGAACTGAAGCCCCTTCAAACTGACCAATTACAACACAGTTCAAAATATTATAAAAATATAAAAATCAAAATCTTCGAAAAAAAAGGTTGATTGTCAAAACTGACGCAAAAGGCTTTTTGCACTGATGTACAATTTATATTCGGTTTATTGAATATCAAAATTCATGATATGCATCTGGTTTTTCATTGTGAAAGTCTCAAATATCTATTATCTGCCGCGACGCCAGTGTTGACAATCAACAGTTTTTTTCAGAGAACACACTGATTTTTACATTTTCACAAAATTTTCAACTATGACGTTATTAGTCAGTTTTATGGGACTCCAGTTTTTATATAAAGCAGGTAAAACAAAAATTGTTGCCAGATTTACAAACCTATGGAATAATACCTAGCTGTTAATACATTTCAAAATAATTTCAAAAAATTCTCTTAAAAATTTACAAACGCATATATCAAAACGAACTGAATACAATCCTTGTTCAACACTCCATTTACAACTGACCGCCGTTTGATGAACAAAGGCTCAAAAAAATGGTTTATGGTTTGTGGTAATAACTATTGGGGTAATAAATTATCGGCTTGTTTCAGCTACGAGCGAACAGACTATAACTCCTTGTATTTTACGTACAAAATTATTGTACAAATTATGTTCCATGTATAATAATTAACATACGCACCACTGCATTCGCATGAAATCATTTTAAAATTGTAATATATTACATTAGTGCCGATTTCTGAACTTTAATGACGAGGTTTGTGCACTTTATTGACGATTTTAAATAAAATATATCATATTTAAATATTCTGTCCCTAGGTTGATAAAGATGCACATTACATTCAATGCCAAATTTCCATCTTACATAGAGATCCCTTGAATTCAATATCAAACAAATATGTTATTGATAATGTGGATAAATGCCATGTAGGTTTCCAGGTCAATATCTAAGAGTAAATAAATTATTTTACAAATTTATTTCTACTCCTCGCGTAATTCTTGGCAGCTATAATTGCAACAGTTTTGCAATTATCTTTTTAAGTTGTTTCAAATGCTGCGCACTTCAATTATATTCTATTTTAGTTGGCTGGGCAGCGGTTTTCAATTATTGATGTTATTGTAAGGAACGATTGGGTTTGATAGAATTGCGAGCCCAGTCGGATTAAATAATGTTTATGACTTCTTACTCGATATTTTCTATTTGTGTAAAAAGTGTAAAAGGTAAACAAACAATAAGTTGTGAATGGTATGTTTTACGTGCTCTGTTTTGAAATTGTCGGTTGTCTGCTCCAGTAGTTTATTTTTATGAATGAAGTCGACTGGATGATTCATTAATTTAAAATCCAGATGGACTCGTAATAAAAGCTATTTTTATTGTTAACGTAAAGTTTCGCAAAAATTGAGATAATGTAATTGATTCCAGACAGACAAAAAAAAATTCTAAGATCAACAAATACGGTGCTACACATTACAGGATGATTGAGTTTTCAATGACCAGATGATATTTCGTATATTAATAATATTTATTACAACAAAAAAGTTCAAATAATAGTTATTTGTGGATCAAGGTTATAAAAGTGATCTTTTTTGGCCGAATATGAAAGCAAAGGTCTGCAAATCAGATGAAGCAAAAAAAAGAACTTTTAAAGAGAGGTGCTTAATTTTTATTTAAATTAGTTATTTATGCTATAAGTGTCTGAGAGACCCGTGCCAAAAAATACTACCGGGGGGTAATAGTTGAAGAATTGAACCTTTTTCAATCCAAATTAACATTTTACACAAAATATCTGATGTGGACAACACATGACTTCCTTGTACGCCTGTTACACTATACAAAATTTAGAAAGAGCTAATTTAATCATACTTGATGTTTTCGACGCATAATTCAATTCTCTAAAACTTTTATTTGAAACATTTATTATTAAAATCAAAATAACACCATTTTTTTTCAAGAAAAACTGATAACAGCTTCAAGTAAAGTATCACTTCCGGTTAGACTATTTTAACCAAAATCTATTATGTTATTCCCATTGATATAAGAGTACTATATACCAAGTTTGAAAAGTTTTGGATTATATTTTAATATAGTTTTTCATTAAAATCTATTATAGGCTTCAAGTAAAGTACCACTTCCGGGCACACCATTTTAACTAAAATATACTGTGTTGTTTACATTAATATAAAAGTATTATATACCAAATTTGAAAAGTTTTGGATTATATTTTAATATAGTTTTTCATTAAAATCTATTATAGGCTTCAAGTAAAGTACCAGTTCCGGATAGACCATTTTAACCAAAATCTACTATGTTATTCCCATTCATATAAAAGTCTTATATAACAAATTGGAAAAGTTTTGAATTGTTTTAATATAGTTTTTCATTAAAATCTATTATAGCCTTCAAGTAAAGTACCACTTCCGAAAGTTATATAATGACCAAAAAGGGAGGTGCACAACAAGATGTTATAACAGTCCTAAATACAAAATTTTAACTTTCTAAGGCTTCCCGTTTTTCAGTTATGCGAGATACGTACGTACGTACAGACTACAGACGTCACGACGAAATTAGTCAAAATGGATTCAGGGATGGTCAAAATGGATATTTCCGTTGAAATCTGGAAACCGAAATTTTACGCGATTACAATACTTCCTTTACTTCGTACAAGGAAGTAAAAATAAAACAAATAAAAAATTAACTCTCAAAATATACACCAATAAAAACATTCTTAGTATGCTATAAAATAAGTCCGATCTGTCAGAGTAATTTGTTAAGTAAGAAAATGAGAGACAGCGATAGCGACAGCGATTTTTCCAATATGCACTCATGCAGTTTGAAATTTATGTGTCTGGAAGTAATACGACACTAAATTTATTTGCTATTTACAAAAGAGTGACTATGGGGGCCGTAAAGTAAATGCGGCCTTGAAGTAAATTCAGCCGTAACCGTAGTCTTTGATAAATGTCAAAATAAAAGTTATATTTTTTAATTTCATTTACACTGAAATCATGAAAATAAATCAATGTTTCGATAAAATAATTACAAAATAAACCAAGTTCTATATCATATACTTAAATTTATTATTTATTAATGGCTGTGACAATTTGCATTTCCATGACGTTACCATAGAAGAAGTTTACACTATTTAAATATTCTAGGGAGCATATATCGAAAGAAACTTTTTTGTGTGATAAATTATTACAAAATTGACTGCGGATGGATAAGAAATAAGTTCGTCACGCGATTAACCATTTCCAATTTTATTTATCGGCATTGCAGATTGCAGTATTTCTAAATTTAAATCTCATCTACTACCAACAAGACTGCATTTAAAATAACTATTTTTGTCTAGCTAGAAGGAAGCAATTTTCTTGCATGTTAGAAACAATATAGCTATATCTGTTTTGAAAATAATATTCCAAGTTATTTATAAGTCAATACAGACCCGTTGGAATATTACAGTAAATAGTTGGCTGGATTTCCACCTCACAACTTGTGAAGAATATAAAGCAAAATATTGGCACCGTACGCGCATTTGTTGCTAAGTAACAGTACTATCAATATGGAATTGAAAATTTAAAAGCAGAGGAATTCATTTTGATAAGTAAAGGTGTCTATTTTAAAAATTTCACATAAGAATTCTCAAACATGACTGGAATATAAATAGATGGGAATCAAAAGACGATAAATTCATATTTATGATCCATATCCTGTTTTCATCCAAGTTTTACATCTTCTGAAACTTTATTTCAAGGTATAAAGTTCTTCTATTGTATGTTGAGTGTTTAAATAATAGTGGAAAATTTGAGTTTTATTAGAAATTTAACTATAGGTAGGTATGTCTTTATGCATTATGTTTTAGTCCAATATAATGGGCGTTTAACATGGGAAAACAGTTTTTCCTTGTCCGAAAGTGGCCTACTAATTTTAGACAATAATGGTTCAAATAAAAAGAATTCAATTCCGCATATATAATAAGATTTTATCTCGGATTTTATTTTACACGTTTCGTAACCAAGTAAACAGAATTTTAAAAAAGTTACTTTTTTTCATCGACCTTTAAACTAATAGACGCAGCGTACAAGCAAAACGCTTGTTCCGCCATAACGGTGCAGACACAGTATCTCTATCCTTCAACAGTACGGAAGTTAAGAAAAAGCGGCAAAATAAAAAGATTGATTTATCCCTAACTTGGTGCATAATGGCTAAGAGTATAGATTTATTTTGTGCATAATTAGTTTTATTATTTTTTTTTAATACAATATATTATATTATAGGGGACAAGTAATAATTAGTAAGAACTTACATATGAAATGACACAGCTGAACCGCGTACGTACTGCTCACTGTACGAAATACACCGTTTCTCCATTATTTTGTCGCATACACACCTCACAACACATATACGTATGTATTGACAGAAATAATTGTAAATGTTCTCAAAAAAAGTAAATAATACACAAGTCACGAAACGTCAAATGTAGATTTTGACAACTAGTTAGTGATAAAGAGCAGTGTATAAAGGTTTACATATAGCTGAAAAAGATGCACAATGAGTACGAACGTATGCGCAGTGTGCTTTAACTGAGAACTTCCGTATTGTTGAAGGACAGAATATATATTTCTATCCTTTTATGTTGGAGCATTATTCTAACAATAAAAGAATAGCAGACACTTTGTCCATTAGTTTAAAGGTCGATGCTTTTTTTATCCATGGAAATGAAACAAACTTATAAACAAATGCCAGAAGGATACTTCGAGAGTGTATACTATACATAAATACATCACTAAAAAACCCAAAAGTTACAATCTCATTTTTATTTGTTTTCGAATTACAATGTTTTATAAGTTTAAGTTCAATGAAATAGGCTCCAATTTTAATTGTCGCAATAATCTGTCATTTATTATTGATTAAGCCCCGGCATTTTCATCACCGGTTAAACATTTTGTTAACTTAACTGCCAGTTAAAAGAAAATCGTAGCATCGATAATATAACATAAATTGTAATTACAGATGGTCAATTTTTCGATACCACATTGTTCGTATAACCGACAGTTAAATTAACCGATAGTTTAATCAGAGATAACAATACCGAGCATAAAAGTGATAAACAATGTCATATATCAACTCGCTCCATTAGACGTTTATTTGTGGGGCTGGTTGTGAAGTGAACAATCGTGATGCACAAATTCATTGTATTTTGAATGTTGCGGCTATAGTACAAAGGAACAGCAATGAACATGAAGATGAACTCAAGACAACAACACGCGCTATGGTAAACGAGTTTCCTAAATATATTTTTGAGACTATAATTCATTCGTCACGTGACATGTTTTCCGCCAATCAACATTCAGAATTTCCCTAGTTACATGTCTATCACAGCGATGATAAAAAACAAAGAAATTATCACCTTATTTATATTCGTTACTAAGGGATTTTTACAACATTGACAGTTAATTTTAACAAAAAATTATTATATTCTCTCATTAAATATAAGCTCGTGATATGATTAATAATCGAAGATATTGCTCGTGAA
Organism: Ophonus ardosiacus; assembly: GCA_943142095.1. Classification (NCBI taxonomy): domain Eukaryota; kingdom Metazoa; phylum Arthropoda; class Insecta; order Coleoptera; family Carabidae; genus Ophonus; species Ophonus ardosiacus. The sequence goes on along the minus strand of OW964823.1, from coordinate 14,360,903 downwards.
ACCGAAGTAGCACATTTCACTCGTCCTTTGGACTCGTAAAATCTGCAACTCGAAAATATCATCGATGATAATCATATCACTTGTTATATTACGTATGAAAATGTATTATACTTTAAAAATGTAAATATTTATGGCACTGTAACTTGATAAACAAATAAAAATAGGATTACAACTTTTGAGTTTCTTGTCATATAATTGTTAATACCTATACACTCGTACACTCGTCCTGAGTCACTCTGAATATACAGCGTGTTCATTTTAAATGGGCCATCATTGCTATCTCGAGAACTACGCATATACAAGCCGAGATAAAATCTATACAAAGACAATTAAAACAATTTCCAATTTACAAGATTAATGTAACGAACAGAATTTTCAACCAAGTTTTAGGAATTGAGCTTAAAAAACATTTGCATTATACTTATCTATTTTGGCGTCAAGTTTAAGCCAATTAAGCTGGAAATAGAGCATGTGCTATTTTATCTTCAATTTTCTAGTGCTTTCTGGAATTTTAATAACGCACCAATCTATCAATTTAATTATTTGATTTTTAATATTTCAATATGAAAAAAATAAAATAAATGTAAACAATGGGGGATTACACCATTTTTTTTATATAATTTCATTTGAAAATATTAGGAAAACTAAGACTATTGATGAAAATCCGGTGAAAAAATTCCTATTAATAAGCGAGTCTCCCGAATTTTGAAAAGATTGACGTGACGTCACATTTATGTGTTTTTATATCAAAATGTTTTCATCATGGACCTAAATGTTCTTGAAATATATGCTATTTTAAGTTATATTTACATAAAAATAAATGAATATTATAACACTGTATAAGTCTACATACTTTATAATTACAGGTGTATTTAAATTATTAAGTTTAATGCAAGAAATTTATGTTAAAATAAAAACTGTTTGGAAACTGTAGTACAGGAATGTTGTCCCCTACTTTCGAATTTGAATTTCTTAACTTCCATTGGTAGTAATCCGACCTCCTAACACGCTATTTGTAATGCATGTATAGGCGGTTTCTCGGTCGCCAATCAAAATATTTTCATATTAGTGTCGAAGCGTTATAACAAAAAACCCTTTATTTCCGAAATATCTCAATTATACCATTTCATTTTTTTATTAATATTCGTTACTCAGCATATATATTCGTATTTTTTTACTATTTTCCTTTAATTCGATTGAGCCGTAATCCCCCATTAACAAGAAATTTGTACATGTTATCAAATTTAATTCTTTACTTCGTTTACAACTTTAGAACTTCATGTTCAGAAATTGTAAATTTTATTTCAGAAAAAGTAATATTAATTTCAGAAAAACTAAATTCATTTTCAAAGTAAATTTTTATATAAAAAATCTGTTGTGGCCAGCACAAGACCTCTCGCCATTTCCATATTAGGCTATATAAGTATTGTATTGCACTTCGCTTTCCAACCGTCGTTTTATAACAAAATCTTACAGAACATTACCCAAATATTGTTTCTTACTATATTTAGCATGTCTTCTGCACACATATAATTCAAATTATATCTATTTTTCATTGTATGAGGAAGTTTCTAAATGTCAAATATTGTTCCAATTCATTAACCAGATTGGCGGTATTTCTGATAGATATATGCATTTTATCACAATTTTACCTATAATTTCAAATATTTAATTAATAAAAGAATAAGAAAAGTTAAATATACTTCCCAGGAAAAGCTATCAGAATGTCACTAAAACTGTTGATATTTGACAATGACATATGTCATGTTATAAACATTGGAATTTGTCAACTGGTTTCCTTAGTGCCTTGGCCTCTGTGATTAGTATACTCTATAAATTATAGAGTCTTTATCTCTAAATCTATACAAGATATAATAAAATTTTTAAGTGTATTAGATGGAGAATTTTATGTTCTTCAATATTTAATAAAAAAAACTCCCAAAAAATTATATTTAGAAGAATTTTTCTAAGAAACTACTACTTCCGGTTGTTCAATTGTTACCAAAACCTTTTCAGCTCTTCCCAGGAATGTCAGATTGAGGAAACTGCAGTTAAATATTTTTTAAGTCTTATAGTTTTTGAGGAATCGTGACTACAACATCCAGACATACATACATACACACACACACACATACATCCACACACACACACACACACAGACATCATTTTAAAAATGTTATAATCGGATTGTAGGGACCTTAAATCGTGCTTATTCAATAAAATCTGGATATGCGAATTTTAGCATGAATCCAATACCTCTCTTAGCGAGAGGTAAAAATGTATGCATACGTAGTGCCCTACACATAAAAGTAATAGTCAACGTATGCCTTAAATATCTGAAATTAATTCTGTTCATGTTTATTTTTACGGCTGAAATGAATTTACTTTTTTTCTGAAATTGAATTACTTTTCCTGGAAATAAATTTAGGTTTTCAGAAATAGAATTGACTTTTCCTGAAATTAAAGTTGGTATAGATGCAATAATATAATAAATAACGAAGACAGATTTGTGAAAAATTCATGAATCTCACTGGGATTTGAACCCAGGGCCTTCCGATCGAACAGTCTACCAACTGTGTTATGAGATTCCCGTGATATTCTTGAAATTTTCACACGTCGCAACATAGTTGTATACGAGTTTTGTCTCCCACTTGGACTCGTATTCTACTATGTTGCGACGTGTGAAACAGAATTTCACGGGAATCTCATAGTTCAGTTCGTAGCCTGTCCGACTATATATCGGAAGGCCCTGGGATCAAATCCCAGTGAGATTAATGAATTTTTCACAAATTTGTCTTCGTTATTTATACAATTTAATTTCAACATTTAACACTGTTTATTGTAACCAAGTTACAGAAATTCACTGTGAAATACATCTAAACAGTTATTTACGCAATAATATGTTTTCATATACCATCATGTAATGATTTTTTGGAGAACAATACATACATATAAGGTTTTACGAGTATATTAATTTTATAACATATTTTGCTCGCTCACAATAAGGAACTAAACTGGAAACGAAGTGTTTTAAATTACAAACCTGTCATTTCAGTTATTACATAAATTATATTACACATTTGATCGTTTTTATAATCTATGTATTATTGTTTTGCCAAGCGTAATAGATAATAATTAGTTTACTGAAAACATTTCTTTTATTTTAATTACGCTCACATTTCCTATAGGTAAGATATGTTTTATAATATCCTGTTTTCATTAATTTAATTCTTCCGAATTAAGTTTCATTTTAAGAATGAACATAATTTGTTTTTTCACTAATTTATCGGCAACAACTTCAATGACTTCAAAGTAAAATGAATTGATTCTCATTCCCCGTTTGTATTTTTGTAATGACACATATTATTTCCGAAACCAATACGAATTCCAACCCAATTCAACTAAACTATAAAGTTTGTTAGCTTTGTTCAGCGGATATTTGCACTCACCTTGATTATCAATAAACATCACACACGGCACACATCCCAAAGAACAATCAGCCCTGAAATAGATTCACTACAACTCAAACTCCAATTGAGATGACACTCCTATTTATAACTACACTTTCAACAATGCTTTGGACGATGGATAAAGGCAAAAGAAAAACGAGTTTTATGTTCATTTTAATGGAGTTGATATTGTCCACAATTTTTCCATGATTCTTCATCACAATTGGTGTTATTTTTGTATAATTGTTGTCATAATGTAACTTTTATATTTCTTGTTAATTTTGTTATAAAAATGATAATTTCGTATCCTACAAATACCAGACATGAATTATTTGGATATTAGCAATTCTGCCACATTTTTAATCCAGTTTTAATTTTACATGATAAAAATTGGCACAGTATTTGATCAAGTAGAAACAAATAAATTAGGTACAATTCCAAGGAAAGACGTATTTAAACGATACTAAAATAACGTACGCATTATTTGTAAAAATTATAAAATATTGTAAGACAAAATGTTCATATTTTTTATTGATATATTGACCTATAACGAGGGTCCGCTGGAATTATTGATAAGAAAACAAGGTAGGCAATGGAGAAGTAAAGCATTTTAAACAGTTCTTTTCCTATTTTGGTTATTAAATATGTACTTTATGAAACAATTTAGATGTCATAAAGTACTACTAAAAATAACTCAAATCTAATTTCTGCGAAGTTGTTAAATACATTTTTAGACAATAATATAAGTAAATGTCAGTCGCTGTCACCAGCAATCAAATAAAAAATTAAATATTCCTAATCAATGTTCATAAATTATAAAATGAAATAACGAATATTTTTAAATATTCTTTGAAAAAATATAAAAGAAAATAGTATAAAATATACGTTTCATAAGACATTTTAGCGCACTTGTCCCGTAAGGTATGGTTTCAGTAAGTCGGAGCTATCCGATTATCCAAGCTTTTACGAACGCGTCAGCTCTCTGTATATGATTTTAACGTTTAAATCTGAGGTTACAAAAGTTGTTTGACTTGTTAAAATGGATAAGAAAATAGCGCTTGTTTCTGTAGATTTTATATACGACGACTAATTTGTTTAGATTATTTCGATCACAATTTATATCATGTGGTCATTTATTTGTTCGTTATAAGTATAACTCATAAAGGCTTCACAAAGTGCGAACTGCTATATTTTCCTGAAGAAAAACTTGCTATAGTGCTGCAATGCTTATAATCAGAAACATTTAAATAAATAGCAGCTGTAGACACGTGTTTCGCTCTTATTAGAGCTCATCAGTACAGCATAGCTAGTTAATAGATGGACATTAACTAGAGGTAGTAATTAGAAAACAGACAAATTGTAACAGCACTAGTAAGCAGCCAAATACACATTTGTTACTTCGGTCAGCATTTCCACGTTTTGTGGATAAATACAACAATTTATAACCACCCACCAGACCCGTTACTTGGACCCTAAGGTAAATAAACGAAAATATACATATATAGCGCAAAGTTATAAAAAGTTATACCCTACGAACAACATTTTACTAGTTTTTATAACTTTACGCTCGCTAATATGTATATTTTCATTTAAATAAATACATTTTCTGAAACATAAATGTTTACAATTTTAAATTTGCGCGCGCAACCTGTACATGGATCAGGGTTGAAAATTTACGAAAGCTTCAGATTACATCGGATCAATCCGATCGACTTTATGAAAACGACTATTAGCGGTCAACAGTTTTGAACTGCTTCATTGTTGTGTAAATTTACACTACAATGAAGCATTAATGTGCATGGTTTCGTTGGCGAGGTGCGATTCAAATCTAATGCTGTCAGCCAAGGAGATGTTGCGTTCTGACCGATGAAATATTATTAGAGCTAATTAAAAATCATTCTTCTTGCAATATTTTGTAAAATGTTATCCTCTTCTTCTTTCTCGAGCGTGAAGCAAAGTATGAGAATCCATTTTCGCCTAAGTTTAAATTGCAACTAATGACGGCCGACCGCGTTCAACGAAATCATCCCTGTGTACGATCAAACCGAAGCTCCTTACTGTTACTGCTGACCGTTACCGCTAAAAGCGCCAACGAAACCGTACTTTTTAATACAACTCGCGGCAAGCAGCTCGTTTCTAACAAAAACACGTGCGCTAAAATCATGTCTTATGAAACTTGTATTATCTGATCTGTCATTTGAAAATAATTTGCGAAAGTAAATTATTTAGAACTTAGTTCATAATTTTTTTAAAGTATCGATGTGAATGAAACTACTGAATTAATCACAGATAATTTTCGAATCATGATTTATAATCTGTGTTTTTTTTATTAATTTTTTAATTAACCATTATTTTTTTTAAACTTGGCTTAAAAGTAATTTCACAGTTTTTAAATCCTCCAGGATTAGCTTGAAATTAATTTGACAACTTTGGTAGTTTTGAAATCTCCCAGAAATTATTTTGCAGGCACTTCAAACGAAGATTTGTTGGAAGCTTTTAAGTGGAAGGAAAGAATGGTGAAGCGTAAGTTTTATTATTGAAGGCAACTTCTTTGAACAAATTTAAAATAAAATTACAAAAAATATGAACTATGTGTCTTATTTTCAATAATTCTAGCGTGACCCCATATTAACATATTATTATAATAAAAAATGTATATTCACGACTTTCCATTTCTGGATGCGCTAATCTGCTTTTTTTCAGTTTTTGATAATAACGATATATCTGTATGGTGCGGTAAAATTCGGCACCGCGGGAAATTTCAGTCAGAAAATTTAAAATTATTATTTGGTTAAAAAGAGCCTAATTTTGCCAGTGCTTTAATTTAAGACAGAAAAAGAGAAAGAATCGGTTTGCAAATTTAGTAAAATAAAAGTAGTGTTGTTTTACAAAACTTTACAAAGTTCATAGAACATTATATTGCATTTTAAATTTTACATTTCAATCTCTCAATAATTTAGTGTAATAATAAGTTGAACTTTTTACATTTTATTAAAATAAATAATATTACGGACTGATTTTATTATAGCTAGACAACTTGCCTGTAAACTATCAGTTATAAGAAAAATATCGCATCGAAAAAATAAAAACTTAAACCAATTTGACACGGTTATAAATTGTTATCAAATTTGTAACAAATTTTGTAATAAATTGTTTCCTTAGAAACGAATGTTTTGACAAAATTTGTAACAAAATAAATTATGACCGTGTTAAATGGGTTATAGGCTATAATACAAACACTAATTAGAGATGGAATAAACGTGTCTGATGCGGATTTTTTTTTAGGTTATACTGCTACCTTAAGTTATTAATTATAAATTATTGAACACTGTCTTTACGGTGAATATTACTCTTATGCTTGCTTTTATTTATTTTTAATATTAATTTTTCCCAGAACATAATGACAACAGACTGGTTTTTTAGTTACACTATTACTTTTTTCACTTATATTTTATATATCACATAAATGTTCAAATGAGGGTGGTATGACTTTAACAACAATAGTTTAAAAACAAGTATTTTAATCACCTTTTGAACACTAATGTCTTTTCTTATCAACTACGAAACTACACTAAGCAAAAATATACGAGTTTAGCCTCTTGGCGCTTCTTCTCGTTGACGTAAGCCCGTAAGCTTAGCTTGGTAAGCGTCCAGCACGGTTGACAGGCAGGTCGCCACTGGGCCTGCTGTGCAGCCTTTGGCGCTCAGCGTCACACATAAGCGCGACTAGCGGTAATAGCGTCACGGGACGTCACTCATCATGATTTACTCCATGAAAAGGAGGATGAATTATGGATAGAGTATGGAAATTTGTCGATAGGATACAGAACAGGGAGGCGTGACAAGAAAATTAGGGTTGATGGTAGTTTGATTTTATCGAAAAGTTATCAGAAATTGGTGAGTAATTTGTCATTGAAATAATATCAGGAATTAATCATATTTCACAAAAATTTGTTTATAAATCCGTAGAACCCTTTTATTTCCAGTAAAATTATGTCTTGAACTTATATGTACAGAGAATTTATTTAAAAATGCAACATTATGGTTCATCACTTCCATGGTTACTCACTATTGTCAAAAAATGACAGCAATGTAATATTTGTCCATTTTTAAATGCAACATTATAAATAGTATTGCAGCACAGGAGATACATCCAGAACACGTCACAAATAGTGTCAATTCTTATTACGACCGACTAGAATATTGCCTTAGTGTGAATGGGAGTATTTTTTAACATTTATTACGTGAAAGATGATTTTTTGTAAGCTAAAGTTTGTTAAGATGTGCAACATTCATATTTTGATTTTTTTGTTAATCGTATGTAGCTAATTTATTGGAAATTAGTTTTGATAATACAAAACTACAAATTTTGTATGTTGCATTTTAAAATGGACAAATATTACATTGCTGTCATTTTTTGACAATAACGAGTAATCATGGAAGTGATTGACCATATGTTGCATGTTAAAATAAATTCCCTGTATATAAACTATTCTTGGCACAAATATTATTTATCTATCAAATCAATTGCAAAATTCGAATTTCTCAACTAGTTTCCTTGGGGTAGTTTCGACTTTGAGAATTATTACAACAGATTTTTTTTTATATCTCATGGCTCTATTCTGGACAAATTTGTAAGTCTTATGCCCATTTGCACCAACAAGGCTTAAATTTCAAGCTAGGCTTAAACAAAAAAATGCAAATCGAAATTTTGACAGCAATATATTACAATTCATTTGACATATCATTTCGATGCAATATTGTCAATTTACGTTGGTGCAAACGGCCATTACAGATTAAAATAATAACAAAATCACAACGAAAGCTTTCACTCTTATTTATAATTTTCTTTGAATCAACAATAATAGATGTGTTTTTGTAATTTTTTTACAGATTTACAGATCCGTAAGACTTCAGAATTAGCCTATTAATCTATTGAAGAAATAATATATCTATGTAGAATTTAAATGTAACAGATAGAGAATTTAATATAATTTGTAATTTTCCAAAATATAATCTTTACCAGTCCGATTCACAAAAAAGTTTAAGCTAATCCTCATTTTTGGATTAGTGAATTTTAATCTATTCCGGTATTTAAAATTTAATTTTCATGATATTGTCAATAAAGGTAGGTAAAGGTAGATACTAAGATTAGATTAGACTATATTTAAAGTTATAAACTGTCAAAATTAGAGTAGAATTCGGTAATCCAAAAATGAGGATTAACTTAAACCTTTTTGTGAATCGGCCTGTACGTGTATTTTTTAAAGAAATTTTTTACTGTTTCAAATAAATTACTACTTCGTTTCTAATGAACTCCTCCGCAATTTTTTTTTTTTTATGAAACTTCATCTTAATTGAAACGATTTGCAGTTCTACAAATTCATTTTATTATCCAACACTGAAGTTTTCTAATATTAATATGAGTCACATAAATTGATCAGTTTCAACACTTATGCTCATATTCACAAACACTCGTAAAGTTACAAAACGGCTCGTTATAATTTTTGACAAATAGAATCAACCTTGACAAATAAAATTTCGATTTTTCATTCAATGCCGACTGATTTTATTGGATAAAATTTTTTTCGATTGTTTATGAATATGGGCGATATGCATGGATAATGAGCAATTTAATAAAACAATTAATATAAAATATGTATAGTGTAACCCAAATTTTGATTGCCACTGGCAGACTGCGTCATTGCACATATTTTTCATCTTCATACAAACCCTGCAATTCATATCTGGCGTGGAATCATAAATTCAAAAAAATAGTGTTTGGCAATGGATTCCGGATTTCCAAAACACGATAGCACAATGCTAGAAATTAGTAAGAATTTGAAATAGAGTACATACAAGGTTGAGCAGAAAGGTCGGAGGTTTTTTAAAAGGTCAAAAAGTGGATACTTTTTGCTTAAGAAAAAATATATTGACAGATTTGAGTTCGACATAGCATTTGACAAAATCAAGTGTGGAAAAGAACATATTGTATTGGCCGAAGGCGTTCTACGAAGTTTGCAAACACTCCACAATCGCTCTGTCAATTTGGGCGACTTCTACGCGAATAGCTTCTCTCAGTTCTTCCAATGTGATACGTACATACGAACACAAACCCAGCACAGAAGAAATGCATTAATGATAACGGACACCACAAGCAAGATGCTGTTTTCACATTTGATTTTGTCAAATGCTATCATTACGAATTCAAAAATTATATTCTTAAGCAAAAAGTATTAATTTTGTGATATTTTAAAAAACGTACGCCCTTTCTGCCCAACCCTGTGTGACGTAGATGTTAAAGGCATTCAAAATGAATACTTTTAAAACTAAAAACTTTTTTTAACTTTTGACAGTTCCTATCGTACAGTTTTAAGGCCTAGTCTTAATAGAAAAGACCAATTTTCTAATTTGTTACTATAATGGGGGACTCAATTAATGAATAAAAGTAAGTCGAAATATAAAAACAATATAGGTATGTAAAATAATTTCATGATATAATTAACATAATATTTCTGAAATAATAGAATACTGTATTGGCGGAAATTAAAAATGAAATTTAAGGGTAGAATACATTTTTTTTATTTAAGTAATTTAATTACAATTCTTGCGGTTTTTTTAAGGTCTACTCTAGTGTAGAACAATGTTTACACACATAATGAGTGGCAAAAATATTTTCTTTCCTATCTCTAAATCCATCTCTACTTTTTGATGCATTTCCGCGTTTATTTTTATACAAAAACTGGGGCAAGAAATGTATTTCAAAATTACAAAAATACATTAAACTTTGTTTTATAAATTCGTCTAGTCAATATCCTTTATTGAAAACATATATTTTACATCGATAAATTGTACTTTATTGAAATATACGAATAAAAAGTTAGATGTTCTAATTTCAAAAGAAATAAATTATTTTAAATAGAACACGGTAAATAATTCAGTTCTTGTATTTGAAATAATACATTGATAAAGGCAATAAAATACATATAGTTGTAATGTTATTTAATGCGTTGCAGTGGTACTTATTATGCGATTTGCATACAGCTACAAGTACACTATCAAATAAGGATCATCAATAACGTGCATAACTTAAGTATTCTCTAAATGAATCCATTAACTATTTTCCAACCATAACTTCCTATATTAGCTGTTGCTGAGGCAGGAAATAGCCGAACAACCATCCATCAATTAGGTTCGCAACGTTAACATTTACAAATTTTCTATTTCCATGATTTTAAAGGTTAAGTGATTCGCAAAAGAATAATTTATGTGAGGTAAATATCAAGATGAAAACATTAAGAGTAAATATAATTGGTAATATGTAATATTTGTTGTGTTAACCTCAATAATGTATACAATGTACAAAACGAACATTTTCTATAATAAAGAAATCTCTCGTACACGATAGATGGGATTAAATAATTATTTTTAAATACTGCAACAATGCAGCAACAATATTGAATGCGAAATAGATTAAAAAATAATAGCATAAAATATTTTAAAATTCGAGAAAATTTTAAATTCATAAAACACAAAATTGTGTAATTAAATATCCAATGAAGAGGAATTTGTGTATGAAAACTAGAAGTCATGATTGGTGGAATATGTAATGTCATTTAAATGATGCGATATTTTAAATTTTTCTTTTATCTGGCGGATAAATTAAGAGATGGAAAAACCGAACCTAAAAGTACTAGTGTAGTATAAGTTGTGTAAATAAAACTTTTCTTGAAATAAATATCAAACCAAACAATTCCAAATTTCACCAGAGCTCGACTGTCATATCCGTGAAACTGTGTTGTCAGCCGATGAAATATTTGAAATTAAAACCAACTTTAACAAAAGCATATCTCTGATTCTAAAGATTTTTTGTAAAGTATAAAACATACACAGGGTGTTATGTAAGTAAGTGATCAACGCTTAACCAATGGTAGAACTGACCCCAAAGATAGTAAATCTGGCAATAATTTTTGTTTAACATACTTTCTACAAGAACTAGAGGCCTTTAAAACTGACCAATCACGTCATAGTTCAAAACTTTATAAAAATGTAAAAATCAGTGTGTTCTCTGGAAAAAATATTGATTGTCAATCTGACATTAAATGTTTTTTTTTGCATAGACGTACAATTTATATTCTGTTTTTTTTTTTGATATTCTCAAAATGCCATTTACCTTCACCAACCAAGAGTACGCAGACAAATATATGGTTTATGGCGAGACATTACAAAATAGTAGTGCTGTGCTATAAGACGGTACAGAGAGTTATTTCCAAATAGACGTATACCGCATTACTCTGTTTTTATCCGAAACAGAATATAAATTGTACGTCTATGCAAAAAACATTTAACGTCAAATTGACAATCATTGTTTTTTCCAGAGAACACATTGATTTTTACTTTTTTATAAAGTTTTGAACTATGACGTGATTGGTCAGTTTTAAAGGCCTCTAGTTCTTGTAGAAAGTATGTTAAAGTAGTAGTAAAAATTATTACCGTTCACACTGAAAATTTATTGATATTATAGTTGTCCTTTTTTGCACAAAAGGAATCTGTCATGGTTGATGACAAATTAATAACTCTTATCCACAAACACACCCTTTTGTGGATGCAAATTGCTGTTGAAATGAGCGAAAATAGTAAGTTATGTTTCATCAGATGTCAATAAATGTTAAAACTGTCAAAAAATTAAGAGGTGGCGATAGTGTGTACTTTGCTGTACTACTACGAATTTTCTTAATTTTTGGTTGTGAACGAGTATGTTTGATATAACCCATTCCATCTTTTACCCATGCCACTACCACTGCCACTAATTCTACCGCTACCTTAATTTTTTGTATTGTGAACGATACTTTACTCTTTTGGTGCAGTTGCTAAACTTTTATTGCAATGTGACCATATAATTTACAAAGTACTATAATAGGTAATAATTATGAACATAATAAAATTACGTTGGATAAATAAATATATCATCACGGCATATTACCCATTTCTAGGTGTGCCAATATGCTTTGTCAAAGATATCAGTAATGATAATGACATATTTGTACCGTGCGGGCGTTTACGAGGCGTTACCTCATGGGCACTCATTGCTGGCGTGGAAATTTAAAATTCGAAATATTTAGCGTCGGTAGGGATCGAACTCGATTCCCCAGGTTCGCAGCCAGACACTGAGGCACGCAGCCACGGGACCCAAATTACGTAGAGTCGTTTGCAAACTCAATTATAAGAGACTAAAAAATCGGAACGAAAGCTGCCACTCTTATATATTATTTTATATTAACCAACGACAATAGATATGTGAAACGATATTTTGATAGCAATGCATAATAATTCATTTGACATTTCATTTCGATGCAACATTGACAATATAGGCCCAGTTGCGACGATGCTTAAATTTGAAGCAATCCTTCAATAAATAATTGTAAATCGAAACTTTGACTGCAACGCATAATAATTAATAATTCATATGTAATTCGATGCAATATTGTCAATTTAAAAAACGCTTAAAATTTACGTTGGTGCAACCGGCCATAAAGGAAAGTTTAAAATTTAAGTTAAGCATAAAAATGTCCAATAAAGTCTAATGGTAAATAACAAATCTCTTTACTCTGATGTGAATGTGTACAAAACTAGTTAATATTATTTAGTTGTAAGTTAAAACGGAACTGGTTTCACTGATGAAGTAATAAAATCATTCAAGTAAATCTTCTGCAAACAGTAGAAATGTCTTCCAGTAACTACGATACTAAAATCTGCCTACTTCTTTGAAGATTTCCAAAAAATTGCAACGTTAAAATCAAAGACTAATAGACCTATACGTATACTAAGAAAACTACTGTAAACAAAAAAACAATGAAAACAAACTCACTAAAAAAATAATTGACCATTAAGGTCTGTCAACGCATAGTAAAACCGCCAAAATAAAAAATCTGTTTACACATCCACGTGGTCGTTTTAAACAGAGCGAACCAAAATAAATAAAGGAAAGTCGCCGAACGTAGGCGTCTGCGATTTTTTGCGTTTCGCTTCGCGTATTCCGGATATTTATATTTTCGCGACGATCAAGTACACTGTGAACTTGATTCGAGATTATTTTTATGAGATTGTGTATTATTTCATAGCTAGCCTAAATTGGTATATTATTCTTGACTTCTTTAACGATCACCTGTAATCTTTATTTTACATCGTACGATAGGATACCGTTTTGCCACTTTTATAATTTTAATCAGATAAATGTAAAATTCCTACAGAAACTAAACACGGGCTTGAAAAGTGCAATTATTTTTTGTGAGGTTATGTGAACTGTCATTAGCGTCTCTGTGAAGTGCGAAGTATTACATTATTCCACTAATTTATGATTTAATTAGAATATTTTGAATTACGTGTACCTTGACTATTAAAAAAGAAAAAACATAATAGAAGCGAATTTGTGAAAACATTGGCAATTAAATTTGGGAATATCTTGTTCTTCATACATAATGGCAAAAAGTGAGCAACTGAGTTTAAACCTGAGAGAGAACCATTGAAGATGGCAGTGGAAGACCTGGAAGTTGTTAGAGAAGAAAACATCAACAATGTGATCATGGCAGACCGACAAATCAAGGTTAGAGAAATAGTAGAAGCCGTGAGCTTCTGTGAACGGGTTCAAAACATTTTGACCAATAAGTTAGGAATGAATTAAGGTGGGTCCCCCGGCTTCTAATGGATTATCAAAAACGTTTTCGTTTCCAGGCGCCTTCCAACTTGCTGCTCCGTTATGTTATGAAGTTGGTTATTTTTATGGAAAGATTTGTTACTATCGATGAGACATGGATTTACCACTATCAGCCAAAATGAAAGCAATAGTCTAAACAGTGGAGGCATAGAAATTTACCACTTCCTAAGAAAGTCAATGCATTAAAAAAAATGTCGCAAATTAACAGTTTAACGTAAAATTTGCCAAAAACACCATATACAGTTACAGGTTACAGTATTTCACAAAAACAATGATTGAATTCTATAAGAAATTTGGAGCAAACAAAATTGTATCGTGATCATATGGCAAGTGTAAACAAAACCTTAAATTTGTATGTGTAAACCGCTACGATGACATACGAACAGAAGTAGTAATTATGTTCATGGTTTTTTTCTCGGAAACACTTCGATGTGTTTGTACACATTATTTTAATTGCCTAAACAAAACTTTATTTTTAATTACAGGATTTCCTCAAAAAATAAAGAAAACAATAGGGTGTTATTCACCCTAAATAAAAAGAAAACTATAAGTTTTGTAATTCAAATTCTTAGAGTTTATGGTTTTTCTTAGAAAGTACATAAATTTTTATGAATGGATTTCAATTACTGAGAAAATTGTTTACATATTTTGTTGAACTATAAAACTGTTGCATTTATGCATAACAATAAGAATGTTTCCAATAATGACAATTTAATGAATAATAAATCAGTAGTTTCAAAAGCATTACCTATTCTATTTCTGTGTTCAAGCAAAAACAATTATACATATCTATAGGTAATAAATAACTATGACTACAAATATTAAACATAACTGTCGTACCTAAAGTATTTAAAATAATAAAAATGTGCTTTAATATTAGTATAACTTAAAAAAACTGTCCATTTTGGAATGAATATTTCCTAATTTTTCCTTCTAATAATTGATTTATGTCCATATTCATAAAAACTAGTAAAAACAAATGGTTTATTACAATCTTTATTCAGTAAAAACAGTCGTTGCTGAAAGAAAAATCGAAATGTAATTTGTCAAGTTTGATTCTATTTCTCAAAAATGCAACTAGTTGTTTTGAAACTTTTTATGAATAGAATATGGAGATTAGTATCTCCACCCATTTTTAGGTTATCACAAAAAATTTGGTTTCTTAACGAACAACTATAAATACAAATATGTATTTCGAAAATAAAAAAGATATCGGGACGCTAATAAGTTTTATAAACTTCACTTTAGTCATGATTTTTCTATTTACAAGAACGATTTTATAAAACTATACTTTTTCTACGAATGTAAATTAGGACGGCAGCAATACAAGTGTCTACTTACAATCTATTAAACTTATAGTGAACATTTGCTGGAATTAATTTTAGAGAAATATGTTCCAAATAATATTCTACACCCAAGTCATTAATCATAATATTAACCTAATTTGAAATTTTATAAATATTGCTCATTTTTAGTGGAATTGAAACAAAATTACAAAGAAATTGGTTTTGGACATTATACATTATAGAATTTGAGCTCTATGATACAATATATAATTTTATAACAAATTGCTCACATATAAAATTATAAACGCTTATGTAAATTTCGATGTAGCACTATGCGTGTATGATTACAATCATTTTACTTAACTAAGTAATATGTTTTTAAAATGAATATATAATATATGCATATTTCTAAGCGGAAACTGAAAATATAATTATAATTTTCATAGCTTGCAATATCTAGATAAAGTGATGATTAATTTTATACCTCTTGCAGAATACATCAAGTAACCTGCAATTTCTATCATAAAAAATCTCGATAAAAACTACTTCCTGAAGAAATAAAAGTGCTTACAAGCAATAAAATAATACTACACTATCTAGCATGACTTGAACAAAATAACGGTTTCTATAGACACATGTCCATTGTTAGAAAAAAATACTATCCAATTGCAGACATTGTACACTGACAAATGATAAACAATTACATTTGATTCTACGGCCCACGAGCCTCGATGTCGAACAAAGAATGACAGATTGGAATTGGAATAACGTTATATGCAAGACTTTCATTTCAAGTTTTGATGGTTTAAAAAATGGAAATGTTATAGGCTAGTAGTCCGTTATAATTTGGGCAAATTGCAGTTGAATTTATCCGAAATAAACTTCAATTTTTCACATTTTTTTAATGCCGATTTTGTTATTTGACAACTGACATTTTTTCACTGTAGTAAACTCGATGGCCGGTAGCAAAAGAGTGGTTCTAACACCGGTGTCAACTAGAAGCATGTCAACGACTTGGCGAATTAGGGTTGTTAACAAAATCAGTGTTGCCAATGGGGCCTCCACCATAACAAAAAATAATAAAATGTACACTTTGTACTTAAAGTACTATTCAATAAATAACGATTAAGATTAAAAACACATTTTTACCTCCCGCTACCCTTGGTAAGGGAGGTATAGGGATCGTGCTAAAAATCTCATATCGAGATTTTAGTAAATGACCACGTTTTAAGGTCCCTAGAATCCATTTTTAACATTTTCACGATGATGTCTGTATATGTGTATGTATGTGTGTGTGTGTGTGTGTGTGTGTGTGTGTGTGTGTGTGTGTACGAATTTTGTTTGCACTCTAACTCAAATACTATCATTTAGAAAATTCTGAAACCTTGTATTTTTACCTTATTCTAATAGGAATAGAAGCCATTAGATTTTAGTGTAAATCGGATAAACGGAAATCGTACTTTACTTGAAGCTCATAATGGTTTTTCTTCAAAAAATACCATTAAATGCCATTTTTTCGAATTTTATGTCTTATGAAAATTAAAGATTATTGAATTTTCTACTGGAATACATTAATACTTTTTCTATATATTTTTCAGATAAATTTAAAAATAATTTTTTTTATTAGTCGCGAAGCCTAAGATAAAAACTATTTCTTTGTTACACAGTTTATTTTTCAAATGAATGTAACTGACAGTAAATGTCACTGTCAGAAAACTTATCACTACAAATTAATAATAGTGACATTTTAAAAAGAAAATAGTAAATAAAGCAATTGTTTTCTACAATGGAACAGTTTGCAGCGTTAGTAAATACGTAGGTAGGTATGTATTTAAATTAATAAAAATTAAATAGCGGGAGGTTTTGTGTTGGCCACATCAGATTTTTTTTTTAATAATTACTTTACGAGATATTTGAAATTACTTTACGAGATATTTGAAATTTGTTGTCAGTGTCACTGTGACGTCACACTATTGCTATCTTTCTCTCGCAGTCTACTAAAGAGTCTGGTGCGAAGTGAGAGAAAGATAGGAGTGTCGCCGTGACGTCATATTGACTTTAAAAATAAAATGTAGTTAAACTAAAGACAATTAAGACTTTTTAATACTACGAATTGCTTCAAAATTAAAGGAACTTTCGTTTAACATAATAAAAAAAATAGAGTGCAGGACTCCATTGTACTATACTCGCTGTCAAATAAATATGGACTGATGCTAATTTTTTCCCTTCTCCCCACCCTGTCCCTTACCCTGTGGTGTTGCCGCTTTTTCATAACTTAGCATTTTTACCATGACCAATGGAATTGGCAACAGTGTAGAAATCTCCAGTCCATATTTATTTGTCGGCATTATTTAAAATTGTTTAATATGACTTGTTTCTTGACTTGTTTGTAGGATAAACATTTTAAAACAATGTTGCCAAATTATGTCTGTCAATACTTTTTTGGCTTGATCAGTATATTGGTAACACCGACTTTGTTAATAACCCTGAAGTATGTCCTAAGTCGTTGATCAATCAGAGGGTAGAATTAATTTTCTTAACTAAACCAACGCTATATTTAAATCTGACTAACTGTATAGTATAATTTTCGATTTAAATTGTTAATAATTAATCAAAATTTGAATTAAATAATTGGTTAATTTAAGAAAAATAAACTAATACAGTAAAAATTCCTGTTAGATGTAGACTTCAACTAGCAAATATAATCTATTTTAAACTTATCTTGTGACAGTTATTTATTGATGTAAACGTCTAATTTCGGGGAATGCCCTACAAATAATACCATTCTCATTTAATTTTCGTTGTTTACTCAAAATTATATAGTACAACTTACTAAATACAGATTATTTTATCTACTTCGATAAACGCAGTTTCGTATTACATAAACAAACCACCATTGATAGGCAGCGTATAATTACGTTTAGCAAACATAACTTTACTCTTACTAGATAATATTCTTAGTAATAAGTAGTAAGGTCACGTTAAATGCACGTTTTTATATGAGAACCCTACGTAACGTAGTTATGATGGCGCTAGCATTGTTCTCGTTCTCCTAACGGATATTTCTATTTTAATCCATTAGCTCACGAGACTAAGCCCTTGAATACATATGTAGAATGCACGAGGGACAGATTAATATAGGAGGAAATTATAGCGAATGGCAATGCATTTAAAAATATGTTACATGTTCCAAGGAAATATATTCAGGATTTCTTAACAGCCCGTATTTTTCAATTTGTGCAAGTTAGCTGATACAGTTGGAAAATGTTAAGTACAGTTAAATGAAGAACGATAAAATCGAAGTGAAAAATATGTACATAGTAAAACAGAAATAGTATGATCATATAGGTACTGTTAGGTTATAAAATGATTCCAGCTTTTATTATGAAGTATAAGTAAAATTTAATAAAATTAATACAAAACATCACATCGTCGGTGTAATTAGCAAAGTGCGTAATTCCAATGTTAGGTGAAGTAGAAATTTTTTTGCCATCTGATGAAAGAGATCCAACAAATGTGGTGGAAAAATTGTCAAAGTCCAAATAAATTATGGCCGATTTTATAAACGACAGATCAATTATTTGCTGGAATAAATTTTATTTACTTTGAAGTCAAATTTTTGACAGTAATGTTATATATAGTTATAAATAATAAAATTGATTCGAATTTGTTAATAGGCTATGCCACGACATTTTTTTTTAAATTTTTTTTTGAAATACATAAAAATATAAGACCACATGTGAAAGTCAGAGTTAAAAATTCCTCCAAATAAGCGAGATATTAAGGCTGCGCGCCAGTCAAAATCATGATTTAGCGATAAGTTCTCAATTTTTTTCCTCAAAACTGTGAAAACATTTCAAAATGCAAATAATAGGAGTAAATAAGGAGAGATCAATGATTTCAAAATCACATTTTCAAAAATTGTATATAGTATTATTGATGAGAAAAAAAATGTTGAATTCATTAAAATCTGAAATTATTATTTTGTACATAAATGAATCCAAGTCATATATGGAGCAGTTTTATGTTAAAAAGTTGATATCACAGGAATCACAAGAAAACACTGAATATAGCTAGATACATAGAATTTGTATAATATGATTGAATTCTGAGAAAATAAGCCAACATTTGAACAATGCTAAATCTGTACCTTTTAAAAACATTTTTTAAATAGATTGTGAGGTAATTTATAGGGTAATTATTATACTCACTATATAGAACTTTGGCTCAAGAATCACATGAATTTTTTTCATTTTTTTAAAATGAAAATTACAGCGCCTGGACTCTCTGAAATGTTCTTCCAATGTTAATTATAGGCAAATTTAGTTTACTCTTTCGCCACCACGTGCCGCATGAAATTTGAGCTGTCGAAATGGAACATAAGGAGGAGTTAGGGAGGGGCTTACGTTGTTAGATTACGTAGAGGGGAAAAATATTGAAATAGTGAAATAAACTGCATTCGCTTCTGCAGCCTATTCAGCCTTTTAGGAAAATCGGCATTGCGTGAATTTATATAGTTTTTATTTGAGTTGTGAAAAATGGGTTTTCAATTTGGAAAACGCAAAAGAAGTAAAAGAGCTAAAATAGCAAAGAAAATTAATTTGAAAAGGTAAAATACACGTAAGTATATTTTTATCAAAGCACTGCAACTTCAACCTATTTCAGAAATGAAGCTCGAAATAAGGTGTCTTCTTTGGAGAAACAAAACAGTAGTACATATCGCATATAGAAATAGGAATATATTAAATGCAAATAATGTAAACTATAATACTAACAAATCAGTTACATAATTTTTTGTAAAAAATAGTAAAAATATAAAAAAAAAACGAAGATTTAATTCTTCTCAAACTTTGTATTTATAATTTATGTAAAAATACTTTTCCAACCAATGATAATAAAACATTTTCTAGTTATCGTATAGTAATCGTATCATATAATACAAAAATTTGGAAAATATGTACTTCAAAAGATAAAAGTTTATGTATTTATTATGTGATGTATAATGAAAGCAAAACTTTATCTGAACAAAGTGAAATGTACCTAAGGGACATTGTTAAAATATGTATTTACAGGTATAACAATTTGGGATAATTGGTATTAAATATTTCTTGTAAGAACACGTGCAAAATGCAGGTACACTTCCCTCGCCCGGTGTCATTGATCATAAAGGCCTTTGTTTTCTTTTCGGCGTATTTTAATCTAAAGTTCAGTTCAACTGGGTTTTATAAAAAAAACTAAATTAGGGATATCCTTGTACAGGGATTGTAATTCATAATTAGTATACGATACTGAACAAGCTAATAGACTAACATCGTCAATTTTTGGCCGCGTATGTAAAAGAAGATGTTTAGGTACGAGATTGTTTATTTAAAAACCACATAATAACAAAATACATAAAATACGGTTTGGATAACGAATACATAGCTATTCGTATATTTGAAAATCAAACTAATAAGAAAGTTATTCCTTCGGGTTTATTTATTGATGTAGAAAATTGATATCTAGCAGCAAGTCCCGATGGTAAATGTTATGTAATACCGGGTTTCCACTTTTCTATTACAGTTTTAAATGGAGATGAACTACTATCAAATTTAATTATGTTTTTTTTTTTTGTTATAAAAAAAGTAGACACCCGGTATACAGAATGTCACAGGACAAGCTTACGCTATTATTATTTTAAAAACTATTCAATATTTTTTTTATGAAATTTAGTACCTAGTAGGTTTCCGACATGCCAGTTTCAACTAAAATATTTTCAAAGCACAGTTGAAGTACAAGAAATTTAAAAACACTGTTTTTTAAATGGAACACTCCATTTTTTATTATTTAAATGAATTCTTCTTTAGAAAATAGATTAGTTTGTGCTGCATATCCCATGTTGAAAGTTGATAATTTTTAATTAGAAAAACTTAAGTTTTTTGTAATTTAATTTTACGTTGACGTAGAAATTAAATTTTTCAAAAATTATCGGTTGCTAATTTATATTAGTGTAAACAAAAGCTTTCTTTTTAAAACTGTTTTTACAGATTATAGAAATTCGATTCCATTCTCGAGATATAGAGTGATAAAGAAGTGGCCGTTTTTAGAGAAAAAATAAAAAAAAGTTGAATTACGACGGAAATTGCTAATCGTGTGTAAAATGTTTTTACTGTTTCATATGTAAAATTTTCTGCTGAATTCGATGGTAAAATAAAAAATATAGCATTCTATTTGAAATAATAAATTTGGGGCTACTTCTTTAAAAATATTTTAGTTGAAACGGTCATATCGAAAAACCCCTAGATACCAAATTTAGTAAAAAAATAGTTTTAAAAATAATAATAGCGTAGGCTCGTCTAGAAATAAACAAATTTCATTTCAGATACAAGGCCAATTACACATTTCATCATTTTTATTAACAAAGATACTCCTGTTTTCATTTTGAAAATCGAAAAAAGTGATTTATTTTGGGAAAAGCATATGAGAGATCAACTTATTAATTTTTATAAGAAGTGCATACTACCAGAAATTGTTTTGCGAAGAATTCAGAAGGGCTTTAAATGCAGAGAACCTCAGTAGAATTTATTCCTCTCAATTGTTCAAAATAATGGACAATTACTTTATTTTTAAATATTAATTTCAAAATATAAACAAGGATAATTCCATTTTTAATCAAAATAAATGTTTGAATTATAATAATTGTTTTATTTTTCCTTGTCACTTGATACGTATTTCATTGATATTATACAATTTGTTTTCCTCGGTCGAAACACGCACCCTGGCCATCCCGGCTTTCTTTTCAAGTAATTTATAACTCGTAAGGTACACTGTTCTGATTGGCTGTAGCTACAGCGGCACTTATACAACCTAGACATCAACCAGATGCACAAATTTTCTACTGTGCTGTCATCAGTCGGCTTAGAAACAAAATAACACTCCTATCCCGCGACGTTAAGGTCCGAATTTTAAATCTGCTTTGTGACGTAGGTAATGTGGATATACCAGAAGTAAACAAACAGTGGTTCACAAACCACGAAAAATTGTTAAACAAATTACAAAATAATGTATATTTAAATTGTAATATTATAATTCATTATTAGAGACATAAAATAAATTATTTCACCTAATTTATTTCACTTTTTTTCTCATTTTATAAAAATAAAGAAATTAGAACGTCACCCGAACTGCAACCGAACAAATCCGACACACCCAAAGAAGTATATTCTTAGTTAGGGCGGGGCTTCTCAAAATCGGAGGTCATACTTGGATCCTATTTGCTCAAACACTCGTACACATGTCCTGCATCATCAAAAGCAAAACTCCCCGTATCTTCTAGAAGGAATAATTTATAATAAAAGAAATACGGTTTTCCTTATCCTTTGACTATTATCATTCTTATTTTCAATAAACTTTTACTATTTTTGATTACTGTGGAATAGCCTATTGAAATTTATAAAACTAAGGGGTTAGTGTGATAAATTTAATTCGAAATAGTTCGTAACTTCAGCGAGCCATTTTGTTATAGACAATTTTCTCCCTGACAAGTTTGTCACTACGGACATACGCACTTTGCTAATTACACCGATGATATTTGATCATATTTGTTATAATTTTTCATTTTTAATCTCACATTTTTTTATAAAAGACGACAAAATTCTATTTTATCAACGTACATTAAATTTTATTAAGCAAATTTTAAAATTTAATATGTTGTGGTTTTATTCCAAGAATAGATCTTGCTGACATAGTTAATTGCACAATTGCAGTTGTTATTAAGTATCAAAGATTATAATAGGTTTGTTCGCGGTAACAATCTCTGACGGATTCCAACCTTATTCCGTACTAATTCATAAACAGTAAATACGCATGCGTGGCGTGATTTGAGATTGATTGGGATTTTTCTACCACGAATGCTCATTTTGACGTTTGAGGTTATGTAAATTAAATAATTAAATACAAGTATGTACTGAATAGTCGTATTAGTCCCTGATTTATAGTAGTTGCTTCAATCTTCGACTGGTCTGATTAATACGTGACTAATTATGTATCAGTTCCCAATGTCCCATAAAAACGATATTTTCAGTCGGAGTCTTACCGCAAATAACTAAAATGAAACTGGGCATGCCTGTGATGCTCAAACTAGTCCGAGATCGCTGCCGCGAACAACCCTATATTTCAGGTAATATAAAAATTAAAGTATTATTTTTTTCTATCTTATACTTGATCATTCTGAGTAAATAAAGGTACACTTTAAAATATGTTACAAAAAATATATATAAAGTTTTCCGACTGTCCTTTTTCTGAAAAATAATATTACATTCAAAATTTGTTAAAAACAAATTGAATTTTTTGACCAAAGATAATACTTTCCTTAGATCTTACTCCAAACTAGTAATTCTGTAAATAACGACTACTGAACACGCTTGAAATTATCTGATTGTAATGGTTGAAGGTTAATATATTCCATCTAATTTTAGTTTACTTTTTAGTATTGCTTAATCTATTTTATCTCGATTTTGTTATACATTTTACGATTAGAAGCATGGAAAATTCATATAATCTTTTCCATATTCATGAAAAATATCCCTTAAACTAGAAGATTAGAAAACAAATTTTCTTTTTTTTATATAATGAATATTCACTATCGTCTTTCTTATTTGGTTCAATGTATTTTAAATTTGTAAGTGGCTCAAGTAAACAGCCCACTCACAAAATAAAATTCAGTTATAAATAGGTTACGCTTTGATTTAAATCTCATAAATAAATCTTTTATGATTCATTAACTGAAACCATGCGGACTTCTGCAAAATTTCAAGCGCAAAAATAATTTCAGTTTGGTTCAGAATAAATATACAGTTTTGGCATGGGTGTTATGTAGATTTAAAATTTGTAGGTATAAGGAAAACTAACTTAATAAAATAATCGATTTGTAATGAAAATATACAACGAAAATCAAAATTTGCTTGGAAAATATTATCTAACTTTTTCTAGAAAATTGTATATGAATACACAACACTACAGTTTTCTCAAATAAAGTGTGCATACATGAAGCCGAGGCCAGATATTCGGTATTCGCCAACTGTCAAATATTCCTCTATTGCCGAATATTCGCCTTTTGCCAAGTAATATTTATCTATTGGCGAGCATTCTAGTGCAGACATGCGTAGATCAATAAGTGGGTTCTATACAACTATATAGGCGAATATTCGTTCCCTTTGACACGGCTCAAAAATCCGGCAAGAAACGGGAAACAACGAACACCAAATATTCACGACAAACAGCCACCAAACCCCATCCACACACCGGCATTTGCTGAATATTTGCTCGGGATTGGCCGAATGTCGAATGTGTGGTTCCGGCTTCAGTTTCAGAAAACTTCTTTAAGCCTGCACATTTTTTCCTGCGCAGTGAACTTAGCTGATCCGTCACGCGTCACTGCGTTCGGATAAACTCGGGGAGAGCCGAACGTCACGCCACGGCATTCGCGTCATAGCCTACGTTACGTTATTAATACAAGGCCGGGAAACATCACAATATCTGTCAAGGAGAAACTCTAGTTCCAAACATGCGTTTCGGCGTGACTTATTCCTGCTGTTACTGATGTCATTACCGATATCTGTGTATAAAACAGATTGGTGCACCCAGATCACCACACCCAGTAATGGGTAATATGCCGTGATATATTTAGTTATTTACATTAAATACATTAGCGTGTAATTTGTACACTAATTTTCATACTGCCATTTATAATGTAAATATTAGATTTAACTGCAAGAAAAAAAAAAAAAAGAAAAAAAAATACATGTTACCAACCATATAATGACAAAAAATTAAACTTTGTTTTTTTACATAAAGTTGTCGGAAGTATGTCGTGTTTAGTATCAAATGAGAGGTATCGTCAAGGGCTGCCATTCAGAAATAGCAAATATTTGACAGATCGATCGGCTTTTGTTTTTTGCATAAAGTTGTCGAAACCGTGTATGTTCATGTTATAATTTTATTGGATTTATAGAATCTTTTCTAAGGAACTTTGGTATGGAATTTGTTAAAAATAGTATGTGTTCGTGTTATAATTTTATTGGATATATAGAATCTTTTTCAATGAACTTTTTTATAGCATTTACCTATCCATTTTTATTTCAATACTTTTATTTATAAAAATTCACACAATAGGCTATTCCACCGTAATCAAAAATAGTAAAAGTTTATTGAAAATATGAATGATAATAGTTAAAGGACAAGGAAAATTATATTTCTTTTATTATAAATTATTCCTTCTAGAAAACACGGGGAGTTTTGCTTTTGATGATGTAGGACATGTGCACGAATATTTGAGCAAATAGGATCTAAGTATCAACTCTGACTTTGAGAAACCTCGCCTTAACTAAGAATATATTTCTTCGGGTGTGTCGGATCTATTTGGTTGCTGTTCGGGTGAAGTTCTAATTTCTTAGTTTTTATAAAATGACAAAAATAAGTGAAATAAATGAAGTATAATAATTTATTTTGTCTCTAATAATGAATTATAATATTACAATTTAATATACATTATTTTGTAATTTATTTAACATTTTTTCGTGGCTTGTGAACCACTGTTTGTTTACTTCTGGTATATCCACATTACCTACGTCACAAAGCTAATTTAAAATTCGGACCTTAATATCTGGCTTATTTGGAGGAATTTTTAACACGGATTTTCACATGTGGTCTTATATTTTTATGTACTTCAAAAAAATTTTTTTTTTTAAAATATCGTGGAATAGCCTATTGTTCAAATACTCTAAAAATGCGTACACTTACGTAACATTCTCTTTAAAATCAAATAATATTACTACCAAGTTTATATCTCTACCCATTTTTTGATTATTGCCCGAAAAGTCAATATACCCCACATTTAGACAAAAACTACAGAATTTTCAAAAATCTAATTTTTATGTATCTATGCGCTGATTCCAAATTTTGACACCGCAGGTCAATATCTCGTTCCGTTCTCGAGATATTTAGATTTAAAGTTTTGCTCAAAACTGCCCAAAAAAATGGGTCGAGATATTAATTTGGCGACATTACCATTCGATTCTACCGACAAAAATACAAAGGTATACCAATTTTCATATTTTTTGTCCAACCGGTTAATTTTTTATGAATAAAAGTTTGAAAACCCCTGAAAATGGCCAAAATCTGAATAAATCGTAAGGGTTACACCTTTTTTGCGATTATTGAACATTTTCAGTTATTTTGCTTGAGAGATTGTACGCGTTGTTCAAAAATTCTGAAAGTTGGTGTACTTATATAATTTTGCCCGTAGAATCGAATGGAGCTGTCGCCAAATTCATATCTCGACCCATTTTTGGGTTATTACCCAAAAATGGGCAGTTTTGAGCAAAACTTTAATTTTAAATCTCAAGAACGAAAAGAGATATCGACCTGCGGTTTCAAAATTTGGAATCAGCGCATAAAAATTAAATTTTGAAGTTTTTATCTAAATGTGGGGTATATTGACTTTTGGGGCATTAAAATGGGTAGGTTTAAATTTGGTAGTAATATTATTGCTCGAGTCACATGCTCGCGACCTATAGTTTGCGACGCCTTGACGTATGCACTCTTTATCTGAGATAATCTAAATACAATACTAATTTGTTTTCTGTGAAAATGAAATTTGTAAAAAAAAATGCCAAAATAATGTCTGCTTGTAATGAAAAATCCCATGATATTCTATTGTGATGTAACCTAAAATGTAACAATCAATAACAAACAATTACGCAAAGACTAAAGAATATGTAGAGAATGTTCTTTCTTAAGCAACAACTATTGCTTTTACTAATTAGAATAACCCGTTTAAAACTGTGAGATACTCCGATCTACTGCTCGCATTATTTTTGCATCAAGTGTAACAGTTACATAAAATAACGGTTCTACATAGAACGACTTACTTTGGGAATCTTCTTCCCTGGGCAACATTCTATTCGTACCCATAAACTGGCGGAAGATGCAGAACATTACAATCACTAAAGGCATTTTTAACACTTTGACACTACTACAAACTCAAATAAATCATTTGTTATTTACATATCTTGACACATGTAAGCAAGCTCACTATGCAAAAAATTGAAATATTTAGAAATAATTATGCATAATTAAAAGCCGACTTAATTACCACGATAATTAAAGCGAGAGAAAAATTTATATTTGTCGTGCTGTTAGCAATTTCTTTTGCAAATTTTATTTTCCTTAATTGAGTTGAAATATGCTAAAGAAAATAGAAAATTTCTTACTTTACGCATTTTATGAGGTTTCTCTATTCAATAATAAACGTTTCAACAGTAATATGCAATGTCATAAGGGAAATCTACGTCACGCCCATAAAATTTAAAATGAATAGTAGGTAATTTTTAAAATAAATAAATATATCATCACGGCATATTAATGATGACGATATATTTTACCGGGTGGGCGCTTACCAGGCGTCACCTCACGGGCACTCATAGCTGGTGTGGAGAGTGCACCACAGGGGTCACTTTTGTGCCATTTAAAATTGGAAATATTTGGCGTCTGTCGGGATCGAACCCGGTTCCCCCAGGTTCGCGACAAGACACTCAGGCACACGGACACTTTTTAAAAAAAAATTAGCTTGCTTAATTGAAATGAAAAAATATTTGTGATTGAACATTGAAGCAAGAGATAGAAGAAAACGTAACCAGTAGATAGGACCCAATTTATAATGAAATATTAGTATCAGTCTTTCAAAACAATAATAGGAGTATATTCGAATTTTATATTTGTAAAATATAGTTTTATCTAGTATTTATATTTCAGAAAATTATTGTTTTGCATACTTCTACAAAACTAAGAATTTTGTTCATATTTTGAATGTGTGTATCTACATTATCATTACTGAAGAACTCAGTAACGTGGTAGCATGAACAAGTGATTAAGCGTAATTAGCGAGGAGATGACTGGCAGTGTTTTATTCCGGTCAATAGTTTATGAAGTACTTATTTTAAAGAAAAATACTTCAAATAAAAGTTGAGAACAATTAATTTTTCTGTAATTTTTATTTAAAAAAATTTTCTCTAAAATAATCCATAATCGATTGACATTCCTCGCTAATCCGCCTTAATCAATTGTTCATGCTACCATCCGCAATGTTTTTACAAACGTTAGTACAAAGTACAGCTTTATGTATTCAAATAGTTACATTGAAGTAATATGTTTACAGTCATTTTGTCAAAAAATAAATACATAAAATACCCGAATTATTTATTAAATTTTCCTAACAAATAAATTATTTACTCATAATACGAAAATTAATCTGTTTCATTCAATACAAATATTATTACTTTTATTTATATATTATATTATATTGTGCCAATGTACTCGAAGATGTCCATTTTAATATTGGTATTTCATGATTTTAGAACCATGTTACCAAGTTACCTTCGCTAGTTTCATAATTCGACATTGAGGATAAAAAAACTTTCTTAAAAAATGTCTCTGTACTTCATGTACTGGAAGTGGGATTCAATTCTTACTTTTCTTTACTTATTAAACAACACAATCTACTAACATTTTCTACAAGTAACAAAATATAAGAATTTCATTCATAAAATTATTGGTACTGAAGAGCCGTAACTAATGATTAATTTCCATTCATTTCTACTCAAAATTATCTTGAATTAAATGTCGATGGTGTGATATTCATTTATAGATAAAATGTCGATAGCAAAGTTCGACAGTTTGAAATGTCAGACGGTCGTATGAAATATTAAAACCATTTTCCTCCAAAGTACAATGACATCTATAAACTTTCATTCAATATTTATGAATCCATAAAATATAAATTGTAAATAATGAATCAATCATTTCTTAACATCAATTTTCACCATTCATAAATCATTGTTTAAAAAATGTAACATATCATTTCGAACGAACACTTGCATAGTATAAAATTATACACTTCGAAGTGGTATTTTCAGGCAGGATATCATTGAACGTGCTGCAATTATACGATTAATTTTGTTTTTTCTTATACATATCAATTTTCAAACAAGAAACAAGTACTTTATAATATCAGATTTCCTTCGAAGAATTATTTAATTATAAATATCCATCGTCATGCTTCCTAAGATTATTATTGTATTTATAAATATTAAATATAGAAAATAACAGACATGATATTCTTGACATGATAGTGAATTTTAAGTACAAGGTGAACATCCGTTGATTGTAAAAATAAAAATTTATACGTTTTCAATGAAATAAAACGAGGAAGAGATATTTTATGTTATGTTGTAGTAAACAAAATTTCTCGAGTAAAAAAGTGAAAAGAAATTGTAAGTGGTCGTTTCTTTTTATGCTATATCGGATATCCGATTGGAAAGAGGTTTATTACATACATACATATGTTAGTTCAGAATAATTATATAAATGTATTATGTTAATAACTAAATTGTTCTGTAACAAATACATATTCAAATTGTTGCTAATTTTCATTCAAGATATCATGATGTATTCTAAACTTCAAATACTTTTAAATAATAGATTTAAATAAACTTGATTTTGGCTCTCTGATTGATCAAAATCAGGGTGTATCTATAAATACTATAGATTTGCCAACTCACTTATCATTTTTACGAAGTTGACATCCGCCAGATGTCACAGCAAATAAGGTGAGAAATATTCCGGAACATAACTCTTATTTGTTAACTGTTTCCATTTGAATGGGGTCATGCAAAAAAAAAATGTTGCTAATATTTTTATAAAAATAGAATCTATGGCACTTATTATTTATATTGCAACATAAAACATCCCAAATATAATACTTTTCATTCATAATTTACTTAAAAGATATTCCCGCTAGAATTTTCTGTGACGTCATGTATCGGCTACTCACACAACGACACTAGTCACACATACATGAAGGTCACAATGTCACAAACGCGAACTTAAACGTAAGATCAGAGTAAACTAACCAAATATTTATAAAGCTCTATTCAATCTTTTCTGTTTCATAATGATTTAATTATTTCATTAGAGAAATATAATTTGTAATTGCAGGTTTGTGTGTTTAATACATAAAAAAGTGCAATAATTGTATATTTATATTCAGATATAACATGGTGAAGAAGAACTGTGCAGTTCCAACTTATGGAAACAATTATTAAAAAACCCAAAAAAACTATTTATAAACAATCTTATTTTACATTTTGTCCGCCAGGGTGAATTGGAATCGTTCAGATACATGACGTATGCGCTCACGTGACCTCATTGAGATTTGAAATTGACCCTTATTTTAAAAAAATTATATCTACAAAACATTGCACACAAATGGCGTGAAAATATTATTTACATATACTGTGACCGGTAGACTTCCAGGAAAAAAATAAAACAAAAAATGTGGTATGACCCCATTGAAATAGCTTATTTTTCACTTTTAAAAGTATTGATGTGTAGACAATTGTGTGTAGGTACCTAAAATCTGTGCATATCTAAAACGTCGGTTTCGTAAAAATGCTGTATGACAGATTTAGAGTTTTCGTTAACACCTAATATTTATATAGTTTCATCTTAAATTATCAAGTAGCAGACACCATAAAAATATAAAAACCTTCGAGCATATACTGACTAGAGGGCGCCTTACAGTGTTTGTTGTGATTCGAACATATGCAGAAACCATGGTGTATTGCGGGCTGCGTATTATCTTCATATTTGTACTACTTTTTTTTTTACAAAATAACAACTAATTATTGCTTTTGAAATATGTCAACCATCTTTATTTCCAATAAATTTCAATCTCGTTACTCTTACGTCATTATTAGCAGAAAACCTAAAAGTTACACTTTGTTTAATATATTATTTGCAAAAATATCCTAGTTACTTACACATGAAACGAAATATCCGTAATTTCTTTGTATTTTTCATTACAATTTGATAGACTCCAAAATATACTCAAAAACTACATGCAAAAAAATAACTCTAAGTTACAGTAAAATGACAAGTAGTGACATATAACATAACAAAACACTGCCCACAATACACCATGACTTCCAGCCCCCCGACTACATATCTTCCGATCACAACATCCTATGCATTGGTATAGAGAATTACTTCTTTGGTCAGTATAAGCTCGAAGATAAAAACTGTACCTACGTTTCTTTGACATATAAACTCAGCTAGCTGTAGGTGCCAACAAAATTAACTCAGCAATAAATAAATGATTGCCAAATAAATATTGGGGCATATTACCCATTGCTTGGTGTGCCACTCTATTTTATATGCATATACCGTGTGGGAGTTTGCCAAGGGTCACCACAGGTGTCACACTCGTGCCAATTAAAATTAGCAGACTGAAATCATAAGTCTTTAAGATTAAGATTTAGATGTAGATTATTATTACAAAACAAAATATTTTAGAGAGTTAAGTATAATATGTAAATATCTAAAAATTTTATTTTGAAAATAGAATTTCTGACAGTTCAAACGATATTCATTTCTTTGTAATTTTGTTTAAATTCCATGACTATCACTACAAATGAGCAATATTCATAAAATTCAAATTAGTTTTTAAAGGTTACCAAGCATGCAAAATAAAATCTGATTAGTGATTTGAGTGTAGAATTTAATTCTCAATAAATTTATTTAAAACATTTTTGTCTAAATATAAATGGGAAGTTTTGAGCAAGAAATAACTGATTTTCCAAGTTAAACTCCTACGGCTGCTTTTTAATTAACACCCTGTACATACTTCCATACGTATAACATTTACAAATAAATTGCATTTACAGTAATATAAAAACGATTCTAAGCATTTAACACTTTATTATTTGAAATCTATATTGTTTCTTGAACATCTGTTTAAGAAATCCTTATCCGCATCATCATTTCCAACATAAAAGTTCCGTGGGTCGAGAATAAGTGTACCGTGAAAAATTGTTGAAATTAATGTGATTCGTATTTTATTATGCACGTTTTACCTGTCACTTTTTCTTTTCTGTTCTTATTTTAATTTGTTTACTTTACAATAAAAAAGATTTATGTGTTAAGAGACGTTTATTTCTTTTTTTTATATTAATATTCTTTGATCTTGCCGAATAAATGAGTATAAATGATTTGAACTAACCTAACCGAACCTAATACGAGTATACAAATATATGAAAATATATCTACATATCTATCTAAATTTATGTGTTTTATAGTATATTTGAGGTTAAAAAATCATACTGTACTTAATTAATTATTAAATTAAAATAACATCTTGTGAACATCTATTTTAAAATTATGTTATTATCAAAAAATAAATAAATAAAATTAGCAAATAAAAAAATTATAAAAAAAAACATATAATAACTACTAGCTATACAGGCTGGTTGATTTTTCATTGCCCAGCTACTATATCTTCTGAAATATTAAAGATACAAGAAAAAGTTAAATGTAAGAGTTGTTTAATACCACCTAATCTATAAATTTAGCATAAACAACAAAATGTTACAGCCGACTGTTATTTTATTATTTGTTTTACTAGATATAATTTAAAGGCAAACCCCTACTTGTTATACAAGAAAAATAAGTAAGATATTTTTCAGGAAAATTGGTAGGCCATGGAAAAAAATTGTATATATGCTAAATTATAGACTAGATCTTATTAGACAACTTTTACATCTAACTTTTCCTTGCATTTTTAATATATCAACAGATATAAGCTGCACAATGAAAATCCAACCATCGTATATATTTCTGTATAACATTTTTTTAAATAAATATACTTTGTAAAACATAAAGTTCCATAATTTTGAAAAATTAATTAAGTTAATGTTTGAAGAAAATGCATATCTGTAGCAAAGAAAATTTAAATTATTCTCAGAGAATATAAAAAAAAAATATATATATATCATGGCATTATTGTCATTTAAAAAATCAACGATGATCAGGATCTTTTTACTTCAAAAATTTGAATTTAAGTTCGTCCCAACTTCGTAATTTAAACTATAGGCACATAATACATTTATACAGAAGCGACACTCCTTGCCAGCACCATTGTTGTTGTGATTTTACGTGTGTGACCTTAAACTTTACATTTGTTGGCAAATTTAAGCGCGAAATTTAAATTGTTTTAAATGGTAAAAGAAAAATTAGAACATAAAAGTACTAAAATTTTAATTTTATTAACGAATTAAAAAGAGATCACATAAAATAATCACATAATTATATTTTTATTAAACAAATACCTGAATTTTACAAATTTATTACAATGCAGAATTTTCTATATCTTTGATGTGGGAAACAAACGTCAGACTCAATAAATATGTCCCATACATCCTTCTCCATCAAATCTTCTCTTCCACAGGCCTTGAGCCACATTTTACACCTATATTTATTAAATGAATATACATTTTACTTGATATGGTAATGGTAGTCGTTTTACACAACTTACATTTCTGGATCTTTCAGAAACAAAAAAAAACTTACAGTCTTTATATGAACAAACAAGTCCTCCCGATTCTACTTTCTTCATTTTATCCATTTAATTAGAAACAACGCCACTTCTAAAATTCACAAACAGTTCACAAAATGACAGATGTCAAATGTGAGAAGACGTGTTTGGTTTGCTTGAATTAGCCATAACGGCCATAACCCTAAAATACATGGGCATGACAAGCTGAGACAACAGCTCTTTCAGAATACGTGAATATAATGATTTTCCTTATGATAACGATTTTTCCTATCGTTTGTTGAAAAAATAACATATTTGTTTTTATTAGAAATCAATTTGTGTTTCTCAATATACTTTTATTATTGACCCCCTAACGGAAAATGTTCACGTCAAGATAATGAAAAGAACAAAGAATCGTAAGATACGAAGATATGCCCAAATAATCCGATTTTATCCGATTAGCCCTTTAAATTTGTTGGCATACTCTTTCTCTCTCTAATTTTCGTTTCTCTCTCTGACTGTCGCTTCTGTATAGAAGTTTATTCTGTGCTATAGGTCTAGAATGTGTAACAAAGCAGATTTATACCACTTGTACCTATTTCTTCAAACACCTTATATTCCGTTTATAACATGAAAAAGGGACGATAAGCCATAAGGGAAAACAGTTTTTTTTTTAACAAAAGTAGAATTTAAAATTTTAGAAAAGTTATTGCTTATTACATTAGCCATGCAATTGAAACAAAAACACAAATAAATATAATACCGTTTTACCTGTTAGAAACGCTCTGTTTAAGTCATCATTGTTGAAAATGGAGAATTATTCACACGAAGAAAAGTTACAAAT
Organism: Ophonus ardosiacus; assembly: GCA_943142095.1. NCBI lineage: Eukaryota > Metazoa > Arthropoda > Insecta > Coleoptera > Carabidae > Ophonus > Ophonus ardosiacus. The sequence goes on along the minus strand of OW964823.1, from coordinate 14,326,204 downwards.
TATTAAATACATACTACAGAGTGATCAAAAAACACTGATTCACTTGAAATTGTTAATACTGATACAAAAATTTATTTCCTGTTGTTCACAGTGATATTTGAAAATATAAATTTGGGTATATTTACAATTTTTTATTAAAATGGTTTTTGTTTCCATAACCCACGTAATGTAAGAAATAAAAGTGCAATAATCTAAAGCATTTCAATCACTTAAAATCCTATTAGCTGTCAGACCCCACCTCACACTTATTTTTATTGTTAAAATTACATGTCAAATAGTATTTTCGCTTTTACCTGGTGTTGTATAAACTGTGGAATAAAACTCAGAATAAAAGATCCCCAGAATTGTATTGTCAACTGCATCATTTCTTTTTTATCACTCTGTATTTTGATGCACATTACATTTTATAATTTCTGATAAGTAAAACGTTATTACTTTTGTTTGTGATTTTGTTTCAATTCCCTAGCTACCAGTACAGGGCGCGAGCAGACACATGACTCGAGTAAACTTGGAAGTGTTTGGAATCAGTTGATTTGTGTACGCATGTCACTTTGGCGAGAACAATGTTTTGACTTAAACAGTTCAAAATTAAGGGTATATTCCAAAAATAAAATATAATAACCAAAACCATGGTTTCGGTTACCGACTGGTTCTAGTCACGTGATTATTATTATTGAAACAGTTCGGTTTCATTCGCGGGTGGTTCGCGGAAACCCTAAAATTTTCTTTCAAAACATTACGTCTATCGTCTTTTATAATCCTAAATTATGGAGTGGAAAATTAAAATACGTACATTGTAAACCGTAGAAAATAGATGCAAGCATCAAAGAGTCAATAAATAGTATCTAACCACACTAACCTATAAAATCAGACATCTTATGAAAAAGGACAGAAGATGTAACCGGCAAAACCGAGGAAAAATCATGGTTGCGTTGGTGCGCTTCGGTTGCAACCATTTTAACCGGAACCATGTTTCATAAATGTATAATTTTTACCATTTGATATTATTGGAACACTTTTGGTTTACCACGGTTAAAATTTGTTATTTTTGGAATATACCCTAAAATAAATCAAAACATTGTTCTTGGCAGTGACATTATTATTGTCAGTGACATGCACACACAAATCAGCTGATTCCAAGCACTTCAAGGTTGCTCGAGTCATATGTCTGCTCGCGCTCTATAAAGAAATAATTTTATAACAATATTAATCAAGTGGCCAATCTGGGGAACCGGGTTTGATCTCGACAGACGCCAAAAGCATATTTGGAATTTTAAATGTCATAAAAATTATGCCTGTATTGCACTCTGCACACAGCAATGAGTGCCTGTGAGGTTACGCCCGGTAAACCCCTGCACGGTACAAATATTTCATCATCATTACCAAAATCTATGTGCAAACCAGATTGGCACACCTAGCAATTATTAAATTGGTTGCAGAATTTAATTCTCCACATTTCTTTGAAGCAATAGGCATTTACGAAATACTACCAGTGAACTGTTACCTGTATATATCGGTAAACAGCTGTTCATCAGGTTACAGCTACCGAGATAGGTATTTCAAGAACGCAAGTGATAAACAGTTGAAAGATGAAACAGATTTGAAATTTGACGTAGTTAAACGTTATCTCGTCTCGTCTTCTGCATTGTTATAATTAACTTCTGGAACCTACTTCCGATTCCAACTTCGCTTGGCAGCTATATTTTTTGAGGTTAGATTCTCTATTTACCACATTTACCGGCTGATTTACTCGAGCCACAAATCATGGATCCGGTAGATGGATCTGGTAGATATGGTACAATTTTCGAACACGGTAACTATTAACCACTTGTGTTTTCGAACGCAGTCGGTAGTTGCGGTATCCGCCGGTAGAATTTTAGTAAATGCCTATTATTGTCTAAACTAAATAGTCTGCTTTTCCACTAGAAAAAACCGATTTTTCATTATGGCCTGCATTCTGTCTATTCATCATGTATATTTCGGCAATGCTGATAAAATATTTACTGTTGGGTTATGTTGAAAACGTTTGTAAAAATATAAATTTTATTTAAAAAATTACAAGTTTCTTAATAAATTAAGCAAGAACATTTTCTGTGACGTCATTATTTTGCACTGGCGAAAGGGAAACATATTTAAGAATGTAACGTGTAGATGACGTGCGATATCTCTCTTATTTATTATTTGCAATATGCGTGGTTTGTTACTTTTATTACGTATTTCGATTTTTTGATCAGGATTTTGAAGTATTTTAACTTGTACTCGTACAGACTAAAGCCTGATTTATAGATTGCATAGAATAGAATGGAATAGAATAGAATAAGGAATGGAATAGAATAGGAATAGAAATTTTTAAGACCATTTATAGATTGCATAGAATAGAAGACTTGGAATACAATGACGTCACTTTTGTGTCACTTTTGCACTAAATTAACTATATTTATTGGTGATTTGAATAATGTCATTGCTTGTTTTTGCAATAAAATATAGTATTTCTGCAAAATAAATGTTGTCTTCAGAAAGTTTTTACGTCAGGGTATGGGCCAAAAGCAACGAAGTTACAACAAGTCTCACGAATATTATCGAAGCACGCCGAATGGAATAGAATGGAATGGAATAGAATAAGAAATAAAATTTGGTTATATCCTATTCTATTCCATTCTGTGCAAGTATAAATGGTTCCATGCATTTACATTGGTTTATATTTCTATTCTCTGTGCTATTCTGTTCTATTCTATTCCATTCTGTTCTATGCAATATATAAATCAGGCGTACCGTTACTATGGCTTTCAACCATTCATTGGTGCGGCGTAATTCTACGTCATACATGGCGGTAATTTAAATATTTAAATTTCTTTATTTTTTCAAAAGATAAAATATGGGTAGCAAGTTATTATCTTTTCTTCAAAAATATTAAATAAAAAAAAAAATCACGCAAGTAGCCCATTGTTGCGAAAATAATGAGAAGCAACACCGTTAACTTTATGAATTTGGCTAAGTATCGGAATGTAGATGTTTTGTAATTTTAAAAAATTTACCAACACAAGAAAACTAGCAATTGAAGTGCAGTAATTTTTATTGAATTGTCATCTTTCAATAGTTACAGTTATTTTTATATTAGATATAGTTTTGTTGTATTGTTTACCTTTATTTTTCCTTGTTAATCTCATAGAGGTCCATATATGCGCTTTAGTTTTGATCTTCTCGCCTGTGAAAATATTCAAATCACTGCTGAAGTTATGCTTCTTCTTTTCACTGAGTCCGTTATTGTTGAGGTCTAGCGAGCTGGCGTTGAAGAGCGAAGTGATACGATGCAGAGGCCCCATCGTCACTACCGTACACTGCTCTCGATCCTGTTAGTTAGGTTAGAGTTAGGTTATGTTAGCTTTAGCTGGTCTTGTTTGTCCGCAGGTATGGTTCGCACAGTAACACAGACACGCCACTACTGAATTCGAGTATCGCGAAATCGCGACTTTTTTCTCTCGACCGGTAAAAACTTTCTTCGGCGCCAACTACGATTACTGTGTTGGGGCGTTAGAAAGTATGATGGTATGGTCACAGCGAGATGGAGAGGATGAGGACGTTCTCTTGCCGGCCGGTGAGCCAACAACCGCTAACATTGTATGACGTATGTTCATACAAAATTTTCTTTTCAGGGGATACATAAATTATATCATTACCTATATCCATAACCTATTCCATATTCATATACAAATATGTAAAATTGCTCAAATTTTGCTACTGTGGTGTAGATTAGGTGTTAGCAATTATTCGAAAACTCAGACACATCACAGCATTTATTATCAAACAACTATTTGATATACACTCATACATACTAACTTTCATCAGGATAAGTAAGCATAAATTCATGTACAGTGTGTCTGTTGTAAGCGGGCAACCATTGCTAACTTTCTTATTTGAAGAGATAGAAAGACGGTTAACTGGACAAAGTTGGGCGATATTATACGACAAATTTAACGGCGAAAAATGCAAAACAATAGGGTACTATACCACAGTCAAATTTTAACTATGTTAAATAAGAAGACGAAAATATACATAAATTAATGAGTATTAGTGAAAAAAAAATATTTAAATATCGATTAGGTCGCAAACTATAAGCGATTGAAGTTGATCACTAATTGGGTACGATGCGCTAGGTCTTAAGAATTTGATTGGTCGTCTAATTTTAAAAAGGAGATTCGCGCGTCTGCTGCGGTCACCTTTAAAAGATTATGAACTGCCACGTTGATGGATAACCTAATAAAAAATTAACAGTTTTGTGTTTGATGAATTTGTTTAATTATAATATCTAGTAATGTATGTTTATCAAACAATATCACTGTTTTCATAACTGATTATGTAAATAACTATTAAATGGTACCACTTTCAATATGGCATTCCATTTAAAATAATGTTTGAATAAGCCGCGTATTTGATGTTCAATTGTTTCGCATTTTTCGCCGTTAAATTTGTCGTATAATATCGACTAACTTTGTCGATTTAATCATCTTGCTATCTCTTCAAAAAGAAATTTAGCAAAGGTGTTCCGCTAACGGCAGACACCCTGTACAGGATGCAATAAATTCGTTTGTTATATGAAAAACTTTCTTATTATGCACACTACAGAAAATTAATGGTAGGTCTTAATAGGCCTAGTATATGAAGCATATTCAATGATGAAAAAACATTTACTATAATTTCATTTGTTTTCGAATTATGAACCAACCGTACGCACAAAACTCAGTCAAAGGTTTCAGGTATGTTTCGCAAAATTGCAAAGAAAAATGTCCAAATATAAAATAATGCGATAGTGACAATTTGACAATCTGGCTACAACATACACATAAATAGATTCGTTTAAATAATTAGTTTTACAAAATCGTACAAAAATATATAATAAACATACACATTTGTTCGCCTCAAAATTGACAACAAAATGTGTATGCCTCCTAAAAATAATTTTACAATGTTGTAACACTGAATGTTCTTTAAACGTATTTATTTATGTGAAAATGAATTTATGTTTAAGAATCTATAAAATGTTACCTACCCTGAATAAAGTATAAGTATGTAGATACCGAAACGTCAGTTTTGTAAGTAAATGCTGTAGGTCTAAGAGCTCGACTTAACACCTATACAAATATGTTTTAGTTTTTACAATAATTTCTTTACCAATGAATACATTGAGAGTTAAGGGCATTAACATTGGTATAGAAAGTATAGAGAGTGTAAAACAAACAGTTTATGATACTTTTCTAAGATACATTATTCATACACATATTTACTACTTGAAGTTTTGAATTTCGCGCAATATTCTATTTCGATTGAACTATTTTTTGAATTATTCCGAAAAAAAAAATATATATATATATAAAATGGCACAAAAAACGTTTGAAAACTTATAGCATGTGTTCCGAATTATAGAATGTAGATGTAGTACAGAGATAACATCGAACTTATTTTCGAAAGAATAATTAAAAGCATACCTTATTTTCTTGAACCTGGAAATCTTGGAGACACAATATTTATAAAAAAAAAATTAGATATGAAAATTTTCCCATTATTAATTTATTATTTACGAAAATTAATGTTTTGAAAAGTTAAAATAATGCTGTTGGGAAGTATAATTACTTTTGAGGTTCAGTTTATTAGGGAATAATTTAGTAAAATTATTACTCAAAATTTTCGCATAAAGGCTCGCATTACAAATACAGTTTTATTAGAGTGCTTTTGTTAAAAGTGAAGGTTACCCTTCTCATAAGAATATAATGTAAAAGTCTGCATGTGCATCATAATAGCACTGCACTCGTAATACGAGCCAAAGTACTTTGGCTTCATATCATTTGTATCGGTATTTTAGCATCTACCATATTCGTAACAGCAAACTAAAGTTTCTTTGATATATTGCAAGTGAATATGTGTTTACATACAGGGTGTGTAGTACTGACCAAAATGAGTAAGAAAAGCTTAATCAACATCGATCTTCAACAGTTTCCGAGATATCTGAATTAGAAGATGAGCCTTAAAATACCGTTCAAACTATTATAGGTCACAGTTTTACGTCTTTATTTAAAGTATCTGAAAGAATTATTTTGTTCCATCACCATCATTGTCAGTTTTTTTATAAGGCAAAAAATGAGTTTTTACGGGGTTTACCTCAGCTATCCCGAAAACTATAAGAGTTACGACTTCGCTTAAATGAGACATTTGTTTACTTTTGAGAGGTCATCCGTCAGCTTTTCTTCGATTCTAATACAAAATTGCCCCTTTCTCCAAAAGAGTTCAATATGTTGGTTAAGCTTTTTTTGAATATTCTGTCCATACACGTATATTATTTTTTTATTCCTAAATTCAATTCAAAATTGCTTTCATACAAGTGTATGTTATGCCAAAATAATTTAGTATTATTACTATAGACTGGTCCATATAAATGAATTTGCAAATTGATTCTTAAGAATTCCTTTAACCTTATGTTAAATTTAACTTGTATGCGTGTTAACTAATATAGACCGCAGTCTAAGAGTAAAATTGCCCTTGAAATTGAAATACTACCAATTGCCATAAAGCCAAAAATAAACTCCACTCCAACAGATCGGAACCTTTAATAATACGTCGGAAAATATTGATGTGGTTTTCTTTTTCAGATTGACCTTCCATTCTTCAAAGTTAGACCATGACAGCTTAATGATCCAATTATGTTAAATATAAATCATCTTTAAGTGAGTTCGCACCAATTAATAATGTATGTTAACTATATCATTTCACAAGCTTTTATTTGACAGATCATTTATCAGTTCATATGATTATGGGAATTTTAATTCCAGTAATGATAGTAGTAAGTTGCAATAATTCATGACAAGGTTTGCAACCGCTTACTTCATAAATTGACAAAAACAAATTTGGTAAAAGTAAATTATCTGGTTAGTGCCAGAAGACGGTAACAATTCATATAGATTATAGAAAACTGAAAATAATTGTCTTCGTTTAAGAATAAGAATGGCATTCTAGCATCAGCTGTTTGGAACGCTCTGACTCTAAATTTTCAAACCAAATTAATATATCACTTAGTTCCTGAGATATTTGCGTTCAAACTTGGGCTCAAAACATTCAATTTTTGAGCAATAACCCAAAAATGGGTAGATATACATGCCTGGAGACTTTGTTATTAGATTCTACGTCCGAAATTATGAAATTATACAATTTTTCAATATTTTTGAACAATGGATAGAGCATCAGCAATTATCTCCGTTATTAAGCCTATTATTTTCAAATACAAGTAAGCAAATTTACTATAGACAATAGCTGTATTCTTTTTGGAATATTTTTGCTTAGCTCAGTTGATAAGTGAGTTGAGATAAATTGAGTTGAGATGAACTGAGTTGAGAGGCCGTTGAAAAGAACAACATTTCGCAAAGAGTGAGCAACAAAGCGCGCGCGATACAAAACAAAGTAATTTGTTGTCAACTATCGGGCTTTAATTTTGAATTAGGTTGGGGTAGGTAGTTACGCTGCAGAATCGATTACAACAAACAATAAATACGTATTTAAAGATGAAAAACATTGAAAATATTGTACTAGTAGGTATGCTTGTTTATTTATTTTATATTAACTTTGAAATTTCAAATGGAACATACTCGTAGCATATTTTATTATATTTTCGAAATGTACACAAAATTTGCGTTACAATGGTAGTAAACAAGCAGTATTTTGCATTAATAAAAAATAAAATGGCGAACGTTTGAAATATGAATATATTGAATGAATATATTCAGATGAATTTCGAAGCTCGAACTGTATATGTTCAGACTATACAACGAATCAACCAACTTTATTTTAAGAAATGTCAAAAATATTACTTTTTAGACGACCATTGTGATAAGTATGACATATCAACGTAGTATACTAACACTGAAAGTTGAACTTATGACATTAGTGTTACGATATATTTCATATCGTAATAGTTGGCACGGTTGCTAGGTTATGGCTATGTCATTATTTTCTGGTTATATGTATACATTATTCATTTGTCAGCTGTCCGTACGTTTGAACCCAAATTTCAGTTTTGTAAAAAAAGTAAAATTTATTTAAGCTGGTCTAAAAAATAATGTTCATAACTTGTATGAAATACAAATATCTTAGCTCGTGTGTATTGACTTGCACTCCGCTACGCGTCGTGCGTCAATTTACACTCGCGTGATATTTGGTATTTTTCATAACTTGTTACGAAAATAACTATTTTAATTATATCCATGGATGATATGACTAAATATGGTTCATTTGTTACGAAATACGCCAAACGTTGTATTTCGCAAAACACAACTTAGCAACGAAAAATACCCGATGTTATACAGCGAACTACGAAAAATTGAATTATCTGGTTGGTCTATTTTCCAATGAGTTATATAGTCTCAGATAAATTCATTTACAAATCGTAACCTGGAGAATAGAACCAATAAAACAAAATATCACGCTCTCTTTGATGAACTTTATAAGATATTAAAAATGTCGCCAGTTTATTTTTTAATAATACAACGTCCTACTTATTTACTAACATTGAAATATTTTCAAGAATATAAAAAATACAGTATGTTTCAATGGAAATTTCTAAGTTATCACATATTACGGAATTGGAAGTAACAGAACGCTTCTTAATATGATATCTTATTGACCATCTAACTTAATAACTGAGATAATTGCTTGTTCATTGTCGCATGATCACCCCCTGTATAAGGTGTACCCCTTGCGATTTTGACCATTTTCAAGGATTTTAGTTTTTGGCCGTGCAAACTGAATTAAATGGGACAAATTTTATGAAAATTGGTAAACTTATTTTATTTTATCTGAATTATTATTTTTTCACTCGATTTTCAGCTCATACTTAGTACACTCTAAAAAATTAAAACCAATCATATACTGTTAGTTTGATTATCCTTTTGTTGTTTTTAATTTTCTCCAATATTTTCATAGTATAATTTGCAACGACATTAACTAAATTCCAAATTATCATAGTTAACTCAATAACGTTCAATCACGTACACGTATTTTGAAGAGAATTATACTGATTAGTTTTGTATTTGTGTGGGCAACAATGAAGTAGAGTTAGGTTGGCCAGAGTAACGGATGAGTTCACAACAAATAAAGATGACAGTTTAGCTGACGTCATCGAGTGCTGGATGCAGATCAAAAATTCGTTCTAGATTCACGAAATGTTTCAATGTCATTCGCTAACAATTGCGCCTTGAACAGACATTGAACATGACAAGAAACACAAGAAATGAGCTCTTAAAATAAAAACAAGAAAAGGATTACTGTATGATTCTGTTTTTACACTTACTAATGAAGGGGTTTCACCAAAAAGTCCCAGAGCAGCTTACTTTATATATTTCTCTAAAAACAACAATATTCTAACTTAACAAACGAAAGACAAGCCGAGTTTTGTGAGTTAGGTTAGGTTATTGTTGTTGTTTTTAGAGAAATATACAAACTAAGTAAGCTGTTCATCGGCTGCAAGGATTTTTTTGGTGAAACCCAAAGAGATTTGATCGAACAACTAATTTACTCATATCGGCATATACATAATACAGAAATATTCTGAGAAGTGGATATTTTTTAATAATTCATTATTTGACACTAATAAATTTCAATAATATTCTGATACATAAGCAAAATTTATATTGCTTCACAAATAGTTCTGTACCATTGCATTTTAAAAGTGCATTAAACAGTGGCGCAATACATGGAAGTAATAAACAATAGTTAAATGATACAGTACCGTTATATAAAACAAAGCTTTTACGACTTTAGTCATGTTATAGAATCAAACGTTTTCTTTTACATATAATATGGGTATACGTAAAAAGAAATAGATATGGAAAATAGACACTTACAAAATTGACGTCACTGCAAGAGAGAGATAGAAGATCATGCATCCAAACAAACCTCCCCTCGTTGTCTTGCGTCCCGTTCCCTGTTCCTATCTGTCATTGTGTTCGCATCTGTTATTCAGTGTTAAACCTAATTTTTTATTGTGATTTGTACGTTGTGTTTAATAAAAATGAGTTTAAAACCAGAAGATGTGTCTGGGGCAACTTTTTTGTTTGATAATATTGAAGATCATTCGATTATTCCACTAAAACAATGGCTAGAGTGTAGAGTCTACGGCTGATGACTGGTCTTTGTTTGGACGGGGTAACCATAGCAACCTTGATTTCTATGCTTTGCCGTTTGAGGCGTTCGTGCAAATTGCAATTTTGTAAGTGTCTACTGACATCACCCAAACAACGCAAGTTTGAAATTTTACAGAAACATACACCGCTTTTAAACTAATGCCCACTTACACCAAACAAACTTTAAATTTTAAGTGTCCTTTAAATAAACAAAAAATGCACATTGAAATTTTGGCAGCAATTCGTAATACTTAATTTGACATTTCACCTCGATACAGTAGTGTATACCCTACTACACCAACAAGGCTTAAATTTTAAGCAATCCTTAAACAAAATAAAAGCAAATTGAAATTTGGCAGTAATGCATAATAATTAATTTAACATTTCATTTCGATGCAATTTTGTCTATTTAAGAAACGTCAATTTTAAGATAAGTTGATGCAACCGGCTATAAGGAACACATAAATAGTTATTTTTGTAACAAGTGCGGGATATTAGTGATTCTGAAACGAATGCAAGTTGCATGTATCGCAAAAAATAGTTACCTTCAAACGCCCAAAAATAAGAAAAATGACCAAATGTATTCTAAATTTTTACTTAGATCATGACAATTGCTTTCATGACAAGAAAACAAAAATCTTGTTCTTATTAATTCCCGCACTAGCGCGGGAATTTGCTATTTCCTTATTTTTAGTTTGAAAGCTCTTACGTATTTTTATATATCGTATTAGAGACATTTTTAATTTACTCCTTTTGGTAATTCAGTCACTGTAATTTAAAAATTCTTTATATGGTCAGTATTTTAAATTCATCAATGGTCAATATTTTGTAAAATAAATGGTCGGTAGGTATATTATGAATATTTCGTTCAAGTTATGTTAATAGACTTATTATTATAAATATCAAAGAGCATTTAATATTAATTACTTAAAAAAAATTACTGAATAAATACCAATCTTAAAAGAAAATGTAAATATTTACGACTTTGCGAACAAATTTTTGGTTGCGGTTTGCGGTATTCTTAATATGTATTGTGTTAATATTTTAAATAAAAAGAAAAAGTTTAACAATTTTTAGGTTAAAAAGAAAAGTAACATAATATAATTGTTTTTTTCTACACAAAGGTTTTTTCATTCCAATAATTTGTGTTTACATCATTAATTTCGTAAATCATTTCACAAGAAGTTCACCAGACGTGAAAAAATTTGCTAAGATAGTCAAATTTTTTTGCATAATCAATTTATCTAATTAGATATATGAGAAACAGTCAGAAGTCATTAATAACATATAAACCATATGTCAAGAACTATTAAATATCATGTAAATCATAAGTAATAACGCTAGACTTTCTTTTACTTTTATGCCAAAAATAATTAATACTATTTAAGAGTGAATTAATTTCTCTCTCATCTTCTACATTCTATTTCATTAAAATGTAAATGTTTCACATATTCACACTAAAATTTTAATTAATATACATCGAATATTCTATTATCTATTCAATTTCAAAACATGTGACGTAAATATGAGTTACAATGTTAACATTCTCATTTGAAAACACAGCTAATTAAAGAAGTTAGAGCTTTTCACGCAAGTAATTACTTAATTGATAATTACTTACCGCATTTTTAACCTCCCTTGAACTCAAGTTTTCTTTTTTTATGATGTATTCATCTGAATGACGAACCATTTTATTTAATAATGTATTGTATGGATCTTAAAGACATAACAGGACAGATATTTTAAACAAATTATACAAGATTGAGAAGTTACATCCATAAAACGAGGCGATTTGCTTTATTTTACAGTCACTAAAGTAAAACGTTATGCGAATTAGACGGTGTGGGAACGTCATTTTATACTCATTCTTCAATCAAAAATTGTTATTCTTGTAAAAAGTGCGGGAAATTTGTGATTCTGAAACGAATTTCCATAGAATTTCACAATCACGATTTTTACATGTGTAACAAAAATATTTTTTTCTACTCCCGTGCGTGAAGTGAGTACTTCACGTATCAATTTTTATGTGTGAAGTTTGATTTTTTGCACACAGTGCGTGAAATAACATTTCAAGCACAGTTCATTATTTTAAATTTTACAAAATGAATTGTATTTTAATAAAACAAAACTGTTAAACACCCATAACGTTGGTAACCATGGTTACACAAGTCGATAATACAGAGGCTTTACGTTAAAAGAATGACAATGTGAAGAAAAAATATATTTTATTGCTAGGTCGTAGAAAAAGTATAGTATGTAATACGTGTGTGAAGCCTATTTTACATTCGGGTACACCCTCATGTAAAAATTTCAGCTTCACACACTTGCCACATAATATACTATTTTAAGCATTTATTACATATGTAAATAGTTGTTTTACGTATCCTTTGGTAACAGTAAACTATCATTTTTATTTTGACATCTGTCAAAATCCCAAAGTTTACCTTACGGCCGCATTTACTTTACGAACTCATTTATCAAACGTTTGTATAAATAGCAATTAAATTTATGCCTATTTTAAGAAAAGCTTGTTTTAATTTAAATTATTGTTTAACAAGGTGTTAAATTTTGACATATGGCAAATATAAAAATATTATTAGAGTGTGGAAATTAAATAAATTGTGTGCAAATAATTAAATGTGTTCCCAATGTAATTGATTTATAAAGGTACACTAATAATAATTACAATTTTTTACAATTTGACGTATGTCAATATTTTACATTGTTAAATTTAGCAATGAATTAATTTTTTTTTATAACATGCCGCTTCATAAATTTTAAACGGATTATTGGAAAAAGCTTTACCGCTACCGCTATAGCTCACATTCTTGTTCAGCAAATTAATTATTGTAATTATTTTATTTTCATTTTTCGGTTGTAATATATTTTGACAGTAAGCACATTGTTTGTACGTTGCAAGATGACAGCACAGCACTCTACAAGTGACATAAAGCCTGAAGCAATCAGATATGAAACTTAAAAAAAAAAATTAATAACTTTGTAATAGTTGCATAAAAATACAGGAATCGTCCACAACAAGAAGAAAAATTATGAAAGGAATTCTAATATTTTGACATCGTCTATTACTTGGGCGACTATGCACAGTAATTTTGAGTGATCATGGTAACAAAACCAAAATACTGTCTTAATTATATGCCACCCTAATGCGGGACATGACTACTTGGAATGTTTTAAGATGTGGTTGTGGCGACGATAGAAGAGAGGAATGAAGTATTGAGAAGGATTGGAGAAGAGAAAAATAAAAAAGAGGAAAACTATCTAAATAGGTCTGTTGCAAGAATTTTTATATGACTTCTAAGTATTAAATTTGAAAAGATATTGTTCTTTAAAGAGCCTCAAATTTGAAAATATCACGAAATATCCTTTAGATATTTTACAATTAATTTTTGAAATTTGGATAAAATTTTGAATAAGTCACGTGATCTGAAACAGAATGTGACGTCAGAGTACATACAACTTCAGCGGTTCTAAGGTGTCAAATGTATTGGCAAAGTTGTCAAACAAGTGTCAAATAAGAATCACGACCAGAACTTTAAGTAAAATATATTATCAATTTATATAATAAATTCAGTTTTTATATTTTATTTTACCTCAACTCTTTAACACCCCCTTATTTCGGTGGAAGTAAAACAATCGTTCTGATATAAATTCTGCCATCATCCAGCTATCGACCTTCGGTTAATTGTCCGATTTAGCTTGAGTGTAATTTGAATTAGCCATTATTACTTTATTATTCATTTACAATGAGCAATGTCAGCGCCAAATGTCAAATTAAAAGATTTTGTTATTAACACGTGACAAACTTTAGCCCACGTTTATTTATATAAATAATATGAATAAACGTAGGTGATGGAAAAACTATTTTCCTATTGGCTATTAATGATGTAATGTATGTGCTTCTACGTCACAGAAGTGAGTGAGGTAGTTTTTCAGTACGCCAATCTTTTTATTTAATCATTTCCACAAATTACAACAAATTATTAAAATAAAAATTATTACTATGAAAATCAGTCCATAAACTTTCATTTAAAATAGTTTTTGAAAAATGTGAAACAAGCTCATTGGACATGAAGTTATTCTGTACATTTTTTTAAGTAGTTCAAACAATGTATCCATTTAAAATTTAATATTCTAACCCCCGGTTTCATAAAGGCAGAATAAATTTACTTCATGGCAAATTTATTTAAACTAACAAATTCGAATCTATTTTATTAATTTTATGACATTTATAACATTACTATCAAAAATTCGACTGTCATTTGAAGGAATAAATTTTATTTATTTTGAAAGTAAATGTATCTGTCGTTTATAAAACCGGGCAAAAGTCGAATACCTTTTACTCTTAATATTTATTTTATGTATGTATATAAATGCAAATTTAAATATTGGTATATTTTCTCCTGGCAAACTTACTCATACATCAAACTTTAATCACTAAAAGTAAAATTTAAAAGCATATTTCATGTACATTCAAACCATATGCAAAGTATTCTACAATCTTATCACACTAATGCGTTTGAAATTTCGCGCATCGCTAATAAATATTCATCATGTCCTAATTTTACTGGATGTTTACCAGACCACTCCGTATAATAATAATTTCTCTACGAAATGAATTTTCACTATAGACGCACTATTTAATACGAGCTATTAACACAATTATTACACTAACATATTAAATAGCTAAACTTCATTGCTTGGGAGTGTACTTTACGGTCATTTCCTTCCTTATAATTAGTACACTCGCAGGAAAAGTAAATGATGATACAAATGGAAAAAGATGTGGGCAAATAGCTTTAATGACGTACAGGAGCCCGTATTACAAGATAATAATTATCTCATTGTTAAGTTATTATAAAATATACAGTTTCAAAATGTTGTTCCTGAATTGATATTCATAGAAATATGCTTTCTAGTAAAAAAACAATCAATTTCATAAAATATTGTATTTATTTTTATAGTTTCAATATATAATTTAAACAAAATGCAACATAACCTATTATTATAGGTAAGTTTTATAATTAATTATTTGCTACTTTCATTTTTAAAATTTCGTTACACTCTGAAAATTAGATGATTTTAATGTTTTGATACGTAGGAATAATTATTTTTAGTTGCACATATTTTTAAACATCTAAAATCTTTCGCTATATGTATTAGAAATTTGCAAATAAATTTATAATGAAACATTAAATGATCAAATATCTATCATACCTAGAGAAATAAAAAAAAATGAGAATTGGTCATTATCATGATTTTTTTTTAACAAATAAAGAACATTGCAGTAAGTGACCATAGTGTTATTTTTTTTATATTTGTTAAATTTGTTCCAAAAACGGATTTAAAAACTATCACGTTACCAATGCGAAATACACAATATTCTCGACAATATCATGTAGTAACAGTAACAAATTGTACTGCATTTATTTAATAAAGTATGAATAGATTTCATTTTCACGCCAAGTAAGATTTTTATAAGTAAAAGCGTTTGAAAATCCCTAGAACCCAAACTTATCATTTTCACGATTATGTCTGCAGGTGGGTATGTGATAAATACTATCATTCAGAAAAATTTGATATCTTATATTCCTACAATACCCTAATATGGATACAGGTGTGCAATGATATTTCTAAAATATTATAGAGGTATTTTTAGAATAATAAATCCCGGATTTTATGCTTTACAATGTAACGTGATCAAAAATATGGGATTCAATTGGATAATTTTTTAACCAAAAAATTTTTTGTTTAATAAACTAAAAACTGCGCATCGAAATTATTATTCAAATTGCAATAATTTCAAGAGATGTCATTTTTCGATGCGATGTTTTTTATTTCTTAGGAAGCCACTTTGTTAGGATACTGAAAAATCGGGCCGTGTGCCCGGTTGCAGAAACGTTAATCAACGCCTTGTTCAATCAACGGTTCTTCAAAACGAACAAATGCAACGCGAAGAACAAGGAAACTGATTTCAATTTGTTTCTTTTAATGAACCATTGATTGAACAAGGCGTTGATTAACGTGTCTGCAATCAGACATTAGTGTTTTAAGAAGAAAATATTAAAATATGAATTTATAAAATATCTACTTAATAAATCAATTTCCAAATATTTATAATTGAAAAGAAACTAACATTAGTATCACAAAATAAATATGAATTCATATACTGGTAAGATTCTGGAGAAACAAATACAGCGTGATCAAAAATATATGATGCACTTGGCAATACAATTTCTGGGGATCTTTTTATTCCACATTTTTCACAACACCAAATGAAAGCAGAAAACTATTTGACATGTCACTTTGACAATAAATACAAATAGGTTATGTTAGAGCTGGGGCCTGATAACTAATAGGATTTTGAGTGATTTAGATTAATGCTTATGGGTAAAATAAGAAATAAAAGTACCTGGGTAAGAAAAACAACAACCATTTTAAAAATGTTGTGAATATACCCAAATTTAAATTTGCAAAGGTCACTGTTAAAACTCAAGAAATCAATTTTTGCATCAGTGTTGCCAATTTCATCAGTTCTTTTTGATCATCTGAATTTGATTAGTATATTACATCCGAGATGGGAGATGTTTCATTACAGCCGAGGGCTTATGTATATTACCGAGAGGCGAAGCCTCGAGGTGAGATAATGCGCGAGGCTGTTATAAAACTCCCACCGAGGTTATGTATACTATTTTATTCACAATCATACTCATTTTAAATCAATAATTTTCAAAATAAATCAATGAATTATAACCTTTAATTTTATTAATATTTTGACAGCTGTCTTAAAATTTGTTTAGCCTACTTAATTATGGGGATCTACGGCAATGTTGCTAGGCAACCCCTACATAAACATTTCCAACCCAAGAGATGGAAGTGAAATCTGTTATTTCCAACCCAAGAGATGGAAGTGAAATCTGTTATTTCCAACCCAAGAGATTGTCATTAAAATTAGGAATGACGTATTTTCCAACCTCCAAAAGGTTAGGAATCTGTATATTACTATAATGATTGTGAATAAAATATATTAAAAATTTAGAACAGCATTTATAGGTTAAGAAAAATAAAATAGAGGGAGGTATTATGTTGGTCACATCAGATTTTTTTCTCAGTAATAGTAATACTACCAAATAAAATAAAATATTCAAACTATTTCTCAATAAAAAATATTTTGAGTAATTGTGGGTTGACATCATGTTATGTTTTTATGCACATTTTCGACTACTATTTGGAATGCTGTGGAACTGTTTCATACACTTGAATTATATATAACACCATCCACTTCTCAGTATATAAATTATTGTTTGTGACGTGTCTAAAGTAGCATTAACAATTTTAACAAGCAGCCCGCAAATTAGGTTATCAATTACAGACTTCATCTTCATCTCAAGCATGTTAACTGCTACTACACCATCACCATCGTGATGCGCTTGCATTTACAGTACGCTTGACCTGTCTTTACACACATCGCATACCTTATCGTCATGCTGGAAATTAATGCTTTTACTTCCACACTTACTCGCTTACAATCAGCTGCAAATTATCGCTTATCTACACAGCGAATATTTAGGTTAGATAGGTGCATAATTATAACATAATTGCTGCTTAGCTACACTAGAGGAAAACTGTGAAAACAACTTTATATTTAGATGTGAATCAGTTGATTTGACTTTCGTTATTTAGTAGTTTGCTGGAATATGAGATTTAAGACGTGTTTGCCGTTGTTGTTTGAGTAATGGTCGATACAGGATATGTTAAAATAAATGGAATGAAAGCAGAAAACAGAGCAACTAATCCGGAAAATATGCAAGCCAAATTAGTACTATGTTAAATTTAAGATTTATTAATAAATATTCAATAGACACTTACAAAATTGACGTCACTGCAAGAGAGATATAGAAGGTCATGCATACAAACAAACCTCCCCTCGTTGTCTTACCTTACGTCCCGTTCCCTATTCCTATCTGTCATTGTGTTCGCATCTGTTATTCAGTGTTAAACCTAATTCTTTATTGTGATGTGTACGTTGTGTTTAATAAAAATGAGTTTAAAACCAGAAGATGTGTCTGGGGCAACTTTTTTGTTTGATAATATTGAAGATCATTCGATTATTTAACTAAAACGATGGCTAGAGTGTAAAGTCTACGGCTGATGACAGGTCTTTGTTTGTACGGGGTAACCATAGCAACCTTGATTTCTATGCTTCGCCGTTAGAGGCGCTCGTGCAAATTGCAATTTTGTAAGTGTCTATTGTAACTGTACTAATTATACTTTACGCAAGCAAAAATGATATAATTTAATACGGAAGACTTTCATAAATGTGCATATATCAATTAATATACAGAGTCCAATGAAAGAATGTCAATATTACAACCACATATTCTTCGGGCAATTTGAAACAAAATTACGTGAATGGGTATATTTCTAAAATGAAAGCGAAACGAATGCGACCTAATAAGATGAGACAGAAGATCGATATAGGTACAAACAAACCTCCCCGGTAAAAAAAAAACATCTACCTCCCCCTCGTTGTCTTACGTCCCTGTCATTCTCCATTCTGATTTTTTGTCATTTTTGTTGATTAAAAATAAGTTTAAAACCGGAAGATGTGCCTGGAGCAACCCTTTTGGTTAATAATATTGAAGATCATTCGATAATACAATTCAAACAATGGCTGGAGTATAGAGGTCTACAGAAAACTATATCCTACGTAAATTCAATTGTGCACAATCCGTATACACATTTCAAATTAAAATACTAATAGGTAGACTAAAACTATAATAATAGGGTCCCCACCGTAGTAACAAATTAGAACATGGGTCAGTTATATTAAAACTAGACCTTAAAACTGCATATTAAGGACTATTAAAGTTTAAAAATAGTTATTGGTTTCTAAAATAATCGAGTTTTTATTACCATTTCCTCATCTCTATATCTACGTCACACATTTATTCTATTCCAAATTCTTACTACTTTTAAACCTTCTGCTATCGCCTTTTTGAAATACGGAATCCATTTGCAGGTATATAAATGCAGAAAATAACAGCAATAAAACAACAAAAATAAACCAAATAATACTAATTAAAATTATGATGCCATGACAGATTACGAGCGTTGGTATGAAAGTAGAAGATATGTTGAATGACATAGGCTACCAGTGTAATCAAATCTTGGACTATAATATGTACCTAGTATTTTTATTAATTATGACATTAAATTACTTATTATCCACCCATATTTCCAATTATTGACCACAGGAGTTATTTTAACATATTTATACATTTCATAAGCGCTGAAAAAAATTAATTTATGTGACTTCAATTATTAGCGAAATCCACTGTTTGAGAACAAAATCATCTCTATATCTACGTCACAGAATATTAAAAAAAAATATTACGGCTTAACGAATAACAATAAAGACTTTCTAAAATTACATATCACTTTCAGTTTAGATGAAGTTTTGTAAAAAAATATAGTGGAGGACCCTATTATCAAATGTCGTTGACGTTTACAATGTTTACATCTTTGAATTTGTGCTGACATGGCTGATGTCAATTCCAGGGATGGTAACCAAAACCGGAACCGAAACCATTAACCGAAAAATACCGAAAAAAAAATGAGAACCGAAACCTGTACCGAAATTCGAAACAGATACAAAACCGGAACCGAAAGCAAAACTCTTTTTTCTTTATCGGTTAACCGCATTATATACAGGTCTATTGTTAGTTGTTAAATATTGTAAATTTTTATTATTAAAATACCTACTTGTGTATAAAAAAGTATGAACATAAATTTATTTTCTATGTTTTTTTTTTTTTTTTTTTTTTTTTTTGTCGAAAAGTATTTCAATTTTCAACGTAGTACCTCAATCGGGTGGCGCTTGAAATCCGTTATATATTACATTTACATAGGCATTTAACATGGGAAATTAGAATATTTTGAATATTTGCTTCCCATTAGAACTGACTATTATAAAACTTTTGTATTATTATAATAATTAATTGTTCAAAATTAATAATATTATTATTCTCGTAAATTACTTTTGCAAAACCGAAACCCTTTTAGTAAAACCGGTATACCAAAACCGATTGCTGTATAAAAACCGAAACCCAAATCAAAACCAAATTTTTATTTTCGCGATGACCGAAACCGTAACCCAAACCGATATTTTTTATGGTTACCATCCCTGGTCAATTCTCTGCTTGTATTATCGCAACCATTACTTCTATGCAGTGCCGCTAGAAGCGTTGCGTGTAAATTGCTATTGTGTAAGTAGCCAACGCAAGTAAAAATGACATAATTTAATACGGAAGGCTTTAGTGGTTTAATCAATTAATGGACATTCACATATCGTGTCCAATGATAGACTATGCAGACTACGAGGGCCACGCTAGAATATGACTGTTGCAAGAATATAGTGTGAACCTTGAAAACCGTGACATAGGAGTTTAACATGGCATTATACTTTTGTAAATATTTCAAGAATATAAGCCTTTAAATTCGATGTCAAATTAAATAATCTATCTAACCATATCAAAAGCTTCCACTATCTTACGGGACAGATGATATTTAAAAAAAAAATTGCACTTTAAATAGCCTCAAATCGCTCATCTGTCAAACAAAGTAGTATTTGAAAGTTAACTATAGATGTTCATTTTATGAAATTAATACACACTGGATCTACGTTTAACACATCTTTAAATTAAGTGGCCTATTCAGAGAAACACACAGGCCTATTCTACTAAAAAAATGTATAACGATATCGTTACTGAACGACTGTCGCTAAGCATTTGGTTAAACGACTTTAATAACGACAAATGCCAAAAACCTATTCTACTAATCATATCGTTATAAATAATCGTTATCAGGATTATAACGATAATATCTAACTTCATGTTTATTTTGACAGAATAAATTTTCATATGTTTTTCAATTTAAATTTGACATATCGATTCATTATTTGTTTATTTAATTGAAATTGACAATGAATATAAAGAAAAGGGCTTCGAGGACAACTCAAAGACAGTATGAAATATATGTTGAAGAACTGGAAAATAATAGTTTATTAAGAACTAATAAATTGTCCATTGAAGAATTGGAATATATATGGAGAAAACTTACAAGTCATTCAAATTCTGTGGAATCTGATCACGCAGAGTACGATTATATAATCTGACATCTCTATACAAATACATAATTTTTAAATACATAGATAGTGCATCTATATTATATTATATATCAATATATTAAATAATATTATCCAAATCTAAATTTTTAAATATATTTCTGAAATATAAATAAAATGTCTAATATTAAAAAGTATAATTAATAAAATTGTACAGAAGTGAATAAATGTTCACTTTTGCATAATCTCTTGCTCTTCAGCCATTTTTACTTATGTTCTCAAAATATGTCAAACTTTACGACTTCAACGATGCATGTGAACTTGTCGTTAATAAACGATATAAAATAACGATATGTAACGATTCGTAACGATAAATAAATTAGCAGAATAGGGTTTTGGCAAAAATCGTTATCATAACAACTTATCGCCTGGTAACGAGTCGTAACGAT
Organism: Ophonus ardosiacus; assembly: GCA_943142095.1. NCBI lineage: Eukaryota > Metazoa > Arthropoda > Insecta > Coleoptera > Carabidae > Ophonus > Ophonus ardosiacus. The sequence continues at coordinate 14,304,449 of OW964823.1, read as the reverse complement.
ACATAATTTTTTAGTAGAATAGGCCTGACAGTCATAAAGGTTGTTACGGATATAAAGATTGTTATCATAAAGACATTTGTAACAATCTTTATGAATTTGTCAATTCAGAACCTACGTCGGTATTATTGACAATCTTTACAAAATAATACTTGTGAATGAACCAGATTATTTGACAATAGCTAACTTCATTATGCATATATGAACTTAACCTAACTTTATATGTCAACGCTTTATTCTTTTAATAATGTGTTGCCAATTATATTTAAAATGCAAACATTCTGCCAAAACAACTAAAAAAGAATATATGACATTTGTGTCATATTTGAAAACTTTTAAATTATTTAAAACGGGTATGTTAATTCCTACCACTGATACCAAGCGCACATTAGCACCAGAATAAATAACTAGGTTTTCTCGAATACCTACCACAGAATATAATATTTTCAAAGAAATATGTATTTACGTCAAAAGTAACTGTCGTCCACGACGGTTTTTATCGTTCTTATTATCATTATTTAAATCGAAACAGGATCCATGCGAATAATCAACTGCATCCTGCTAATATTTAGCAGAAAGGGCATTATTAATAATATATGATTGATGTAATAATCTGTCACTTGTCAAATATTAGAAATAACAACGTGATAACAACCATAAATACATAGTTTTAGCAGTCGTTATGATAAAGACTGTCAAAACACGTAACAATTGTTGACAGTAACCACCTTCAGTACTGAGAATACTAATTTTGATTTTAACAATCTTTACAGTACATAACAACCATAAATACCATAACGACTATGCAAATATTGAGTTCTGAATAGGCCCCTAAGTTTAACTAATCGAAAATATCATAACATAGACGAGGTAATGTACACGGCACACTAGCTAGTGTACCATCAGGTCCATATTGTTTTTAGTGTGAACAATTACATTAAGATTTATTTTACTGTTCCACATTGTTAAATTAGTGAAAATATACTTAATTTTCACTACGTGTAAAAATTCTGCACTAAAAATTTAACCCGGGTCTATTTTTACTATGTAGCAATTATAGCATGTATTTTTTAATTGTTTAGTTTAGAAATGGTATATTTTAGGAGTTTATACAATAATATTTTTAGAAATTAATTAATTTTGTGTACACAGCATTAAAAGAAACATTTTAAAACACAAACAAGTATTACTATGTCTACATTTACTTTGTTGTATGCAAATATCTATTAAACCTTTTAATTCGCAAGAAATAAAATATAGATATAACTTCATGGCAATTAAAAGATGAGTCTAAAAACTGTTAATGATGAACACAGTCAGTCACGCTTATATTTTCTTGTTACTTATTGAAAATGTAGGTTGAACTTTCCAAAGAAATTAAAAATTGTTCATTCTAATTACTTTTATGGATTAAGTAGTAAGTTTAGTATCTGAATCTTTGCATATTCAATATGCATGAAAATTTAATTTCGATTTAATACTTTCACAAAAAATATAATCACGATTTATCACATCACAACACAATAAGGTAAAACATCCTAAACCATTAAAAGAATATTAATCAACTGTTTTTGTTGCTGTCAAATGGATTTTGTTTTACAGTTGAGTATCACTATAGCCTGCCTGTTATTTGTAGTTGCTCAAAATTTTAATTGTTTTAACACTATGAAATGAATAAATATAGGTCGTTCTAAAATGATAAAAAACTTTAATGGTAAAATCACATACAATTATATCAATTTTAAAATTACTACTTATTAACTGCACGAGTGATCACGAATCATACATTTAAATAATTACCTATTGCCAACTGAAAATTTGAAAAAATTAATCAATAAGTGTGCGAAAAAGAAAAAAAGTGAAACAGTGGCGTAGAAAATATAATAACAAAAGGGGCATACTTTTTTATTTTAAATAAATATACCATCGCCGCTTTTTATCTATTACTAATTATAATACGAGGGTCATGCTAGAATTAGTGAGAAAAGGTAACAAAATTTATGCTATCATTTGAAAAAGCTATTTACCTATAATTTGAAATTAATTAAGTTGCGTATTGTGAAAGTTAAGCAGTTCGAAAAGAACAGCCAATTTTTAAAGCATCGTTATGAGTGAAAATATGGAATTAACTAGAAAGTATTTTCTTCAGTTTTTGGCGAATTATCAAATCAAAAATTAAGAGAGGAAAGAATTTTCTAATTGTCACTGTTATCAAATTGTTAATAAAAAATAAATATCATTTAAACTTTATTAAAAACAAGATATTCTTTCTCTCTCACCTCCTCATTTCCACCGAATGTTTTATTGCTTAATGCATAATGATTAGTGCATAAGACTTAATGCATTATGCCAATTTACAATTTCCAGCTATTTTGTTCAGCGACTAATTCAACAGAAATGTCACAATTTTTTCCCTTATTACTTGTTGTCTAGCAGACTGCAATTGCAGCAGCAATTCTTTTTTTTAAATATGTGATATACATAATTTTCTGTATCTATATCCATACCGAAAAATTAAAAATTTAATAATTATAAAATAGATTGACAGTTGACAGTTCAGGTTAGAAGTTTGCAATCTTTTTCTTAATTCTTAAGCATTAATTATAGCTCTTACGCATTAGGACAATCGGTGGAAATGAAGCTTCAGAGCCCAAAAAAGCAATCGAAACAAGTCGTTAAGAAGATCTATAAACGCAATGTTTTTGGGGCTTTCCCTTTTCTAAAAGTCACATTTTCAAAAAATCTAATAGAATTATAAAATTACCTCAATAGAAAAATAGTATAAAAAGCATGTTTCATAAGGCCTGTTAGACTCGTGTGTTAAGAGACTGCCTTATGAAACTTGTTTTTAATATACTATTTCACAAGTTTTGTCACAAAATTTGTTCAAATAAATTGCCTCATACTTCAAGGCAAATATTGCCATAGCCACCTAAGTGTTTATATTTTACAACAAATTGGAGCAAGAGTACGTTGAAACTGTCACTATTAAATGCCTTCAAGTAGAAGGTAACCTATTTGAACACATCTGCGACAAGAGATGTGCTACATACGTTGTCATCTATTATTTGTTTGTTTTTAATAAAACTGAAATGCTAAAACTTGCTTTTTATCAATAACTTCATAACGAAGGATAATCAGAGAATAGAATAGAATAGAAGACATATTCAAAGAAACTTCTTAGTAGCACAATTATTCAAAATTGCTTTATGTTTTAAGAATTGTATAAAGTTCCCACGGTTACATTATATGAATATTGACAACAAAATTTAGCTGTAAATAACTTATTATAAATTAAACGAGAATAGTATAAAATAAATAAATTTACATCAATTTCTAAAACTATTGTCTCTTAGAAATTTCTAGATTCTCCCGCACTGTACGATTACGATCACATGTCCATCAAGTGATGCCATACAACATGTGAAACTTTCCTTGTCTTTGTAAACCTGGTTAACGCTTATTGCAGGTCGTTCACATACACGGCGTTTTACGCCCACATAAACATGTATTATTTTCATGTTCAAGGAGAAAATACCAATGAAACAAATAAAAATACACGAAGGACAAAAAAATGTTGAATATTGCGCAAAAACACTGCAACCAGTTTTACGCGGATGCATTTGTTGCATAAGTACGAGAAATTATATTTTTGACACTATTTTCTGTTTTTATTATAATAATAAACTATTGCCAGGTTGCAGAAACGTTCATCAATTACTTGTTTAGTTAATGAACCATCAAAATGAACAAATTAGAATCAGTTTCCTTGTTCTTATCGCGTTGCATTTGTTCATATTGATGAACCGTTGATTGGTAAAGGAATGAGCCGATTTCACATTTTTAAAAAGTATTTTAAATAAAAGTTTATGTAATATTTTTCCTGGTAATAAAACAATTATAATTTATTGTTATTTTCGTAAATAAATAAAAAACAACTCTTGTGATGTCGGAGTACTTACAGCACATCATTCACAGCCAATAGGAAAACAGTTTACGTTATTTATATAAATAAAAGTAGGCAATATTTTGTCAAATGTTAAGCTGAATGTACCCCAACGTCACATTCTGTTTAATTTCACGTGACTTTTTAAAAATATTACACAAATTTCAATATCTAATGGAAATTTCGTGATATTTTCAAATTTGAGGCTCTTTAAAGAACAACATTTCTTAATATTTAGTACTTAGAAGTCAGATAAAAATTCTTGCAGCAGCCTTACTGATGAACGTTTCTGCAACCGGGCATATGTGTATGACATAAATTATTGAAAATATATTTAATTAATTATCCCATAGTAATATTTAATAAATAAATTTCTTTGCAAATATCGAAAAATTCCTCGACTGGTTTAGATTAGGTGTCAACAATTACTCGAACTCTCAGTCATATAGTGCTACAAAATCTACGTTTCAGTTACCCTTATACCCTCATAGGAGTAAGTAAGATCTTACAATTTATAAATACATACTTATAAATTCATCTATATGTAAATACATTCGTTTATACATTCAGTATAATGTAACAAATATCGTACAAAAATTCGCAAGAAACATATACACATTTAATAAACAGAATTCTTCTGTTGTCGATTTTGAGAGCGAACAGATATGTATGTATGTGTGATTATTGAAAATTTTTATACGATGTATGAGATAACATTAAACGAAAGTAGTTATAGGTACATTAATTTATGTTTATGAATCTGTGAGATCTTACCAAATGAATATATCAGTATACATACACCAAAACGTCGATTTTGTAATAATAAATGATGTATAGATAAAAGAAATAAGCAGGAAAACGGTCAAAATATAAAATTTATTCAATCAAAAGCCGACGTTTCGCTTCCTGGCGAAACTTCAACAGGAAGCGAAAAGTCGGCTTTTGACGGAATAAATTTTATATTTTGACTGCATTCCAGCTAATTCTTTTATCTATCACTTATCCAGTCGCTTATCATCATATACATAAATGCTTTATGCTGAGATTTCGAGTAAATGTTAACACCCAGTTTAAATACATACTGAAAAAATGTTAATGAATATGGTGAATTTTGTAATAAATTTGGAAATAATTTCATAAAAATTTATTTAAAATATATGAAAAATATTTACAATATAAGAAAGGACAGCAATTAAAAAGTACTATCTACAAAATTTCAGTTATTGAGAAATATTATTTAAAATGTTTTTTTGTTATATTGCCGTCAAATAAATATAGACTGGAGATTTCTACATTGCTGCCAATTCCGTTGATCATGTTGATAATGCTAAGTTATGAAGAGGCGGCAACACTGCAGGGCAAGAAACTAGTTGCGGAGAAGGGTAAAAAAAAACATCAGTCCATATTTATTTGACGGCGAGTATAGTAACTAAATTTTGTATCCACAATAATTTAACTGATACAATATTAAATTAGGTGCAGTTTTGATAAAATTTTGAATTAAGAAATTCAATTTTACAATTTAAATTAAGAAGGTATGAAAGTGTCTCCAGTCCGACACTGTTTGATACCTCCATGAGTGCGACATTCACTTGTCTCTTTGTACACACAATAGCAAGAAACAAATAAGAATCGAGAAAGGGATTCTGAGCTGATTCTACTTTTACTCTACCCATTGTTGTTATATCCGAGAAATGAGAATGTTTCTAGTTTCAAGAAACTTAAAAGTTAACACAAATCAAACAATTAAAATCCGAATAAATATTACAAAATTTCATTTTATTATATAGCCGAATCAATAAAAGTTTTTACTTCTAAACTCTCAAAAATTGATCCGATTTTGATGATTTTTTTAAAAAATGTTTGTTATATTAAATTATTCAAAATCAGAAACATTCCAGATGGGGCGCTCAATTATTTATACAGAGTGTCCGAGTTTTTGAAGGCCACCATTGGTATTTAGGGAACTATAAGAAATACGACTTCGGTTAAATGGAACATATGGCGCGCCTTTGGAGTGCTTTTGTTTTGCCCTAAATTCTCATAGGTTACTATTTAATGGAAAACTGAATTTTAGTCGATTTTTACATTTCAAACAGGCATACAACAGCATAAAGCATGGATATGTGTGGAAAACACAATATTATATAAAATTGATTGCGAAATATCTAAAGTTTGAAGGATAAAACACATTTAAAATAAATAACAATAACCCTTATACAAATCGAATGAGAGAAAAATAAGTATCTTTTTAAAGAAAAAATCTAATATGGGTTTCATTTAAAAAAATATATATAAGTTTGTGTGTGTCTCGAAAATTTACTGAAAGAAAAATTATCAAAATCGGGTCAGTTTTTGAGGATTTAGAAGATTTAATGATTTTACCGCTTCATTGAGCCACCAAAATTCGAGGAATCAGCGAAAAACAATTAAATTCAGGTACAATTTAAAATTGAAAAAAGTGCTCTGACGGCATGTGTAAACCAAATATATCTTTTGCCCTATTTACAGTTTTACTATTGAAGTTGAAAACTTTGTTCTCGAAATACGTATATTGTACTTTCAAGGTTAAGGATTATTTTTTAAATTTTATTATCAATTAAAATTGAATGCCAAAAATTTACATAATTTTCTCTACATTTAATAAATAATAAATGAGATTTACAAACACCTATAACGTAACAGCTTTTTAAACTGTGCTAGAAATATAAACAACAGTGGATTAAAGAAATGAGGGCGTCCACCCGTAGATCTAAAAGTTGTAAAGCCGGCTCTGGAATCAAATGTCATTCCAAACGCTTCCCACGGTTTCTTCCTGATCCTATGTGTAAAACAGAATTCATTATATTGTAAATGTTTTTCTTTTCATTTTTAATTCATTAACATTTATTATTTGCTTAAGGTTAATTGATTATGAGAAATGTAATCAAGGAAAATATGTTAACAAGTTATTGTTCTAATATAAAAATAGTACTTGTTTTATATAAAACAAGTAGTAATAAATTATTTTAATTACAATGTTGATTACTGAAATAATATAAATGTATAAAATCAAATATTAAATAGTACTATTATACAAAAGAAGAAAAATAATATAAAGACCTGATGATACCTATATTTATTTAGATAATTCCAATTAATAAATTAAATACCTATTATTCTATGTTATTTTGCATAGTATAGTATAATATCTGAAAGGTTTATAAAACGAGTCACATACTATACTTTTTGTACAACTGCAAATATAGCGGAAATAATGATTAATGAATCAGCTGCAATGGTTGCTATCTTCGCACCTTGTCCAATAAGATCGAAGTCACAGCTCGTCAAGTTGTGATTAACACGTTATTTAGTGCCATGGAAACCAAAAGAATGACAAAAGGTAGATACAAATTTGACGGCGAGTATAATCATTATGTAATAAGCATTAAAACATCGGTGGAAATGAGACTTGCTTACTTGTGATGGATTATCAAAAACAATATACAGTATGTCCCATTTAGAGGTGCCACCATTGGGATCTCGAGAACTGTAAGAGATACAATGTCGGTTAAATGGAACTTTTAGTGCGCGTTTGGGAGGCCATCTCAGATGTGCTTTTGTTTTTCCAAAAATTCTCATAGGGCACTAGACAATGACGAAAAACTGAATATTGTTGATTTTTTTCTTTTTCAAATAACTTCTAAACAATTAGTAATTGAGTAAAACGTTTCAAATATAAAAGATAGATATTTTTATAAAATAACCAGTGGCGTACGAAATAAATTTTTATATCCGTAAATTTTCGAGATATAACACAAACTTATGTTTTTTTTAAATGGAACTCATATCTGATTTTAGTCTCAAAAAAAAAATTATTTTTTTATCTTTTCAACGATGTAAGGGTTATTAGGTTTTATATTTGTTTTGCCTTCAAAATTATTTTTTTTCCTTATTTTGCATTAAATTTACAATTATTTTGAAAATATTGGTAGATTTCTATTTAGAAATCACTTCTTGTATTTAAATAATTTATTTCGTTAGAAAATTTTGCTCAAAACTCGTATCAAAGTAATTTTTATAATATTTTGTATTAGGTCTCCCTTTGCACATTATAGTGTAATTTGTAATTATTAGTCTAGAATGAAAATATAAGTAATAAAGGCATAAAATAAATTATATCAATCAAATACAATATACTTAACAAAAATAATAATTTTTTTTTTTTTGGGAAATAAGAAAATTCAGGAAAATAAAGAGAAAAATTAAATTTTAGGAGCAAAACAAATGTAAAACATAATAACCCTTACATCATTGAAAAGAGAAAAAAATAATTATTTTTTTGAGACTAAAATAAGATATGGGTTCCATTTAAAAAAACATAAGTTTGTGTTATATCTCGAAAATTTACGGATATAAAAATTTATTTCGTATGCCAATGGTTATTTAATAAAAATATCTATATTTTATATTTGAAACGTTTTTCTCAATTACTAATAGTTTAGAAGTTATTTGAGAAAGAAAAAATCAACAATATTCAGTTTTTCGTCATTATCTAGTGTCCTATGAGAATTTTTGGAAAAACAAAAGCACATCTGAGATGGCCTTCCAAAGGCGCACAAAAAGTTCCATTTAACCGACATTGTATCTCTTATAGTTCTCGAGATCCCAATGGTGGCACTTCTAAATGGGACACACTGTATAATGTTTAATTTATATTCGACGAAAAGTAAAAAACCTTAAATCTAGTGACCTACATATTATTTCGGAAAAACAAGTTTCACTAAAAAAAAATGGTTTGTTTATGAGGCAACTTTTGTCTTCTTAAACCAAATTTGTATTTCTTATACGACGTATTCTAAACATCTGTATGTTAATCTTCCGCGGGTCGCTGATTATAATGCAATAACGATCATTGATTACATAAATCTACATAATAGATCTTTATTATATACCGTAACTTATTGCATTAATTAATTAAAAATAGAACAGTACAGTACTCAACATTGCATCATCCATGCAAATGAAGACAAAGGTATCCGCATTTCTAACTTTATGATATTTTTACGAAGATCTGAAAGAAGTTCCGGAAACTTATAACTCTCCGGGAGGAATAAAAGATGAAAAAGAAGTGTTGAGATTGCAACCGGATTTGTTTTCGCCGCTTTTGATCAAGCGAGTACGCTATAACTTTTTACTTTGATGTATATCCACTTGGGATATTTTGCGCAGAGGCTTCAAGTTAAGTTATTAGGTGAGGCAAACAATGTTGAAAAGGTTATTGGAAAATAGGAGTAAACAAACAAATTAGATTTATACGTCAAATGGGTGCAAGAAATGCAAGAGCAAATGCATTTGTTTTCGGTAAACAACGTAATCAAAAGAAAATATGTGTAATGCACTTTATCTCTTAACTCTTAACTTTTTAGACGGCGCAGTAGATTAATAGCACCAATGCATCGATGTTATTATAAATAGCCTATAAAAATTCGCGATCCCCTCTGTTAACCGATGAGATTTCCTCAATTATAAATGCAAATTTTACACCGTAAAAGATATAACGGGCCTATTCTGTAACTCAGTGCTTAATTTTTAACAACTGGTTAAAAAAATTCACTAAACAAGTATGTTGATAAATGTACAGGGTGTCTCTTAAATAGGGGGACATGGCTTAACCACAGATTCCTGAGGCTAAAATAAGACGATTTAAATAAACTTGCTTCTACCGGAAAGCGTACCATTTAGCCAGAAATCTGCTTCAAAGTTCTTCGAAAAAAAATTAATTTTGCTTGTAATAACAGAACGCTTTATACGATTTGGATAAAATTTGGTATGACAGTTCATATAGTCATAAGTCATCTTTTAAAGTGATACTTATTATTATTAGTGAATCATTAGTGTATGAAACTTAGGTGTCGCAACATTGATTAGACCGTAACTTTTTAATGGCCACGCCGATAACATATTTTTTTTAATTTTTTTCAGAAAGATACATTTAATAGTAAATTTTTCTCTCTCTGTTTAATTTTTGATATCTGTTACGGTTCAGACAGAAAAAAATAAAACTTGAGTGATTGCACCGTGAATTTTTTAAAATAAATTTAATCTAGCAGTCTATCCAAATGTCAAACACGTAATTTTTAATGACAGTAACGAGTTGTCAATCTTCTCAACTTGTTTAGGAGTAAGCTAACATATTTATTCGTGTTATTTATAATAATGTTAGTAAAATACTATTAGGCCGAACAAACGGATGTTACTAGTTTCTGAATAAACAATAATAAATATAAACAATTGTTACTGTCATTAGAAATTAGGTGTTTGACATTTGGATAGACAGCTAGATTAAATTTTCTTTTAAAAAAATTCACGATGCAGTCACTCAGGTTTTATTTTTTTCTGTCTGAACCGTAACAGATATCACAAATTAAACAGAGAGAGAAAAGTTTACTATTAAATGTATCTTTCTGAAAAAAAAATAATTTTATGTTATCGGCGTGGCCATTAAAAAGTTACGGTCTAATCAATATTGAGACATCTAAGTTTCATACACTAGTGGTTCACTAATAATAACAAGCATCACCTCAAAAGATGACTTATAACCATATGAACTGTCATACCAAATTTCATCCAAATCGTATAAAGCGTTCTGTTATTATAAGCAGAATTATTTTTTTTTCGAAGAACTTTGAAGCAGAATTCTGGCTAAATGGTGCACTTTCCGGTAGAAGCAAGTTTAGTTAAATCGTCTTATTTTAACCTCAAGAATCTGTGCCCCCCTATTTATGAGACACCTGTATATTACAAAAAAAAAAAAAATGGATTTTTAGTTGTCAAATCAGTCCCTAATGGACAATTTTTTTAACCAGTTGTTAATAATTAACCACTGTTACAGAATAGGTCTGATTAGCTACTTAATCTGAATAAACAAATTATTAAAATAAGTATTAATGATTACTTTAAAATTGTTCATACGGTTAACATTAATATTTTTTAAGTAGGGTGTTAATTAAAAGGCGTTTAACATTGGGAATTCTTTGCGCAAAACTTCCCATTTAATTTTAGACAAAAATGTTTCAAATAAATGTTGTAGAGAATTAAATTCTACAGCTAAATCACTAATCTAGGTTTTATTTCTCATATTTAATAAGCTGTAAAATCCAATTTGAAATTTAGTAAATATTGCTCATTTGTAGTGATAGCCATGAAATTTAACAAAATTGTAAAGAAATGCATATAGATCAATCCAGAACAAATGAGTTTCGTGAGGGGCAGCTGTCAGAAATAAATTTCATACATAATTTACTCAATGATGGAGCCATGGAAAAATTTATGGTTTAATTTTATGAATGAATGGGGGATTACACCATTTTTTTTTTATAATTTCATCTGAAAATATTAGGAAAACTAAGACTATTGATGAAAATCCGGTGAAAAAAGTCCTATTAATAAGCGAGTTATGGTCTCCCGAATTTTGAAAAGATTGACGTGACGTCACATTTATGTTTTTTTTTTTTTATATCAAACTGTTTTCATCATGGACCTAAATGTTCTTGAAATATATGCTATTTTAAGTTATATTTACATAAAAATAAATGAATATTATAACACTGTATATGTATACATACTTTATAATTACAGGTGTATTTAAATTATTAAGTTTAATGCAAGAAATTTATGTTAAAATAAAAACTGTTTCGAATTTGAATTTCTTAACTTCCATTGGTAGTAATCCCAGCTCCTAACACGCTATTTGTAATGCATGTATAGGCGGTTTCTCGATCGCCAATTTTCATATTAGTGTCGAAACGTTATAAAAAAAAAACCCTTTATTTCCGAAATATCTCAATTATACCATTTTATTTTTTTATTAATATTCGGTACTCAGCATATACATTCGTATTTTTTTACTATTTTCCTTTAATTCGATTGAGCCGTAATCCCCCATTGTATCAAAATCAAAATTTCTCGATATATATCATAAGATATATAATTAAATATTTTTTTTAAAAAAAAAGTGAGATTAAAATCACTCCTGTGAGGGGCAGGTGACGTCATTTGTTTAAATTGTCAGAATTTTTATTTTGCAGGTTACACAATAAAAATAAATAAAATCTGTACAGAAATTTAGATGTGTATTATGAAAACAAAATATTTTTAGGCACTAGGTGTAGAATATAATTATCTATAATTTTTATTTGAAAATTGAACGTTCTGTTTTCGGCTTATTACCTATATTTTAATAATTGAACATAAAAGCTTGTTTGTTGTAATGTTTTCAAAATATTCTTGCATATAAATACGAAGTAATAAGTACCGTGAAATATTTTCCTCTAGAAAATAAAAATACAAATATTTGCACATCCATATATCACTGCAACTCTATCCCTTCACATCACATAACAACTAACTTTACGTCAAACTAAAGCAAAACAAACAAAACATAGTTCTATTACTCACCCCTAGTAGCGGCGCTGGCGCTGGTTGCCGAGGGCACCTTCGCAGGAAGGGTGGCGCCAGGTCGTCGCGACGCTGCCCGTCGATCTATCGGCGCCGCAGGCGGGGACTTCTTTACTGTAATACAACACATGTTACAGAGATCGAATACGAGATGTTGGAGGAGTGTAGGATAGTATGTGGTAATTGGAAGGGTGATTAGAGTAAGGGGTTGAAAGGAGGTGTAATTAAGATTTATTGGAGGCAGGTTAAGTGTCGGATGGTGATGAATAGTCTGGAGAAATTATTGCAGTTTTATGCAGGATAAAAATATAGGATGAACCTAAACAAAGGGATTTTACAAAGGAAACCGGTTTAGTTCTTTAGTAATATTAGAACCCACAAGAAATACTGTACTGTATCCAATATTTAAAATACTGCACTCTAAATATTAAATAATAGGCTATTCCACGACATTTTTTTTTTTTTAATTCTTGAAATACATAAAAATATAAGACCACATGTGAAAGTCCGAGTTAAAAATTCCTCCAAATAAGCGAGATATTAAGGTCCGAATTTTAAATCTGCTTTGTGACGTAGGTAATGTGGATATACCAGAAGTAAACAAACAGTGGTTCACAAACCACGAAAAATTGTTAAACAAATTACAAAATAATGTATATTTAAATTGTAATATTATAATTCATTATTAGAGACATAAAATAAATTATTTCACTTTTTTTCTCATTTTATAAAAATAAAGAAATTAGAACGTCACCCGAACAGCAACCGAACAGATCTGACACACCCGAAGAAGTATATTCTTAGTTAGGGCGGGGCTTCTCAAAATCGGGGTTCATATTTGGATCCTATTTGCTCAAACACTCGTGCACATGTCCTGCATCATCAAAAGCAAAACTCCCCGTGTCTTCTAGAAGGAATAATTTATAATAAAAGAAATATGATTTTCCTTATTTTTTAACAATTATCATTCTTATTTTCAATAAACTTTTACTATTTTTGATTACTGTGGAATAGCCTATTACGTAATATTTAAATACATATTTAAAAAAAATGTATTTCATATATGTGGGCGTTTTTAATTACCTTATTACCTACGTATTAAAATGTTCCCAACTTTGTTCCCTTTTAATTTCAGTGTAATAAGAATATTATTGCACTTAAAATTTGTGTGCATTAAATTATGAATTTTTGCGTTTATGCCTTTGGTGACCTAGTAAACTTAATTTAACGACGTGGTAAAAATAGATCTAGAAGAGACCCTGTACTCGTATATGCTCTAATATTCGTCGCAGACAACAAACAATTATTCAAGTTGTTCGTCCCACATTCTTACATGAATTTTAGAAAACTCTCACCAACGCTGACAAAAACCACGAGTTTTATTTAATATTGAGTTTTTCAATTTTATTGACTTTAATATTATTATTTTTTCAATAATTATATATTAATATAAATTATAAAACGGTGTAGCGGCCGTGCGCATTAAGGCATCTTCAGATCGAATCTGAGGTTACTCAGTTGTTCATGTTAAACATAGATGGTGCTAGTTGTAAAAGTATTTCTCTTGGAGGAAGGTATTTCTGCTGCCGCACTAGATGCGTAGCAATCAGTGTTTGTCGCACGGGTTAAGTACAGCATCTGCTCTAGAACTAACGGTCTCCAAACGAGTACCTATAGGATTTCGTAGGAACCTAAACAAATCTCAAAATTCCGACACCCATCTTGGGTGCAAGGAAAAAAGATGAAGAAAGAAAGAATATATTCATATAAATTATAAACATTAAAAGTTAACCAAATTTTTCATAAAAAATATTTTTAAATTTATTAAATTGTAAAATTAATTTTTATTGTATTAATAATATATTGGCTTAAGTATTTACAGACTTTAGTTTGAAAAATTTCAATGTTGATTCAGTTATTAGCTAATATTTACAGGGTTGTTGTAATTTTGCCCGACCCAAAAAAAACCCACCCGGGTTTTTTTTTTTAAAAAAAACCATCTAAAAAGACCCAAAGAAAAACATCTAAACCCCACTTTTATGAAATCATATTTTATTAATTTAATATGGTACATACTTATATGGTACCCACATATATACATCAATTTTTGTCACTGGCAACATTTTGCAATCAATTTCATTTTGTGTATTCGTTTGATCATTTTTAATATATTTATCATTGCAGTGCGAACTTTGCACAGTGTTTCTTTTATATTTGAATAACTCCAATCCTGGTGTCCGCATTATCATTATTTTTTGAGTTGTGTATTAAGTATACCATTAGTTGTGACACTTGGATCTTATTCTTGTACACACTTGCATTGCATTGCACAGACTTGCAACTATTAATATTAATTCGTAACTTGTACGCACGTACACTCTCTAGTTAATTTATTGTTTATTACATAAAGTCTTGAAAAAAATATTAATAATATTAATATCTATTATCTTTTACGCCGACTTGTGTATGTGTATTAAGATATTTTATAAAACTAAAGTTAAAAATGATACATAGATACTATATTTCGATGTTTGTCAATAAAACCCGGGTTATTTTAATAAAACCCGGGTTTTATTAAAAAACCCAGGTGGGCTGGGTTTTTTATAAAAAAAACCGGGTTTTTTTCAACCCTGAATATTTAATACTTTACATTAATTGGGTAGGTAGGTATTTGTTATTTTTGCGTGGTTATTTTATTTTTATTTTTTTTAAAGAAACACTCAATTGTGTTAGTTATATAAAATGCTAATTAGAAAATTCTTAATTCGTAATGCTGTTAAATATTCATTCGATTTTGTGAAAATAAAACAAGAATTCCTTATATTCCAATAACAATTTTTATAAGCAATGATGATAGTATTTCCCCAGCTCCTTGAAGCTTAAAGTGGGCACTAACAACCAATAATTATTGGTTTCCTAGTTAGAACCCACTATCTCACGTACTTACATTTTATTATTATACGTTCTGATTAATATTATAATTCCAACTATGAATAGGACAGCAGGAATTACGCTTCATAAATTATAGAATTAAGATTTAAAATCTTAACAGATGCAATAAGAAAGACCACGACGTATTAAAAATGCAAATGACATTTAATTACACGTTTTAAAATCCCGTTAATAATTTGCATAAAAATGAATATGTTCTATAACCATTGTTTGAAAAATATATGAGAATTTGATATATGTACAGATAAGGTTTACTTGGTTACATTCTAATACGGTGGTATATAAGATAAATCTGTGATATAATTATAATTATTCCTATTTTATGTTAATAAATTATATAACCTCGGTAATACAGAAAAAGAAAACACCTTTCATTTAAGTAAAAGGGAAGAAATGATCTATTCTAAATATACTTTAACCTTTCATAATTAGTATACCAAAGCAAACAAAAGGTACAGTTATTTACCTATCATTTGATAAAATTGTTACAAAAATTAACTAAGTTAAAATTAATTGGAATATCCTTTGGGAACCTTCATGGGATTCGATGTCGAATGATTTCAGGTCTTAATGTTCCATATATTTACAGGTGATGCTCTTTTTACCATTTGCTGAAGATGGGCTAATTATTGCCCGAAACATTCAAATAAACTTATTTGTACAATTTTCAAATAAATATATGGAATATTAAGACCTGAAATCATTCCACTTAGGTTAAAATTAGTTAATCAACTTTTTAAAATATCGTTGAGAGTGAAAAAACTGAAGAAAATGCTCTCTGGTGAATTTCATATTAGATTCACAACGACACACTTTAAAAAACTGAAAAATATCAGTTGGTAATACTTCAAAAATACTTTTTTTCTATAGCAGATGCTTTGTTCAACTCGAAATAGTTGACTAAGTGACGTTTTAACCGCAAAATAATACTTTAACAGCAAGGGTAGATAAAGAACTTTAATTTTTATTTAAATAAAAACACATTATACATTTTGGCGATTCATATTATATATAACTTCATTTGTATAAACATGAATAAAAGGTAGTATTATTCCAATTAATAATATGAGTTCTGAAAGATATTTTAATAATATGAATAAAATGTTTTCAAACACATGCTATAACTACCACGCTACTGAGATTTTTAAATTGTTTTAAAATAATTTAATTTATAATCGATTTTTCTAATTTTTGCTCTTTAAAATCTGCTATAGAAAAAATAGAATTTTACACACGACGATAAAATTAAATTATCGACTCGCGAAATTGCTCATGAATTAAACTTTCCGCTCGTCAATAAAATACAATTTTATCGTCCTGTATAAAAAATAACTAGAAATTAGTAAGATTGATAGATAAATTTATTTCCTCTTTTGACACTGTTGACAACGACAATTGAAAATTTAAATTTGGGTATATTTACAATTTTTTGTTTGCCTTATCCACGTACTTTTATTTCTTACTTTGCCCATAAAGCAATAATGTAAAGCATTTCAATCACTCAAAATCCTATTAGCTGTCAGGCCTTTGCTCTGACATAACCTTTTTGTATTTATTGTCAAAATGACATGTTAAATAGTATTTCACCTGTTGTTGTGCAAACTGTGAAATAAAAAGATCTCCAGAATTGTATTGCCTACTGCATCATTTCTTTTTGATCACTCAGTAACTGTTATTTTTGTAATATTACAATTAACATGCATAGTTCTACCGTATTAACGCGCTGTCATTTCATTATAAATAACCATTAAAAGCAGATAACTGTTATAAATTTATTTTTAAATACCGTAATAACACGTCATTTATATGTAAATGTATTATATCAAATCTATTTATAAGCATGAAATCAATAAATATAAAACGTTTATTTAACAAACTAGTGTTATTTTATAATTTGCAAACCATTAATCAAACATTATAACATGGATCAAATAACAAAATAAGAAAATGTGTAACGTTTAACGCTACAAAATCCCGTACAATGTACAAGAACATCCGGTGTATAACTTATACACAATGCATACGGACTCCTAGAGATTAGACGAGGAATGCATTTCAAAGCATCGAATTTCCTCAGTAAAATTGATACGCCTCATATCATTCGTGTCAATAAAACATCGATAATGTTTTGTATTCAATATGAAGAATCAGGAATGTATCAAAATGATGGATAAACTTTTATGCTATTATAAAAGTGAGCATGGAATTAATAATACAAAAACAAGAAGTGTCATAGGTTATTACAGAAATCTGTAGTATGAAGTATGTTTTTGGGTAAAAAGCAGTCAAGACAAGACATTTATACTTTTAATTTTATGATTATACATGATGAATACATAAATAATGAAAGAGTCTATTTTCCGTGCAGTATGGTCGAATCATTGGTTATTTGTTTGTACATAGTTTTCTTAGGTGAGTTTTGTGTTATGTTTAGAGGTTATGAGTTAAGGTAAATGCCTCTCAAGACCTCAATTATGTGATTGAACTCACAGAACACATTACAAAAGATCTACAATATTGGTTCGCATCTAACAGACTCTGTATGAATGAATCCAAAACTCAACACATGATATTTTCTACAAGAGATCTTAATGCTTTCAGAAACCCTGACAGTAGTAAGTTATTAGGTTTAATCTTTGATCCTAATTTATTATGAGAAACGCAATGCAATAATCTAGCCAAAAAGTTAGCCTCGGTGCTGTACCTTTTTAAAAATTTGCGTGACACCGTCTCCGAAAGTACAATAAGAATGGCCTACCATTCATTGTTTGAAAGCGTCATGTCTTATGGCATTATAATTTGGGATCACTCATCCCATGCAAATAGAATTTTCAGTTTTTATTATTAAACTATACACCCACCAGTAATGATGATGCAGTAAATGGCGAAATTGTACAAAATAAAAATATACTTCGCTTGTGAAACTAAACTGAATGTTATTTTTTTAAAACGTTACAATTAATAGTTTGAAATTATAGGTTGTGTGACAGTGACATTTATCTGTCAGTTATATACATTTGAAATCTGAACTGCGTAACTAAGGAATTGTGTTTATTTTTAAAACATAGTTCCGGGATTTATAAAATAGATTATTTTATACATTTATATTAAATGTATATAAAGTATGAATGCATACCTGTAGAAAATTTAATAATCTTTAATTCTTATAATAGCATAAATCGCGAAAAAAATACATTTAAAGGTATTTTTTGAAGGAAAACTATTTTGAGCTTCAGGTAAAGTGCAATTTCCGGTTACCTGATTTACACCAAAATCTAATGGCTTCTACCAATAAATAAGGTAGAAATACAAGGTTTCAGAATTTTTGAATGATAATATTAATATTTGAGTTAGAGCGTTGGCAAAATCCATACACGTACACACATGCGCACACATACACATTCACACACATCATATACACATACAGACATCGTGAAAATGTTAAAATCTGATTCTAGGGACCTTAAATCGTGGTCATTTACCAAAATCTCGACATGCGATTTTTAGCACGATCCCTATACCTCACTTACCCAGGGTAGCGGGAGACAAAAATAGTATGAATATTAACATGAAAGTAACATACAATTCTGAAGTAAAAAATAAAAATAAAGTCTACACTTTTATGCAGTTTTACTCAATATTGACTTAGCAGCTGACATTTGAATGCATTCACTTATGCAAATAACTATAATAACCTTAATAATTCTTATTTTCTAATTTTATTACTGTGTATATTCGCTGCACTTTCGACGTATTATTACGATAATAATGTGTGCAAAATTACATGCATATCTGTATTGTGAGTTGCACGATTATTGGCGCTTTCTATTTTTGCCATATGTCATATTTTGAAATATTTCTAAACCTCGTATCATGGTAATCACGGAACTAAACACATTTACAAGAAATTACAAATGCCGACAATTCCTTGATAACACAATAAACGTAAATTATTTTAATTTCCTCCCATTACTATAAAAGTCAAACGAATAAAAATTTTATTGACTTTCAAGTATTTATACGGAAGAAAAATCTAGTCAGGAATTCACTTCATTGAGATGAAAATTCCAAATATGTGAAAAAAAATGTTTATCTACTCCTGAATTTTAACAAGATAAATAAAAGTATATATCATCAATAATTCCTACGAGTTTCTTGAAAGATTATAATAGAAAATTAAAATATAAAAGAAATTTTCAAATTATATATTTTATTACGTTTTTTCTTCATACACCTTCAGGGCATTTCTTAGAACTCTTATATGCCCGGTTGCAGAAACGTTAATCAACGCTTTGTTCAATCAACGGTTCATCAAAATGAACAAATTCGAATCAGTTTCCTTGTTCTTATGACATTTAAATCATTGATGTCAAAAAATCGGAATGCATTTGTTCGTTTTGAGGAACCGTTGATTGAAAATACTTTGATTAACGTTTCTGCAACCGGACATTGGCTTTGTCATATCCATGGTTACGACTCGACATTTGATTGATAGCAATTTATTTGCCTGTCCCATTCAAAATGAAACACAAACAGAAAATCACTCGGGAACAAAGTGCACACAATATTTTTTCTACAACTAAATTTAATTTAGAAAGAAGGTATGCATAATTATTTAATTAAAATTAACCTCTACTGACGTCTTGTCAAATGTTAAATTCGTTCCCTATGTTTCATTTTAGGCAAATACATTGCTGCCAATCAAATGTCAAGTCGTAACCATGGATATGACAAATCCAATGTTTCACATTAAAAAATACTCACGGTATTTGTAAACAAAAAGAAGAACTTGCTCCAAAAAAAAGAACAGTAACAAGATAGTGACAAAAATCAGTTGACACATAACAAATTTTGAAAAGGTCGTATTTATATAGGTATAAACTCTATTACTTGATGTTTAAGATGTTCGCGATTTTTTTTCAAGCCACTGTAAGTATGAACATAATTTTGATTTCAGGAACTTATATTCTTTCTGGTAAAGTATCGTATTTTCATCTCTGGGTAAGGTTAAACTGTCAGTTAAGTATAGAATCGATATTTTAGAATAAATTGCAAAATTATAATTGTGCAATTTTTCGTTGCTAGGTAACTGTTAGTAAAAGTCTTATACGGCAAAATTCTATTACCATTATTTATCGCACTCTATGGGGTCTCTTGGCCGCCTGCTTGATTCTCTGGTTCCGAATCTGGGGAACCGTGTTCTAAAAGTGACCCCTGTGGTGCGCTCTCCACGCCAGCAATGAGTGCCCGTGAGGTGACGTCCGCACGGTACAAATATGTCATCATATCATTATCATTACCGTTATCTGTGATAAAGCAGTTTGCAAACCCAGAATGGGTAATATGCCGTGATGATATGGGTAATATTATTATTATGAAACAAAGAGGCACAACCAGTATTAGATAAAATGTATGACGTCATATTAAATTCCACCCTCTGCGGTACATTCTCTCGTACCCATGAGACACATTCAACATTCTAACCAATCACACGCTTGGGAATTCAGCGTTATGTGAAGATGCCTCCTTCTCATGAAAGAGGAAGTGGAAGCACCACCTGTGAGGCAGTGAGGGGGAGGGGAGATAGTTTCACCTGTTGATAACATCTGCGAGTCGCCCTCACCTGCCACAATACCAACCAAGCGGCAAATGGCACAGGTGGCGAAATAACACTTTGTTTCAGAATTAAAGAAAAACAGAAAATGTTGTCAATTGGTGAGCGATTCAATTCTATTAGTATATAAGTTAAATGTGAATTAATAGCAGAAATTGTTCAAACTTTGAAAAACTTTATTTTTAGCAATCGAATGAATAAGTAATAATAAATTTCGATAATAGAAATTTGATAAAAAAATATAGAAAAATTCACGGTTTCAAAGGTGAAGCATAATTAAAATACAATACCCTTTATATCAATCGAAAAATTATTATTTTTTTTTTCTACAATAAAACTCAAATGTAGGCAACCATTTAAAAATATGTATACCTACGCCACTGGATAGAATGACGATGGGTACCCGGGTATAAAATTTCTTACCCGCTTACCCGTAATATACCCGATACCCTTTAATTACCTTAATAGTTTTCAGCTTCCGGAAAAATTGTATCTAAAAAGAATTTTTTATTACCATACCATAATTAATATAATTTATGTTGTTTTTTATAGAGATACAGTAGGTGTATTATTTATTTGTATAACTAACAAATTAAAGAATTATGTATGTGGACTTAAAGGATAACGGGTAATTATAGGGTATCGGGTAATTAACGGGTAAAGGGTACTATCCGGGTAGTTGTTTCGGGTACTCGGGTACCAAAATTATCGGAATTCTTCATTCCTAAAAAAATATCCAACTTTTATTTGAAATGGAAATTTCGACCAAAATCAGTTTTTCGTAATTATCAAGTAGCCTGTGAGAATTTTGAGCAAAATAAAACACATTTAAGATAGGCGCATTACATGTCCCATTTAACCGAATCATATCTCTTATAATTCTACGAGTATTCTGTTGAAATACATTGTTTTCAAAAAATACTAACTCGAAGTAGGCTAAGAACACAAAAACGTATTGTCAAGTATTATCTAAAGAAATCAAAGCTTTTCTTCTTGAATCCTTATTTTAGAAATAGAAATAAAATAGAAAACGGTGAATGGCAATATTCTGTATCCTTCTTTATTATCTTTTCTTCTTAAAATTACACATCAAGATCAATTTTGACAAACTTGACTTTTGAATTGATAATAATCAGACATACGTGTCTGTGTTCATAGCCTACTCCGAATTAAGTTTTTTTTTTTTTAAACACACTGTATTTGATTTACCATGTGTGTGTGTGTGTGTTTGTCAATTATTGTACCCGTAAAATGAATTAAAGGTTATTATTCCTTATAAACTAAAGGCGGATTTATGCAGCCATTTTCATTTACATTTACTTTTTAATATACCTATTCATACAAAAATATACGACAAAAATAAATGAAAATGAACGCATGCGCTCATATAAAAATACGCTGACAGATGATGAATGTCATAGCCCCACTTTCATTGGAATAAAGTTTATTAATGAAAATGTTCAACAATAGTAACAGCGAAGAAGTTATGAGTTTAGTTTTAAATGTGTTAATTGCAATAAAAACCGTAAAAAGAAACGATAACGGAAATACATTATGACAACCAGCTGATCAACTCAAATTCACGTCGCTGTCATACCGTACACGCATGCGCCATTTATAATTTTTATTTATTAGATAAAAGTGAGAAGATATGCATGGCTACATTGGTTTACATACATTTATCTTTTAAATGAAAATTAAATTAAATTAAATGTAAATGGAAATGGCTGCATAAATTCGCCTTATCAGTGTCGATTTGTAGTTGTTTGGGTCGCTATGTGTTATAAAGATAATTTTCTCAAACTTACAAAGTTGAGGAATTTCTGTAGGTCTAGGTCGCACAGGATTTCTTGCAGATACAGGAATTCTTAGACGTAAAGGACTAGAAACATTCGTTACATTTGGACTTGTTATACGAAGTCCTTGAGCGCTCCAGTGTGAAATTCTATTCAGTCCGCTTTCTGGACTACGCAAAGAAAATCTGTCCCTATCGTAAATAACTCTAGGATTGTTGCTGACAGCTTTAACTTCTTTATTCTTTAGAACGATGCTGTTAGAATCTGGGGAAGTTTTATCCTTATCGAAATTCTGATCTGGGGGATTTCTGTTGCTGTACATTTTTCTCCTGGGAACTCTGGTAACAATATTTCTTTCCCTGGATTTACTTTCACTGTTGACATTTCTATTTTCGGCAGTAGTTTTGTCGTTGCTTAAAATCATTCTACGAACGCTTCGAAGTAAATATTTGTTACTTATTTCATTAATAGTACCAACTTCTTCAATGTTATTTTTCTTTTTTGCCATTGTTTCTTTTTCTCTACTTGTTTTTACGCTGCTTCTTTTTCTAGATATTTTTCTCTTGTCGTTGGTTTCCCGTTCTGGATTTTTTTGGCACACTACTTTATTCTTCCCATCAACAGCAGTTTTCGCATCACTACTATCGTTCGTAACATTTGTGTCAACATTATTTCTGGAACTGTTTTTGCTACCTTTATTAGATTTGTTATAAATAGCTTTACTCTTTATTTTATCACTTTCATTATCACTGCTGTTTTCGCTGTTGTTGAAGTATTTTCTGGAAATGTTTCTGCGAACTCTACTAGTTTTAGTATGTTTTATACGAACAACAGCTTTAGTATCGCTCTTAATATCACCATTGATATTATTTTCAGAATTGTTGTCGTTGTCGAAACTCTTTTTGGAACTGTTTATGTTAACTCCGTTGGTTTTCAAATTATTGCTAATAACTTCGCTTTTACTTTTTATTTTATTAATAATTCTGCTAATACTGTTGTTACAATTTTTAAAATTGTTATTCAAATTCTTATTGGAACTGTTTCTGCTAAGTTTGTTGACGACTTTGGAATTATTATCAAGACCTTTGTTTTTTATTTCTTCAGTTCTATAATCTCTATTTGTATCTTTTTCCAAATCATTGCAACTGTTAAATTTCTTTTTTGAAAAATTTCGGCTAACTCTATTGGTTTTCAAATTGTTTTCAACAATTTTATTTTCCATTGCTACAACATTACTAGTACTACTTTTATTACTGGAAAAATTGTTCTTACTGCTTTTTTTCTTCGCGGTTCCTCTAACTTTGTTGTTTTTGACGTCTTTAACAACAGATTCATCATCACTACTATCTCCAGATTTGTGGCACGATTTTCTTCTAGGAATTTTACTCTGAACAACTTTATTATCAACATTATCACTGTTACTATTTTTATTGATGTCTGGAGAACCAAACCAAAAAACTCTTCTAGGTATACTACTACTCCGAAATTTAGGTTTTCCATTTTTATATGAAGAAATATCATCATTGAAGATATTATTTTTATAAATACTACAAACATGTTTTTCGTTCTTCCTATTTTTAAAAGTAGTGCAACTTTCTCCACAAGTGTTGCTTTTACAAGAATTCTTTTTCAGAATGCTCCTACCAGGGACGTAACTGCTTTTACATCTTGTAACACTAGAGTCACAACCTAAACAAAATCTAACCTTGTGTTCGGAATGTCTTTTCAAAACTGTTCGGCTAATAACGTCAACAACATCGTTATATCTGTTTTCAAAAACTGGATCATTATTACTATCAGTAGAAACAGTGTCACAATTTTCAAATTTATTTTTCAAAATACTTTTGAGGCTATTATTTCCTTTGCTACTAATAGTATTAGAATCACTATCTGCAGAAATACTATCAACGTTGTCAAATTTATTTTTCAATATGCTTTTTAAACTATTACTATAGTTTTCACAATCAAATGTATTATCATTTTCATCGGATTTATCTAACAAAAAGCTTTTGTTATTATCAACCACAGTGTCACTATCTGTAGAAATATTATCATCATTATCAAATCTATTTGACAAAATATTTGTTATATTATTTTCATTGGTTTGTTTGAAACTTGTATCACTATTAATCAAATTGTTGTAGTTATCTTCAAAATTATTTTTCGAATAGTTTACAATATCTGTGTCACTATCTACTGAACTGTCGTGCATGTTGTCGTTCATATTCTTATTCATAATAATCCTTGATCTAATTTCAGTGTCATTACCTTCAAAATTGTTGTGCATGCTGTTTGCTTTATCTTTGTTGCGAGCTTTAACAAAATTATTTTTCATACTAATATCAAAATCTAAAGCAACATGTTCTACTTTGTTGTTGAAATTCTTATTTGTGTTAATTCTGCGTATATTTTCGCAACTATTAGTATGTTCGAAATTATTTTCACTGTCGTTTTCTGAAACAACATCGCTATCTTCAGAAATGTCGTCCATGTTATCGTCCACCTCTTTTTTCAAAATGTCTCGAACTCTAACAACCTCGTTATTGTTGATTGGCGAATTGGTGTTCTTGAGAATACTTCTGAAAGCAATATTGTTGTCTCTATTTCTATTTTCGTAAACACTGTTGTCATCATTGATTTTATTATTGTATTTGGTCTTGCGATAAACTCTAGTTTGTATATTATCGACATCATTAATTTCTTTGTTGCTGTATTTCATTTTGTGATAACTTCTAGTTTGTAAATTATCTTTATCATTAACTTCATTGTTATTGAAATATATTTTGTGATAATCTTTAGTTTCAGTTTCTATATTCTCTTCACCAACGTCACTTTCAAGAGAGGTGTTCTCCATTTCATCTTTTGTTTCTATTCTTTGTTGAATATTTCTACTTTTAGATTCTACAATAATATCACTACCAGAATTGCTATTAACTCCACAGTCAAAATTCTTTTTCAAAATGCTAAGAAAACTGCGTTTATGTTTAGTGTCACGATCTTTTAAAAATTTGTCTTTTTGTTTTTTAAGAATGATTCGACTGCTCTGAATGCGTTCTTTGATTTCGTTAACCAGCAAACTGTAGTCTGATTTTTTTCTGTCACTACTACTGCTGGTGCTACTATAGTCTAATTTTTTTCTGTCACTACTACTGCTGGTGCTGCTGCTGCTAGGATAGTTACCAACGTTAGTACTATTGAGCACATAAATAACATTGTTATTTAGATTCATTCTATGTGTCCGTCTTCTTCTCCGGCTGTGTTTTTCGTTGCATTTCTCTTGAACATTATTGTCTGTTTCAGGGTTATGTTTCAAGATACTTTTGAGTTCACCATGAAATTCGTTTTCAACTTGAACATTATTGTCCGTTTCAGGGTTGTGTTTCAGAATACTTTTGAGTTCAACATGAGATTTGTTACAGTTATCTTCATGTTTCAAAATATCTTTGAGTTCAACACGAGATTCGTTACAGTTCTCTTCAACTAGGGGAATTTAATAAATTTTAATATTATATGAGTTGGTATTACACTTTCAAAAGCGCTTAATTAAAATACTGACATTTACCGTTAAGAACATATGGCGGTTGGAGTTTGGAAGCCATATGGATCTTATTAAAGAGGTTAATTTCTGATTACAAAATTATTTAAACAGGATTTAAAATTAAGGAAAAGTAAAGATGAGATAAAATTAAGCAACTTACAATTAAATCACGAAAAAGTAATGGTGGCTTATTGACTCAATTCATATCTTATTAACTATTGTTGGCTGTTTTTTCTTATTTCTGGTACCTTGTTTGAAGATTCTAAATGTTGAACTTAAGTTGCCTAATCAAGGTGTCGAGAAGAGGGATAATTCATGTTTACAATTCTCTTGATGTTAACATTTATTTGGACGTTTCGGAGGTCCAAAGACCTCCATCTTCAGCATTATACATTATTGTTTTCTAAGTTTTACATTTATTGTTGTGTGGTAAGATGTGTTTTCTTACAAAACCCCGTAAATTTGAAAAGAGGGTGGGTCTTCACCTCCATCCTGGTTTTTTGAGGGATTAAAGCATGAAAGTTTTTAAAAATTGAAAGTGACCGACACTGTTACCTCGACCACATGGTGACAGGTGTCTTCTCGACACCTTGATTAGGCGAATTAAGTTAAACATTTAGTATTGTTGATTGTGTTGAGCACAAACTCAATTCAAGTCAGTACATGCAGATAATAGTTAAAAATTATAGTCACAAAAATTGCCTCTGTCGGGGGCAGCAATAAAAATATAAATATCGAAATTATGACAAGGCGGCACATAACTGTCACTGCTTACTTTTACATTGAATGCCAAAGTGTCATTATTTGTGTCGCTCTGTTGAAATAAAGATATGCATTGGATAAATTCCCTGCCTACTCTGCATAGTAAAATAATCTTATGGGAATGAAAACTACAGTTCCAATAAATAGTTCAAACAACGCCAATTTTAAAATACATATTTAGCATAGCTCATAGTTTTTGGCACTTTTAAACAAAAATGCTACGTTGTACTTAATTACATCCACTTAAAGAGTCACAGTATGGAACGTCTACTTTTTTGGGTTTTTTAGTTCTATTTATGAATAGTACACACATACTCCTGGGCCTCAATTCTCCAAACTATTCGTTCGCATTCGTACGCGTTCATGAACGTATAGTGCCTAAACGTATACGTTCCAAAAATCCTATTCTCGAACGGTTTACGTTTGCCTCGTTCATTTTACAACGTATACGTTTGATTTTACCAAAGGCAGGGTCCACTTGTCTTTTACATTTGTGAGTGGACCAATCAGATAGCATTACCTCGCTGCATATAGTAAGCTATGACCTGGCTATGACACAATGCGTTAACTTTCAAACATTTGACATTTTGACATTTATGTTTAATCTGTATTAAAACTGAACTCAAAACTGTCTGAATAATATAAATATGAAAAAACCGCATAAACAAAGTTCTCCTTTCGCTGACAAACAAAAAAATTAATTGTAGAATTCATTCGTTCATTGGAAGAACATCCACATTTATTGAGTGGAAAATTTGATTCAAATTTCGGGAGGAATTAACATCGACGTTGAATGCTATTCCGGGACAAAAAAGAACTGGAAAAACTGGAGAAGGGTAGTTGGGTTTCTATAATAAATTTAAATTTATAAAATATATTTATACTGATTGATTTTCGACTTGGCACGATATGCGTTCGCGAGCAAAAATGTATCTAAAATGTATGACATAATATACTGTGTAAAATGGTTAGGAATAATATTTAATCTTTTTTTACTAATTCTGGATTTATTATCCTTGTCGTCATTATCAACATCTTGATTTGTTTGATCAAAAATTTCAAAATCCATATTCTCATTTTCTTCTGGTTGTGGATCGAGTACTTTATTTTCGATGCACATATGTAAGATTACATCTTCCATGTTATTTTAATATTGTATATATTAACAATTATTTTTAATTCGCAAAATATACTTATTATATTCCCAATAGTAAAGTTTTTTTTATGTTAAACGAATGAAAAATTCACTGAACGAAAGGTCAGTCTCCGTCCGTTGTCAAACGTATGAAACTTGTACGTTTAGAAACGTATACGTTCACGAAACGAACGCTGGAGAATACCAAAGTCTCAATTCATACGTTTCGAACGCCGTAAACGTATACGTTTAGATTCGAGAATAGAGGCCCTGAAGTTTAGGACCGTGTGTTCAAAATAATCCTAACGCGGACACTCGAAGTAGGCTATAAACAAAAAAATGTATGTTAATTTGAAAGTATTTACTTAAATGTCAATTTGACACGAGATATTGTTAAAAATGTTATCTAAAGATATCATAGATTTCCTTCTTGAATGCTTATTTTAGAAATAAAAATAAATTAGAAAACGGTGAATGGCAAAATTCTGTATCCTTCTTTTTTATATTTTCTCCTTAAAATTAAATTTCACGATCAATTTTGATAAAATGGGTTCTGAATTGAATAATGATCAGACATACGTTTCTGTGTTCATAGCCTACTCTAAATTAAGTTTTTTTTTTTTCTGACACACTGTACATTCACCTCTTACAACTCTTTACTAAAATAAATACAAGATTTCTTTACTCACATTCCCTCGTTCGTGATGACGTAATCGTCGTCGTTCTCGACGACGTCACAGGGGTTGGTTTGTGTCCACCAGGAGTTAGAACCTCCGTAACAGGAGGTGTACATCTTCCTACTGTTTCTCGCTTTTTGGACACTCCTGAAATAAGAAAAAAAAATTAAAATGATGACTTTTGATAAATGAATAAGATACCTCTTTAATTACTCCTGAAAATAAAATTTGATACATATTTTTGCTGATTAAATACACTTAATTTACTTCATTTGAAGGCTTAAGCCTGTTCTAATATTGAAACTAGTGTTTAGTTAAATATATAAAAACACATCTAAGTTTCGTACTAAAAACTTCTCAAGTTTTCTTTTAATCTAATTCCATCACTGTTTCATTCAAGTTTAATATTAAACTTGCGTCCTGTGCCTACAATACAATAATGCCAACATAAACGTCAATTTCTATTGATATATATTTTGTTTGAATATATAACGAGAAAAATGCTTTTGGAGTGATTTATACATTTTCTTGTTACATAATAACGTCTAAAAATTTACATAAATTTACTTTTACAAGTGTCAAATCTTTATATTGTGGTGAATAAAAGATTAGTAATTATTTACTACTGTAATTTAATGTCTAGTATATATTTGAAGTAACTTTTTACTATTTAATATTTGCAAATAGTTTTAAATTTATTTTCATAAGAAATATAATTATCAGTAAATCCCTTTTTTTTAAAAAAAAAAAAAAAGTAATGATATTGTTTCAGTTACACGTTTTTCGCATTTCGTACTTCAAAAATACCGCGAGATCCCCACTCTAGCTCGGGACCAATACATGTATGCGTCCGTCCCCACTAGGCTTCACTCCCCTCGCCCATAGTATCGCTTTACGCTCTCTCCATATTTGTTTCATACCTCCATGAGTATGTCTTCCAATATTTTTTTTTTTTTTTTTCTAAAACCTAGTATTGTATTTACGATAAGCGATGACTGGGCGCCGGATAACAGGGCGATAATCAAGTTGACGATGGTTAAGTGAGCGATGGTCGTCTGAAGTATAATATAATTTTGCACGCTTAGCAGGAAATAATTTATTGGATTTATT
Source organism: Ophonus ardosiacus (assembly GCA_943142095.1). Taxonomy (NCBI): domain Eukaryota; kingdom Metazoa; phylum Arthropoda; class Insecta; order Coleoptera; family Carabidae; genus Ophonus; species Ophonus ardosiacus. The sequence goes on along the minus strand of OW964823.1, from coordinate 14,274,483 downwards.
TTTGTAACAGGAAAAATAGTTGAAAGTGACGCTCTTATTTTTTAACAAACTGTAACATTACCTAACCCAACGCACAATTCTTCACATCTATTATTTTATCGCCCAGATGCCAGACGCCAACTTGACGATCGCCGAGTTGACCATGTCCGTAGAATTTAGCCAGAAAAAGTATAATATAAAACAGGGTACACTCCTAAAGCGTTGTGGAAGTTTAAATGTAGAATTATAAAGAACTTCATTTATTCTATAAAATGTACAAATTCTTGTGAAGTTTCTAATTTAGTTTACCGTGCATTATAAATCTCAACTTAGCTGAACTAAGAAATAAATGGAAAACGCATTAAAACAAGACTTTTATTTCTTTTTGTCATACTTTTCTTTAAATTCTTTAACATGTTAATTGCTATGCAAACACAAAATGACTTAAGTAGTAATTACAGTTGAGGAAGTCGATTCAAAAAGCATTTACCTACCGCTTTGAGTTACAGATAATGATGATGGTTAGAGATTACGTTTAAAGTGGAAATTTTTGTTGATTGTAATTTAAAAATTAAACCGGTAATTATACAATACAAGGTACATATTAAACTTTTCAAAATTTAACACTTAGGTATATATTTGTTACTGCATGCTCGACTGTATGTATGAGTGTATAAAAAGTTTTGTCATCAAATGTGAGAAAATTTAAATAAACAATATTCTGTTAGTAATAAAAGTTTTTTTTTTAGTAATATATATGAATATAATGTCCGCTAAAGAACGTGTACGATACATACCTATAAATATGAACATTACTGAAGGATGTAAAATTATCGTATAAGTGTAAAGTAAAAGTTCAAATTATACCTAGCAATTTTCAAAACATATTTTGTCATAAGTTATTTTTAGTTTTATGGATACTGCCGTCGTATTTATGACATTTTTTATTATGCATTCTGATTGATTTTAGAATCAGCAAATGGAAAATTAGTACATATTATGATTATTTTTTTATTTTATGAGTGTAGAAGGTTTTACAATCTACAATTTTTTTTTTTTTTTTTTTTGTACGAATGATGAGAAACAAGGTTTTCACTTTCTGCGAATAAAATAAATATAATATTCACCATGTACATTCAAAAATATATAATACGTAATGTATTGTATTTCTTATATATTTTTATTTTACTACTGTTTTGGTGGTATGAGAGTCACGTATATAAAAAAAAAAAAAAAAAAAAAAAAAACAGTTGATTTAAATCAGGCCAACCCTGATACAAATTGAAACATTATACCGAGTGTCCCAAACAAAACTATTTCAGTTATCTAAATCTAAATAAATTCGATTTATAGAGAGGCAAATTTCATTGAAATTGATGGCAAATGCCCAAAATTTATTTCGATTAAAGAATATTTTTTACATACAAAAAGCATATTCGCGATTCAAGTTAAGCAAACTCCATCTGGTGGACAAAGTTTGAACTAAAAAATGTATAAAATATATTATTTCATTTCCTTCACAGAAACTTTCTAGTGATTGCAGGCTATATGAAACATCCTTTAGCACAAGTTTCATGTTTTTAAACTTTTTCAAAAAGCGTAGAATTTATTAAATCAGTGACATATTGACAACTCGTATAGTTTTGTGACGTCACAACACTGATATATAATGGTGGGAAAAGTTAATTTGAATCGCCAATACGCTTGAAAATGTCAAAAAAAAAATTGATTTTGAGAAAAATTCAGATAAGAGGGAGTTTGATTAAAGGCGGATTTATGCAGCCATTTTCATTTACATTTAATTTAATTTAATTTTCATTTAAAAGATAAATGTATGTAAACCAATGTAGCCATGCATTCACCATTTTCATTTACGTTTTCATTTATCTCTCATTCTCATTTATTTTTAAAGATGGCCAATTTTTATCTAATAAATGAAAATTATAAATGGCGCATGCGTGTACGGTATGACAGCGACGTGAATTTGAGTTGATCAGCTGGTTGTCATTATGTATCTCCGATATCGTTTGTTTTTACGGTTTTTTATTGCAATAACATGTTTAAAACTAAACTCATAACTTCTTCGCTGTCACTATTGTTGAATACTTTTATTAATAAATTTTATTCCAATGAAAGTCGGGTTATAACGTTCATCATCTGTCAGCGTATTTTTATATGTGCGCATGCGTTCATTTTAATTTATTTTTGTTATATATTTTTGTATGAATTTAAAAATTATAAATGAGAATTAAATGAAAATTAAATTAAAAAGTAAATGTAAATGAAAATGGTTGCATAAATCCGCCTTTAGAGTGAGTCGACTGTATTTTAAAGGTTAGTTCATAGTTTGACAGCTATAATTGTAAAAACATTTGTAAAAAAATCATCAAATAACCTTTCTTTTCTTCTTTACCTCGTTTGCCGAAACTTCCAAACCGTTCTCTATCCGGAATCCTCACAGAAGAAGACCTGTGAAGCTTTTCTTTAGAGCCGTGCGCCCCCATCTTCTAGTCGTATTCCTCTCTCTTCATTTCTCGAACCGATGTTACCCGATCGTTCCGCTCTTAGCTAGGCGCGCGTCTTACAAAATCAGGACATGATCATAGCCACAGAGCGGCGCTCTATTTACAAACACATCGCGAAGTGAACGCAACGAGATGAGGATGAAAATAGACGAAGTTCATTGCACTATCGCGATGACAGTATAAGAGGACACTCGCTCGAGAATGAAGACTTTTCGCGAAGCCGAAGATGCTGTGGGAAATTTGAATGTGACAGGTGATGTAACCATAAGGTTGTTTTCCACAAGAAAAGTTCAGTTCAGTGTTTTATCGTGAAATAGAGAAATTAATTCAGATTCTTTTTTACTTTCATTGACATAAAAGTAGCGAAAGCTCATTCTACTAGCAAATGTAGAAGTAATAGTAGGTTGTTGTTTATTGTATTTTTTTAAACTTTCGTAAGATCATATGATATTTTATCTGCTAAATTATTACGTATATTCTTAATAAAAAATAGTTATTTATGCAACCAAAGTGTAAACAGAAGGTTGCCGTCTTACGAAAATTATTGACCAGAAGTCATAAACCTTGTTTACTTGAGTTGCATACAAAAATTTTTATACGACCTTTTAAATAACATTGCTGAATCAAATTAGAAATTTGACAAACAACTTAAACACACCAAATACCGAGTTCACATTTAACAGATAACAGATCTGAAGTTGAATATTGTAGTTCTCAGTCAATATTACCAACATGAATGTACAGAATAAAACTAAATAGCTCTATAATGTGTAAATACAAAAATCGTTTACTTTACACATCGGAGTATAAAATAGTATATTATGTGGCAAGTGTGTGAAGCTGAAATTTTTACAAGAGGGTGGAGAACCACTCGAATGTAAAATAGGCTCACACACGTGTTACAAACTATACTTTTTCTACGACCTTGCAATAAAATATATTTTTTCTTCACATTGTCATTCTTTTAACGTAAAGCCTCTGTATTATCGACATGTGTAACCATGGTTACCAACGTTACGGGGGTTTAACAGCTTTGTTTTATTAAAATACAAATCAGTTTGTAATATTTAAAATATTGAACGGTGCGTGAAATGTTACTTCACGCACAGTGTGCAAAAAATCAAACTTCACACATAAAAATTGATACGTGAAGTACTCACTTCACGCACGGGAGTAGAAAAAATTTATTACCTATCGAAAACTTGTTTTTCCGTTGATTGTTTATTAATATTTTTCATTAATGTATAGGAAATCATTTATTAATAACCTATATTAATGAATAATTTTGGTTTTCTTTTAATAAAAATGATGCCATGAAATAATTATATCTATATTTCCAAAATGTGAGCAAGTCCGAGTACGAACGAAGGTATAGGCAGGGTTGTTGTAATTTTGCCCGACCCAAAAAAACCCACCCAGGTTTTTTTAAAAAAACCCATCTAAAAAAACCCATCTAAAAAACCCACTTTTATGAAATCTTATTTTATTAATTAAATATGGTACATACTTATATGGTACACACATACAGAGTGTCCCATTTAGAGGTGCCACCATTGAGATCTCGAGAACTATAAGAGATACGATGTCGGTTAAATGGAACTTTTTATGCGCCTTTGGGAGGCCATCTCAGATGTGCTTTTATTTTTCCAAAAAATCTCATAGGGCACTAGATAATGACGAAAAACTGAATATTGTTGATTTATTCTTTTTCAAATAACTTCTAAACTATTAATAATTGAGAAAAAAGTTTCAAATATAAAAGATAGATATTTTTATTAACTAACCAGTGGCGTACGGAATAAATTTTTATATTCGTAAAGTTTTGAGATATAACACAAACTTATATTTTTTTTAAATGGAAACCATATCTGATTTTAGTCTCAAAAAAATAAATATTTTTTTCTCTTTTCAACGATGTAAGGGTTATTATGTTTTATATTTGTTTTGCCTTCAAAATTATTATTTTTTCCTTATTTTGTATTAAATTTACAATTATTTTGAAAATATTGGTAGATTTCTATTTGGAAATACTCCTTGTATTTAAATAATTTATTTCATTAGAAAATTTTGCTCAAAATTCGTATCAAATTAATTTTTATAATATTTTGTATCAGGTCGCCCTTGGCTCATCATAGTGTAATTATGAGTCTAGAATAAAAATATTAATTAATAAAGGCATAAAACAAATTATTTTGATCAAATACAATATAATTAATAAAAATAATAATGTTTTTTTGGAAAATAATAAGAAAATTCAGGAAAATAAGGAGAAAAATTAAATTTTAGGAGCAAAACAAATATAAAACATAAAAACCCTTACATCATTGAAAAGAGAAAAAATTATTGATTTTTTTGAGACTAAAATCAGATATGGGTTCCATTTAAAAAAATATAAGTTTATGTTATATCTCGAAAAATTACGGATATAAAAATTTATTTCGTACGCCACTGGTTAGTTAATAAAAATATCTATCTTTTATATTTGAAACGTTTTTCTCAATTACTAATAGTTTAGAAGTTATTTGAGAAAGAAAAAATCAACAATATTCAGTTTTTCGTCATTATCTAGTGCCCTATGAGAATTTTTGGAAAAACAAAATCACATCTGAGATGGCCTTCCAAAGGCGCACAAAAAGTTCCATTTAACCGACATTGTATCTCTTATAGTTCTCGAGATCCCAATGGTGGCACCTCTAAATGGGACACACTGTATATACATCAATTTTTGTCACCGGCAACATTTTACAAACAATTTCATTGCTGTATGAACTATGCACGGTGTTTCTTTTATATTTGTACAACTCCAACCCTTGTGTCAGCATTTTCATTATTTTTTGAGTTGTGTGTTAATCATACAATTTGTTTAACGCGGCTGTAACAACTACTCAAATAACTTGAATCTAATTCTTGTACACACTTGCATTGCACAGACTTGCAACTATTAATATTAATTCGTAACTTATACACTTGTACACTCTCTAGTTAATTTATTGTTTATTACATTACAGTCTTCAAAAAAAAAGAAATTATTAATAATATTAATGTCTATTATCTATTACGCCGACTTGTGTATGTGTATTAAGATACTTTATAAAACTAAAGTTAAAAGTGATACATACTATAATTCGATGTTTGTCAATAAAACCCGCTATTATTTAATAAAACCCGGTGGACTGGGTTTTTTATAAAAAAACCCGGGTTGTTTTCAACCCTATATGCGGATATAGTCGAGCGAAACAATAGAAGATCGGTGATTATATATACAATAAGCAACATTCTATAGTCAGAAAAATGGACTCTGTCGGATCCATCAATAAAACTATAAATATCGTAATTATGACAAAGCGGCATGTCTCTCACTGCTTGCATTATAACATTGGTTGTCAACGGGCTATTATTTACGCTGCTCTGTTGAAATGAATACATGCCCTGTATGGTACAATACAGTAAAATAATCTTACTGTTCCTCTAACATAAATGCTATTTTTGTTTGAAATAATTTCTTATGAGAATAAAAACTGTAGTTCTAAAAATTATTTCAAACAAAAATAACATTTATGTAAAAGGAATAGTAAGATTATTTTACCATACAGAGCACTCAGGACAGATGAAGTACTGGGCGATACATGCTTTCATTCCAAAAGAGCGGCACAAATAATGGCCTGATCCAATATTAAGGGTGCGTTTCGAATAGAGTATTTAAAGATTTATCATTTAAAGCCTGTTGAAAGAACACAGAATATTGTATTATACATCAAAATTCATGATTTTTTTGGACTATTATTTAAAACTATTTTAAATAAATTAAAAAATTTATTACAAAATATAAAAAAAATAATTCTCTAACTTGCCTTCTCCTTATAACAAAAACACTTTTAGGTGATAGTTATTATTATAGACTAACTAAATAAATAATTTTTTTGCAAGTTTTGCTCTAAATTTATCTAAAATGGTTTATTTCGTTCGAGGTGAAAAATAGAATAATTTATAATATTTTACAGTTTTGTCACTGTGCGTAGTGTAAGCTTTTCCCGTAGGATGGCAGCACACTTGAGTGGCCGGTAACACAGAATATGAAAAATAGCGCGCATAATTACTCATATAATGAATAGAGTGATTTGACAGGTAAATATTATAAATTTCGTGCCATAATTGTATTTTTTCTATTTGACAACAAATGTCGAGGCAGCTTGTATAAGAATAATTTTTTCCACCCTTCTATTTTACCCCTCAAATATTTTGCGCTAGACCTGCGCGCGCCCCGAAGTTTAAGTTATTAGCTAAGGTCCAAACCTGCAGACTCAGAGCCATCTGTGAAACACTTTTATATTTAAGAAATAGTTCCTAATTAAACCCAACATCACCTCATGGCGCTGTTTTTTCAACGCACCCTTAAGCAAACCGTAAGCGATATGCCGCTTTGTCATAATTACGATATTTATAGTTTTATTGCTGGTCCCAACAGAGTCAATATAGGAACAAGGAACTATGTGTATATGAGAGTGTATTGTTCAGTAAACATGTATGTAGGTATATAATGTGTATTTCTTTTTAAAGGAAATACTAAGAATAGTTATTTCGCGGACAATGACATAGATTTCTGTGTATTATTGAGACATGTAACATAATACGTATAGCCTCGAATAGGAAAACAACTCAAAGCATTCATCTTCTGTACAACTTCATTTATATTTATTAACTCCATTCTACTGAATCGCTCTTTAAACTTTAAACATATCTGAACTAGGGGCCGAATAAGGCAAAACCAGTACTCGAGAACTCAAGTCCCACCTGTGCTCCAGTACTATTCAAGATCTCAGAGAGTTGTAGGAGCTCGACTCATGACTTTGAGAGATAGATGGCGTGGACATTAAACATGTACCTGGGCTTAAGTTACAAGATAAGGTTGTTTAACCCTTTTTAATCAAAATATTAATAGGTACAATAATAATATATCGTCACGACATATTACCCATTTCTGGGTGTACCAATCTGATTTGTACATAGATTTCGGAAAAGATGATAATATTTATATTATATTTAATTAATATAAAAATAAGAATAGTTACAATATCCTCTACATAAATAAAACTTCCACTAGTGTCTTCGAATCAATAGGTATAAATTACGTGCGCAGCAATCAAAAGACAACAAAATGTGGTTCAATTTTCTTTAATAACATATTGGAATAAGTTGGACACGTTGCATTTATTCAATTATTATTAAAAAGATAAGATTTCAGCATCTGAATCATCCTCTCGGTCATTTTTCAGATGCTGCAGTGTGATGTAACTAACGTCTTTTTGCATCATGAGATATAATATCTCATACAAGGTAGATGACTTCAGAGGTAACTAACCACACGCAGAGCCATCTACCACACTGTTGAGCTTAATAAAAGTTGACTCAGATGCTGGAATCTTGTGAAATATGGCAAGTGATTTTCTAATAATTTATTAGATATTGTTTCACCGAGACTTCGCTATTGCACTTTTGTTAAAATTTATTCTTTTCTTATATTTTATTTGTAAAAAAATATATAAACTAACAGCCCGATTCACAAAAAAGTTTAAGCTAATCCTCATTTTTGGATTAGTGAATTTTATTCTATTCCGGTATTTAAAATTTAATTTTCATAATATTATCAATAAAGGCAGATACTAGGAATAGATTAGACTATATTTTAAGATATAAACTGTCAAAATTAGAGTAGAATTCACTAACCCAAAAATGAGGATTAGCTTAAACTTTTTTGTGAATCGGGCTGTAAATTACTATAATAGGGTTGTTGACGCCTCACGCATCAAGGAAACCCGTATCACTCAGAGCCTGAAAAACAATGGCTGGTTCCACAAGTCTCGTTTTGAAAACACTCTTTTGAAAATTCCAAATTTCAATATTTAATTTCACCCTTATGTTTAAAGAACCCTTTTTTCAAAATATTTATTTCAATACAAACTATGTTCTGCTTTAAAATAATATTTTGAAAAAATCGTAGGAAGGTACCGCAGTTAAGGGAGACAATCTTTTCGGCCCAAAAATTCGATGAGTTTTCAGTGAATAAGCATGAATTAGCGTCCCACAACATGTTTTTGCTATTTGCCTGTGTGTGACGATTTTTTTTTTCCACGGTAACTCTTATATCAAACTTTCAATAATTTCTATTTTCTGTATTTATGCTTTCTGCATTAATATAAAATGATGATTAGATTTTGGGTAAAATTAGATAACCGGAAATGGTACTTTATTTGAAACCTATATCAGATTTTAAAGAAAAAATATGTATATTAAAATATAATCCAAAACTTATCAATGTTAGTATTTAAGACTTTTATATCAAGGGGAACAACATATTAGATTTTGACTAAAATTGATAAACCAGAAGTGATACTTTACTTCAAGCTCTGAACAGATTTTCGTGAAAAATATATTATTATATAATCCAAAACTATTTACATTTGATATTTAAGACTTTTGTATTAATAAGAATGACATATTATATTTTTTCTAAAATTGATAAACCATAGAAGTGGTACTGTACTGGAAGCTCTAATCAGATTTCCTTGAATAAATTTATAAAAATATGATCCAACACATCTCAAATTTAGTATTTAAAACTCATCTATAATTTGAAACAAAATATTAGACTTTGACTATATATGCTACACCGAAAATGGAACTTAATTTGGAGTTCGAGGAAAAACAATAAAATATAATCGTATTATAGACTTTTCTATTTATTGGAAGAACAAATTAGATTATGTTTACAAACTATCACCCGGAAGTTATACTTTACTTAAAGCTCTTTGCTATTTTAAAAGGAATGGAATTGGGTTTAAACAAAATATATTGAAATTTGGCATTTTTGAAACGTTTTCAAAACAAGGCTTATGGTACTAGCTAATGAAACCAGTAACAAGTGGTATAACCAGAATATTTTAAATCGTGACTTCAACCAAGCGAAGTCATCGTCTTATATATTTGAAGATACAAATACTGTTAACACCCATAGGCTTCTTGCCTTTAGTGACAAGGACAACTATATCAATGAACTACGCTTACAACGGATTCAAGGCATACCTATGTCCATATTCGACATAATCGTGGTATTCGTGCATTCGTAGTGTACCAGATAAACAGAGGTGTAGCATATATTCTCTTCCTTTCAGATTATTCCTTCTCACATATGGCTTTATGGTTTTACACCCACTTACATAATCCGACATAACCACAATAAAAGAAAGAATTATTTTACGATCATGTTTAACAATCTAAATTACTTTTTTGGTGTTTTATTTCTTTCCTTATCGTAAGAGATAAAATACTTCTCTAAAAGCTTTCAGATATTTAAATTTGTAAATGATATGCCTATTGCATAATCTAATTCTAACATATTGAAGCATTGAAGTGGTTAATTTTATTTATAACTGGTGATTTATGCATTTATAAAATTTATGGAATTTAAAAATATCATACTTTTTTACCTCCGCTACTCTTGGTAAGGGAGGTATAGGGATCGTGCTAAAAATCACATATCGAGATTTTAGTAAATGACCACGTTTTAAGGTCCCTAGAATCCAATTTTAACATTTTCACGATGATGTCTGTATGTGTGTATGTGTGTGTGTATGTGTAGGATTTTGTCTTCAATCTAACTCAAAAACTATCATTCAGAAAATTCTGAAACCTTGTATTTCCATCCCATTGTAATATGAAAAGAAGCCATTATATTTTGGTGTAAATCGGATAATCAGAAATGGCACTTTACTTGAAACTCATAATGGTTTTTCTTCAAAAAATATCATTAAATGCCATTTTTTCGCATTTTATGTCTAATGAAAATTAAAGATTATTGAATTTTCTACAGGAATACATTAATACTTTTTCTATATATTTTACAGATAAATTTAAAAATAATTTTTTTATTAGTCGCGAAGCCTAAGATAAACACAATAATTCTTTTGTTACACAGTTCATATTTCAAATGAATGTAACTGACAGTAAGTGTTACTGTCAGAAAAATAATCACTTCAAATTAATAATAGTGACATTTTAAAAAGAAAATAGTAAATAAAGCAATAGTTTTCTGCAATGGAACAGTTTGCAGCGTTAGTAAATACGTAAGTATGTATTTAAATTACTAAAAATTCAATAGCGGGAGGTTTTGTGTTGGCCACATCAGATTTTTTCTCTACTGTAAAAGTGTAAATATTCCAACTTCAGAACAATTCTAAAATAAGTACAAAGTCCCTCAATTTTCTTGAAGCATAGGATACAAATTATATCTGTTAATAAGTTATAATAATTTTAATAGAACAGGTTTTCAACCTACAGCTTTTGCACAGAACTATTGTTCTTTAAAGAGCCTCAAATTTGAAAATATCACAAAATATTTTACTATTAATATTGAAATTTGTATATTTTGAAAAAGGCACGTAATCTGTAACAGACTGTGACGTTAGAAGACATACTGTTTAACGTGATAAACTAATCGCATACTTTTATTTATGTAAATAAAGTAAACTGTCTTCCTATTAGGTATGAATGACGTACTGTATATACTCTGACGTCACAGGAGTGGGGGAGGGTTGCTTTTTATGACTATTTCTCACGCCAATCTGTTTATTTAATTATTTACGAAAATAATAATTACTGATATTTTTTATTCCTATGAAAAACACTGCATAAACTTTCATTTAAATACTTTTTAAAAATGTAAAACCGGCCATTCCACAGTTACTAATCATTGATTATTTAAACTTCATTGAACAGTCATCAAGCGTTATTTTAAAAATGAAATATCAGATGAATTTAAGGCAAGTTGGTTCCACAGAAATCAAAAGACGTATAAGAAAAAGAATAAGAAAAGTTTTGATAGCTGGCCCTCAGGCTACAAAAGCCAAATTGCACAATTTTTGAAGGCGAATACACAAGTTTATGGTTCTAAAATAAAATAAACTCCTAAATTTTGCAAGAATAAAAATTTAAATTCTAAGAAACAAACAAAAATATCAAGCGTTTTAAACAATTTTGACTATACTAGTTTTAATCAATCTTTGAAAAACTGTATGCATTTTTAAAGTGAATTCCTCATATGTACGATAATTAAAATCACGAAATTATATACAAATAAAAAATTAAATCTAATTTTTAAGTAGGTACGTGTAAAAATTAACGTACCATTAATAACAAGCCTTCATTATTTATCTCATGCGTAATTGCTATAAATAGCAAAATAAATGAAAATGCGAGTAAATCTCATAAATCTAAATTACAAAACCATGAAAAACAGTTGTAGAGTTATACATAACTCGAATTAACTTTACATAATTGTCATTGTTTAACTTTCTCAAGATTTCCCTTTTAAATTTATAATTAAATAATTTTTGCTCTAAATTTACCGGTTGAGAATCACACATACTGTATTTCATTCATTCAAAAGAGACAATCTCCTTAAAAATATCCGTAACACAATTACAAAAGCGAGTAACACAAACTACTTCTAAAAACAAAAGTGTTACATTACAAACCGGTTTCAGATTTACGACTTCTAAAATAAGATCTCAAATATTCATTTCAGGAATTCATTTTCTCCTCAATTGAATATCAATTACGTTAACAGTTTAAATCATTAGAGTTTATATGGGGACACTTAATAGACGAAATTTCAAATGAAGTAGTTGAAATGATTTACCGTAATGTATTAATGGCATCGACTTTGGATCTATTTTGAACTTGAGCCTACTTTAACTAACTAAAATAAGAGGAGGAATCTATATAACAACGCGCGACGCATGTGGGTAGGTTATAAAGTGAGGTTAAAACTGTGTCAGGGAATTTTAAAACGATGTGGCCGGTGCACGCTGTCGCCTTTCTATTTGCTTTATGCCTTGTTTACACGACCGTAACTTGGGATTAACATTTTTATACATGTGTAAGATATTATTAAATTGACTGGAAAATATATTTTCAGAATGAATAATTCTATATTTCTCAATTTATTTATTACTAATTTCTGACTAATACAGAGAACAGAGTGAATTAAAAAATAGGAACAAATATTTTTTTCTTTAATATTCATTTTAGACCTATAGTTATAATTACAAAGTTGGGAGCGAACTTATGCCGATATTACATTACTCTTTAACCAAAGTTGTAAAAATTGAGCATACTTGTCAACTTATATCTAAACCAGCCCGGTTGCAGAAACGTTCATCAATTCCTTGATCAGTTAACGGACCATCAAAATAAACAAATTCGAATCAGTTTCCTCATTCTTATGACATTTAAATCATTGTTGTCAAAAAATTGCGGTGCATTTGTTCGTGTTGAAAACTGTTGATTCATCAAGGAATTGATGAACGTTTCTGCAACAGGGCATCAGATATTTATTCAGGAACGAGATAGATATTTATGTAGTTGTAATGTCTGAAATAACTGAAAAAGTTTTAATTTTATCTGCATTATACGTATTTGTGGTTTATATTGCACATTATAATATTTTTTTTTTAATATTCAGAAAATAATTGATATCGCTTGGGTTCCACCTTGCAATGTTTAATTGTAACAGCTAAATCGTTTAAAGGAGTGAATAACTATATTCAAAAACACGAACTAAATACTGCAGTTGCAATGGAAATGGTTGCAGAAAGTGGGAATCTTCCATATTAAATTTCTCAACTACGCAATGCAAACCTAGAGTTGACGGCAAATTGCAACTAAAGTTGACTGTTGTTTAATTTTGGTTCAAACGGTTGTCACTTTACTTTCAACTGGCAACACCAAACTACATTAGTCAAAGTTATCGGTTGTCGTCAACCCTAGTTGACCAATGTAATATCGGCTTTAAATGTCACTTTTTGGTGGCATCTAAAATTAAATTAATTATTTAATTTTCAAGTATAATTTAAGCAAATTATATTTTCAAATTTTTTGGCTACTCAAAATATTATATATTAGGATGTTTCATGATGTGTTTGGTAACAGTTAAGCCTCATTTCCACCGAATGTTTTATTGCTTAATGCATAATAATTAGTGCATAAGACTTAATGCATTATGACAATTTACCATTTCCAGCTATTTTGTTTAGTGACTAATTCAACAGAAATGTCACAATTTTTTCTCTTATTACTTGTTGTCTAGCAGAATGCAGTTGCAGCAGCAATTCATCTTTTTTGAAATATGTGATATACATAATTTTCTGTATCTATATACGTACCGAAAAATTAAATATTTAATAATTATAAAATAGATTGACAGTTGACAGTTCAGGTTAGAGGTTTGCAATCTTTTGTTCTTACGCATTGCTCTTAATTCTTAAGCATTAATTATAGCTCTTACGCATTAGGACAATCGGTGGAAATAAAGCTTTATAGATTCCATTTCTACAAAAAAAAAAAATATATATATAATCCCATTTCCCGTGAACGAAAACATTTCTAATCTCATTGTTGAGATGTCAAACAATAAATTTTGATTATAAATAATAGTGATTCTGGCGAGACGAGATATTTCTCGATTCTCGTCTCGTCTCGTACTCGAGATTTCTCGTCTCGACGAGACGAGACAGAAATGTAAAAATTATTTTACGAGACGAAATATATTTGCCGAGATCTCGATTCTCGAAAATTGTTTCGAGATTTCTCGGTTGGTATTTTTCTCATGAGTTATATTTGCAAACGTGTGAAATTTAACATATTTTTAGTGATATCTGACTCTATTTAGCTGTGGCAATTTTTGAATAAAAAGATAATAAAGTATTTGACATTTTATCTGCCTGAATTTGTTAAGCATGCATTACACGATGAAGTTTTTCTTTTCAAGTGTTTTGATAAGTTTTCTCTCTCACACAATGACATGAGTGCAAGACAATTGAATAGACTTTTAACGAAAAACTGTAACATGCATTACTTTTTCTTAAAAGTCCCTACAAATTTTAACTCTCAAGTAACTGTCAAATGTCATTTGCGTTTATATTTTTTATGCATACAGTGTTATAAGTGATCGATATTAAACTGAAAAATGGCAAAATAAGATAGAGAAGTAATTGAAATCTTAATGTAAGTATAACTTAAATTTTGACACTTGGATATTTTAATTCACGCAAAACTTGATCGTGTAAATATACTTGTAAGGTCACTTAAACAGACAATTTTCAAGTCACTTGAAAATAAAAACTTCATTGTGTAATCCAGGCTTTAGTTAAGATTTTTAGCGTTATTTTCTTTTTAGTATTTTATATTATTAGAATATGCTAGATAAATATTAAATTAATAAAATTCTAACATAATAAAATTTGCACAAGTTTTAGGTAATATCAAATTTTGACAGATAAAACGACAAATATTTATCTTTTTGTTCATATTAATACTAATACAAAATTCTATAAATTTAATAATTAGTTTATGGGATCAAAATATACATATTAAATTTCCCTCAAGAAATCTCGGCGAGAATCTCGGCCGAGACGAGACTCTATTAAACGAGACGACAAAAATTTCGAGACGAGACATAATTTTTTGAATTTGTAACGAGACGAGACGAGACAATGAATTTCTCGTCTCGTCTCGTCTCGACCGAATCACTAATAAATAAATCTTTTTCAGTTAATTTTATACACTTTTTGTAAATTTCAGCTAGTTTTATCGGAAAATAAAAATTTCATTGAGTTGACAAAATCTCCGTTCCGTTCTTGGGCTCGGGCTATTGTGCAGCCTCATTTAATTATAATCGCAAAATTTTGAACGATTCATTATAATTTTTATCCAATAAAACATTCGACACTGAAAGAAAAATTGAAATGTAATTTGTGAAGTTTAATTATATTTGTCAAAAATTGTAACGAGTCGTTTTGAAACTTTACGAGTGTTAATGAATATGGGCAATAGTCTCTCAAAGCTGTGGTAGAGAGACAACTACAGAGATTACTTTCGTGTTATTTGAAAATTGGAAATAATTCTTCGAACCAGAATCGATCGCATAATGCTCTCAGCTAGGCGACCCAACGAAAAATTTTAAGGTATTAAAATTAGATTGTATCATACTTATATTTGAACAAGAATAAATCTTTGCTATTTTCCAGAGAAAAAGTAGAAATAGAAATAGAAATACGAGCACATAATATTTGCTGCGACATATAAATCATACTAGAACTAAGTACAGTGCCAAATAGTATTTAATAAATGTTGTCTCAAAATTTAGTGCATTCTCTATTTGTCTATTTTTTCATACTTTTTTTTTTAGAAATGTAGGCTAGTGAGTATTTCAAGGTTATAATATATTATTTAATATTTACCAATATTTATTTACAAACAAAACTCCTACTATCAAAAAATAGACCAAAGGCGTAATAATGAATTTTTCATTAGCAGACCAGTCGTAGGTGATACCCGTGATATATAAGTATAAACACGTAACAGTTATGTATAGAACAAATTAAAAATGCAAAACTTGAAGGTTCAATAAATCAAAACTTGGAATAGGGTCCTATACCATTTTTCTTTTATTTTTTTTTTTCCTGTAAGAACAGGATAAAATAAGAACTTCAGTGCAAACGCGACTTAAAAATTTTACGTAATAAGCGAGATATGAATTTTTAAAGTTTAAGAATTTGTGCATGACGTAGCAGGTACTAACAAGTGATCGACAAACAATGGGACAAACTGTTAGTTATACTGGAAACAATTTTTTTCATGTTTGCATAGCTGAAATGTTTTTATATAAAAACGTATACGTTATATTCACGAAAAAATTATTATTAAGTATAAATAACATAAATAATAAGCATTTAACAAGGATTTCTTCCTAATAAATTACAGAACATTGAAACAGTTTGACAATATTAATACACAAAGTATGACGACGGATGGCGCTAATGTTTGCCTGTTTTGAAGTTTCAATATTAATTTAATTAATATTATTATTAATTTAATTCATATTACAAATTGATTTAATTATAAATACATGATTATTGTTAATATTACTAGATGTTATAATTAAACAAATTCATCAAACACAAAATTGTTAAATGTTTTGTTAGGTTATAGAACATCATGACATTTCATATTCTTTCAAAGGTGATCGCTGCAGACGCGCGAATCTTCTTTTTAAAATCAGACGACCAATCAGATTCTTAGTACCTAACGCGTCATACCCAATTAGTAATCAGCTTCAATCGCTTGTAGTTTGTGACCTAGTTAATATTTAAAGAAAATTTTTTCACTAATACTCATTAATTTATGTATATTTTCGTTTTCTTATTTAAAATAGTTAAAATATGACTATGGTATAGGACCCTATTGAACTATTTTCCTGGCATATCATAAGAACACTTCTTTAATCTGCGAATTCCGTATTTAGTAATTCCCTTGACATTTCGAAATCTCGAAAAGGAATAAAATATTTTATTAGCAACGAGTGATTTCGACCTTGTAAAAGTAAAGACTCGTTGTCACAGAATGTCGGTAACGTACGTGAACTTATTTTACATTTGATTAGCGGAGATTGACTGCAATAGACACTATGTATGCTGCAACAACTTCACGCGTAATTTACGTGACAATTTGTCTACAACGCTACTTTTATTTTCAAAGAATGAGAGATGATTTCTTCATTATTTTATAAAATGATTTGGATTACAATACGATCTCGATACGACAACAATACGATTACAATATCATTCTGTTTCCTCAAATGTTTTTAAAATGATAGACCCATCTAACCATCTAGATCTAGATAAGATCACGATATGATAAATGATAAACTTTCGATGAGAATAATCACTTAGGTACAGCAATACGATGACGATACGATAATGATACAATATCGAATCGTGTGTAATGTTCAAATTCAAAGTTCAAAATATGTATTCTCTTCAACAATACTTCACTTCAGTATTCTTTCCTTCCAATTCTTAAAATGTCCTAAACCTATTTTCTTTTTGAATGCTTTCAGAGTAACAATAAATTACATTATTGCCAAATCAGATGATTATGGCGGGTGTTCCATTTTAATTTTATATTTATAAAGCTGAAGAAATTCTCACTGGTTAATTCCATATTTTCATTCAAAACAATAATTTAAAAAATTGATTAACAAAGTTCTAACTAGATACTTTTTCGCAACTTGATTTCAATGGGGTATATTCCACTCAATATTTTTTATTATTTTAAATAAAACTTCATTCAGTTTTGAAGCAATTCATAGTATTAAAAAATCTTAATTGTTCCTAGTTTAACAGTATTTTGTTTTGGAGAAATCAGTGTAACGTCACAATTCCCCTATACTTGTCTTTCTCACACACACTGCTCTGAGTACGCTGCAAGAGAAAGATAACAATTGTATGACGTCAATTTTCCCTTTTAGCAAATGTGAAATATCTCGTAAAGTAATTATTTAAAAAATGTTTTCATTGTTTTAACTATTATTTATTAAGCCATACTTTATGTTAAATTGAATTATTTTAAATTTTTTTATTATGGTGGAATACCCCATTGACAAATAAATAACTGTTTAAATTTTTTTCCGAACTTAAAAAAAATAGTTTTGGGGGAAGAAATTTAAGAACGGTGATCGTATCGCTAATGTAAGAGATTTCCTGGGAAATTTCTTAATGTTCATCATAATTTAAAATTATATTACAAACCAGTTAGTTTACCGTTAAAGTATAATTCCGAATATTTGAAAAATAATTTAATAACAATTTACTGTGTCTGTGATAAGTCGGCCATAATGAAAATCAAAATGGAGTTCGCCATGAAATAAAAAATGAAATAAAATAAAACATAGAATGTCACAATAAGAATTTTGTCAAATACAGTAATTTTGCCTTAGTCTCTTTCATTCTCCACTTATTAAGATATAAGTATTTAGAAGTAGGTTATATCACAATTACCATAAGCTTCTAAAATCATTGGAAACTCACGTAATAACGGTTTAAGAAGAGAATGTCTGACATAACTCATCTCTTACTCAATTTCATCGACTTATACTAGAAGTAAACAAATCTCAAGTTTAGCTATTGAATCTTGCCAAACATTCAGATTTAGATTCCAAGTCAATGAACCGATCCCTTCTTGAGGAAATGCAGCATAATAATTTTGATATGAAAAACGGTATGAGTGGTTAATATAACGGCTGTGGATGTAACAACAGGGATTCAATTCCAAGATAGATTGTTATTACTATTGTAATAAATATATCCTGCTATTATGTAAGATTTCTGAACATATTTGTGCAACTGTATGTTGTTACCATTGTCTTTTTTTTTAAATTAGAAGGAGTAAATTTAGAAGTCAGGTTTACATCATAAAAAGACAACAAAAAAATATTAGTTTTTATAAGAAATGTATGATTTTGACTGAAAATATCACGAAAAAATAAACTCGCATGTAACTTAGGCTGTGTCCGTTGTCCAATTTTAGTATTGTATAAAAATTTATTTTATGCGAGTCTTTGTGTCTTTATTTTTGTGTGTAGGAGTTCTATTTGTAAATAGATATTGGTAGATGATATATTTCAGCCTTGAAGCAATCACCAGCCTACATTTTAAAATTCAAAAACACTCACGTATACGAAATAAAAGACGCACTAAATAAAAGCTTTTAATTAACTTCACTTGTTTGTTAGGGATCAACCAATTTTAACCCACTTTCATATATACAATCTATTTCAGCACTTATAATCATCATTATAACCAAACCCAACAAGTGTAATTTGGTTTACTTCACTTGTTTCGTTCTTTCCTGCATTTATTTACTTGGAATTAGAGTCTGGATTACAAAAAGGCTGAAATTTAAACGCCCTATTAAAATAATTATAAACTCAGTTTTTAAAATTTACTTATAGCAAGTAAAAAATATCAAAATAATTTAAAAAAAGAAGAATGCGCATTAATAAGAGTAAAATACTTTCAGTGCAAAAATTGCATTCACATTAGAAAAAGATTATTTGCACTGTTAAATATTTTGATAGTAAAATAAAAATGATTTACTTATTGTAAAATGTTTCATCAAACACCAACTAAGTACCTCCTCTCTTTCATATAAAAATTAAATTATAAATGAAATATTCTCTCATTAAAAAAGTAAATATACAAGGTGCATAAGGTAAAATAGTTAAGTTAGGTTAATTTGGATAAAGTTATTTTTTATTTGATTGTGAAAATAGATATTTACACACCGTGAGCTAAGGTAATTTTATTCATGAGAAGAAAGTTTAGCTCACGATCCCGTAGGGGCAAGTGAGTTAATTTCTTCTCGTGAATAAACATGATCTTAGCTCACGTGGTTTGTACAATATTTTATTCAATTTTGACGAAATAATAATAAAAACCATTATAATATTTAATTTTGACAAAAAAAAAAACTGATCAGTTAGTAGGCTGAGCATGACAATCGTCGCTGATAGATGTCAAATCATCTATTTAAAATGCTTTTTTGTCTGTCATTTGTGTCGTGAAAAATAATGAAAATGGCTTGCAGAGTAAGTTAAAATTTTGTAAGAGTGATTTAAAAATTTTTAATTCACTCGTGAATAAAGTGTTACTGATAGTTGTTGCTATGGAGTTAATAATGACAGTTTAAAACGTCAAAATTGAATAAAAAAAATTAACTGTGCAAATAATGTTCTCTTTTTTTAACTGTAAATTATGTACCGAAGATATTTTATTTGGCTTTATTTTTTAACCATCTACTGGTGACGTAAAAATTTTGTTAAATAACTGGTGATATGGTGCCATTTTGACCCAATAGTTTATCTAATTATTACACAGCCCCTGCCAACAAATTGTTATTGTTTACTTTAAATATGCTTTATACAGAATATTTAAATAGGGAAATACAACTAAATAGTTTATGTTATCTAAAAAATAAATAAATGAAAGATGCACAAAAATGTCTTACAAAATATAGCGGTTTACTTTACGTGAAACTGTAATTTTATGTAGCTATTTATTCAAATTGAATATATATTTTTGAGATTATATTTGAATTCATTATAAAAAAAAATAGTACCGCTGAACTAAATTACTCTAAATTGAAAATTGCAAGGACTACAAACATGTAAAAAAAATATTCCATATGTATAGTTTTTGCACATATTTTCTCAACAAGCGTCACAAAACGGGAATTCATACGAGTTACATGTGTTTTTAGTTATCTTGTCATCAATAAATTATACAACGACGCTATAATAATAATCATCCATTGTCAAGGAGATGCAGTTTTTATTGATGATTAAAGATTTTTTGTACAAACATGCTCCACAAATAATTCATTGTGAACAACAGTAAACAACAGAATTGAATTAAAAAAAAAATTATCAGCTGATGATGAGAGCCATGGACTCTCGAAACGTTCAATATAAATGTAATAAAAGAATTTTAAGAAAAAACTTTTATATTACACCTTGAGAAGGCGAAAAACAATTCCTCAACAAACAAGAATTTCCTAATGTCACTCACAATTTAATAATTACTAAAATACTTTTCTTAAAAAAAATATAATTTACTAAACATTTCACGATGTACATCAACCATCCTAAAATAATAAAACTGTGTTAATATAACTAATATAGAAGTAATTAAATACTATTAATATATTCTGAAATTTGTTATGCATTGATGAAGTTGAAGAATGCACTTTGCGATCTTCCTCTTTATCCTCATCTACAGTAAAACTGGGCCATTTGGCACCGACCTGCACTCACGCATGTTTATGATTCACATGGAAAGATAAACAGCGAGAAGTCAATTTGTTTTTCTTAAATTTCAGCCTTTAAAAATACTTGGCTGCAATAATTAAATCAAAATGAAATACAAATGAGTTAACTGCAGATAAAAATAAATGCGAATGCACATCACTTTTATTTATAGTAATAGGAAATGTGGCTTGCTGTTTTATGCATTCATAAAAATACTATTAAAATAGTCTTTCAGGAATTACGGAACGGGTTCTTTGATTTTGAGGTTAACTTCAAAGAAGAATTGAAGAAATAACTATTTTTGACATAATAAGCAAATGGAATTTTGTAATAATGTTGGATTTCCTGTCACAAAAGAACGAGTTCTTTAAAGTTAATCTGCAAAAAATATATTAATTTCCTCTATTATATTGTCACGTAAAAAGTAAAAAAGGTATCAATTCACAGGCATCATATGGTGCGCTTAAAAACTTTTTTCTAAAAAATAACTGTATATTCTTATACCAACAAAAAAAAAAGCTGTGATACCTATTACATACTTGGCAATACAAGCTTAATTTAATATTAATTTTGAAGCTACAGTTTGAATTACAAAGTTGGACGAAAAGTTTTATTTTTTTATAAAGAATAGGCCCATAAACCATAACAAAAAATAATAAAATGTACACAATTTTTTTAATAATTACTTTGCGAGATATTTGAATGGGATCATATCAAAAAAAATATATATTGATTTTTTTTATATAATTTAAAAAAATACATAATTTTATACATATATACATGAAAAATATTTAATATTCTTATACTTTTCATTCATGATTTTGTTTCTAAACATTTTGAGTCTTATTTTGTGACGTCATGGTTTTGTACACACATACAATGATAGTCACGCACACATACAATGATAGTCACGCACACATATACTCGTGCACGTACTGTACATGAATGTCAGCGCAGAGTTGTCACATTTTTCGAACATAACCAACATTTTCAAAGTAAATATCTTTGCAACAAGTTGTTTTTGTTTAAATGTAAGTACAAATAACGAAATGTTCTAATAAATATAAATAAATACAAATTATGTGTGATTTAGATATTATCATGGTTGCATAATCATAATATTATTCTGTGCCGTCTTGCGAGAACATCTCGTTGAGAAGCAAAAATAAAGTTTTTGTTCGTATTCCTAAATCTCGAGATATAAGGGAAATATGGTATAATGCAATAAATACTCCAAAAATTTTAAAGGGTAGTCTTGCTTATGTTTGTGAAGATCATTTCAACGTAAGTAGAACTTAATAAAAAAACAATTTTCGTTGATATACATTTGTTTATTTTATTCAATAGCTTGAAGATGCCGAAAATTAATTTTCTGCAAATTATTTGAATTAGCTTCTTCAAAATTAATTTCCATAATTAAATTATTTAATATACAATAAAAACAAAAGCACGAGTACAAAATAACTTGATGTCACGTTTGCTTTCAAGTCAAATAACAGAAACGTCAAACGTAGTTCCATTTTTATTCAATAGGAGGGACTACGGTCACGGTCGCAAAACCGTGACGTCATTTGAAATTTAATATAAACTTTAAAAAAATATTTCTGTAAAACTAGAAACTTATGTGACATAAAATATATATTTTTATAAGTGGTTTTAAGTATATTTTCAGAAAAAAAATAAATTGGAAAATGTGGTATGACCCCATTTATTTCCAGGCTACAGATGACGTCACACTATTGATATCTTTCTCGCGCAGCCTACTACAGAAACTAGTGTGAGAAAGATAGCTGTAGGTTTCTTTAAAAATCAAATGCAGCTATACACAAAACAATTATGTCTTTTTGAT
Organism: Ophonus ardosiacus; assembly: GCA_943142095.1. Taxonomy (NCBI): domain Eukaryota; kingdom Metazoa; phylum Arthropoda; class Insecta; order Coleoptera; family Carabidae; genus Ophonus; species Ophonus ardosiacus. The sequence goes on along the minus strand of OW964823.1, from coordinate 14,251,430 downwards.
ACCACGAATTGCTTCAAAATTAAACGAACTTTCATTTAAAAATATTTTTAAAAAATTGGTTTTCCTTAATTCTAAATTATTTAAACAATCTTTCAGTTCTCGTAATACAGCCTTTTAGTTTAGGTTTCGTATATTTTATTTGAACCCCACGTTTCGGCAGCGCAAGTCGTCTTCTTCAAGGAAAACTTAAATAAATAACAAGTAACCAAGGTGATGATTACAACCGTGTGTCCTCATTATAACCCTTGTTCGCTTTTCTCGCTCATAAATAAATAAATAAATAAATAAATAAATAAATATATCATCACGGCATATTACCCATTTCTGGGTGTGCCAGTATCTACAACACATGTAGACATCGGTAATGATGACGATATATTTTACCGTGTGGACGCTTACCAGGCGTCACCTCACGGGCACTCATAGCTGGTGTGGAGAGTGCACCACAGAGGTCACTTTTGTGCTATTTAAAATTGGAAATATTTGGCGTCTGTCGGGATCGAACCCTGTTCCCCGGGTTCGCGACCAGACACTTAGGCACGCGGCCACGGGACACATGCATCCATTATCATTATAGCGTCGTTGTACAATTATTTTACTCTTTGTTAAATTTTAGACAATTCTAATTATTCAAAATAATCAAAAGCAATTTGACTAGTTTTCATTAAATTTTATATAGTTTTTCTCAGAATAAATTAGGTTTGCGCATTTTAACCACACACACAATCCACCACCTGCTAACACCTCAAATGCATCACAAATGCTCCGTTGCAAAAAAACAAAAACGAATTGTATTTAAATTTTCTTTCTTTTTAACACATTTCTCACGAGTAAAAAATCTTATAGTCTACTGGCCATTATACCAGTCCCTATTATTTGCGATAAATTACAGGAAACCCATTTTTTGCAAGAAACTGGCCGCATATAGTAGACAGACTGGCCTTGAGACTGTTCTGTGTCAACCATTCTCAATCAGAAAAGATTAATTTGGTTGTTCCTGTACGAGGGACCGGTAATATTCATATAGGCTCAATGTAGCCCTAGTAAAAAGTACCTAGAATAATTCATGTATAATACAATTTGTTTTGTCTCTCTAAAATCGTGACGCGCAGGATTGCTAAGAAAGAATCAGCATATTTAATCGAGGGTTTAAACGTTTAAAATTTTAATCCACTGGTATAAATAATACAAAATTTTTATTTATGTCTAGTGGTTTTTATTAAAAAAAATTGAAGAAAAAGACAAAATTAAAATTAAACTTTTACTGATGTGGTTCAATAGGGGTTTCCACTAATTTTCAATTTTTTTATGTTATTCTTCAACAGGTTTTGAGTAAAAAAAATTTTGAAAACAGTATTTTTCATATCTCGTTTAAACGGCAAATTTTTACCGCCACAATGACTGCGTACGCTCCCGCCGATTTTCTGCTAACGCTCAATAGATGGACGAGATATAAAAGTCTATAAAATATAGAAAATGCTTCACTAATATACGATAAGGTAAACAATAATAATTGTATTTACAATTTTAATTAGTTTAAAATAACTATTCACCTCAAATACTTTTAAATGTACGTTACAATTTGAATGTGCTGCCATCTATTACTACTAAACTGTAAAACCGTACCGGGCGTTTACGTCACAAATTTGGCAGCATTTCAAACGTAGTAAAATGTTTTCATGCATTTAAAAAAAATGGAAACATATTTAAACACTTAGTGTTTTCATGAATGTATTGTAATATATTTTAGTGTACTAGTGTTACTTTTCATTATTTTGGTAATGGTGGAAACCCCTATTATTTTTAAGAATCGGGGCAAAAATTAAATAAATCAAACAATCAAACAAAGCAGTTGTTTGTTTCATTTCCCATGGCACCTGAAAACAGCTTAAAAATGGAAATTTTAATTTAAATCTATCTCTAATAGCTCTAGTTATTATTTATGTCTTTTTATAACAATCTATTGAAAGTATAAAGATTGTAAATAAGAAAACCTAGATTCAAAACCCGTAATTTTATGAGTAGGAATTCTTGAGACGTTGACTAATGCCTTTCTAATACCATCAGTTTACAGTTTACATTTAATACTCTTAAAGCAATTTTAAAGAATAAAAAAATAATTATAGTCTAGCAATTATTACAAATAATGACTACTATATTATATCATAAAATATTATTACTGATATACTATTCGTATTATTTTCAAGAAACCAATGGTGGCAGTTTCAAATGAAACACCTGGATTTAAGTTATTATAATAAACTCGTATTTTTAAAATGCTATGAAAATCGATTACTGGAAATAAGCTTCTTTAATCTAGATTATGAAAACAACAGCATGTAGTTATTTTTATGTAAATAACCTTCGGATATTAATTACTATTTAATCAAAATTATAATAACTGTAAATGAAACATTAAAAATTAAAGTACAGCACTCAAAATTGAAAGTAAAGTAAATATTAGTATTAAAATTCATAAATATGTACCTACATAACCTAACTAACGGACAATTAAAACATAATTTTAAGTAATGAATTTTTTTGATGATTATGCCCATATTTATAAACACTCGTAAAATTTTAAACGATTCGTTATAATTTTTATCCGGTAAAAAAAAGTAATTAGTCAAATTTGATTCTATTTAACAAAAATTGTAACGAACCGTTTTCAAACTTTACAAGTGTTTATGAATAAGGTATAACAACTATCCTGGGCACACAATACAGTGCTCATTTATTATTTTTCGTGTTCAAGTTCGAAACCTTCTCAAAATTTTCCGAAGAAGTTGATGCTCATTTAAATTATTTCCCTTTAAATTTACGGACGAATTTTCACTATTTAATTGAAAGCAGTGTCGAAACGGTATGTGAAGAATTACAACTATCGGCTATCGGTAATTTCAGTTTGGTTTTTACCGGTGACTAACAGTAATTTATCGGCGTCTTAACCTGGTATGCTCCGATTGACGATATTGAAGTGTAGTTAATTAGTAAAAAATGTGTTAATTATAAATTCTAATTTCTCAGCCGTCTTAATGGATCCGAAGAGAACATGGTAATATATAACGGATGTGAAGATTATTACTATGAATTTGGCTTTGATTCGAACTAAATTGGATTAAATTTTAATTAGAAATACATTTTCATAACTTTACTTCCTGCCACTAAGGCCGTATAAGGAAGCAGTAAATAAAGATAGAACATATATAGCAATACCCAAGTCCTGGTGTGTATACATATTTTATAGTTTTATATGTCGATCTATAAAATTTTATGGTGTTGTAGGCCATACTAGAAATATAGTTATAAATAAAATTAATTTGATAATTCTAAATATAAAATATTACTTATCACGTCAGGAAAATGTAATTTTACTGGATGTGGTAGGTAATTTTTAGAAAGCGACTCATGAACACCTCCTAATCCAATTACGTGACTTTCCGGATGTGGTGCATATGCTATTTTACCTCATACCAAAAATATTAAATGGTAAAATAATGGGGTCCTCCATCATACTAACAAATTAGAACAAGTCATTTATATAAAAACTAGGCATAAAAACTGTATGAGTATCATCCGTCTTTTGAAATCCGGAATTTATTTTCAAATAAATGAATGCAGAAAATACAGAAATAACGAAAGTTCGATCGAAAGTAAACTAATAACATTTTATTTCTTTTTTTTTAATTTATGATACCACGATAAATTGAAACCGGCGCATTCGTATCAGAGTGGAAAATATATTGAACATAACTTGATTGTCACTGACTTGAAAAATGATGTAATATGTTTTATTTTTTTCAAAAATGTCCAGATTTTCCGGAAAAGCCGATTTTAAGCTGTGATGACGTCGGTAGAGGCTTCGCGCAACGTATGTCGACTTAAACACTGACGCACGCGGTTACGTTTACCAGTGAAGCGCTTTTACGCTTTGTTACGACCTACATTCAAGTGGTTAGATTTCACCGTTCTGTCTGAGTTTGCGCATAACTGACTTGTGACTTAGAGTTTACCTAAAAAATATTAATTATAAATAAATGGAGCAAAAATTTTAATTTTTAATTTCAATTTCAGCAGTCATTTGTGTTATATTTGTGAGAAAGTAGTATGTTATGTAGAATTTTTACCATGCTAAACTTCCCCATTATAATGCACAGTAGTTTTTATTAATTAAATTGCTACAATTATCCATGCAAATTTCAAATAATTATTGACCACGAAAGTTACTTTATACATATTCACAAATTTTTAAATTGTAGAAATATTTACATCATAGAATATTACAAAAATTATTACTTGACGAATAACTGTAATTAAGATTTTCTAAAAATCAAAATAGGCTACTTACAATCAGGGTTGACATAAATCAAATAAATCATGATTTTTTTGATTTTTTATTTTTAAAGATCTGTTGGTGTTGTCATACTTTTTTAATTGTTTTAAAAGCAATATAAATATTTTACTTCATAAACGAAAACGAAATCTGTAATAAAACCCCAAATAATAAATTTGAATTTTTACTTAAGTAGTATATAACGTGTAAGATTCAACTTAATAAAACTAAAAAAAAGTACCAAAGAATTTTTACTTTTTGTTATATACAGTCATTCAAAAAATAAATTATTATTTAAATGTTTTGGTTATCGTACGGAGACTTTTTTGTCATGAAATTATGAATACTTTCAATGTTTACCCCATAATATAAATAAATTAAGTAAATTATTTTTTTTATTTTATATTTATAATTACGTAATATACTGCGTTTCATTTTGGATTAAAAGGAAATTAAATATATTGGGGTTTAGACTGCTATTTTTCCTAAAATACATTAAAACTACTGTCGTACGGAGACTTTTTTGAATAACTGTATTTAAATACGTATTTCTTTCCTTTTGTTATATGAAAATAAAAATCAACGATTTTTACTTAAAAAAATCAGTTAATTTAAACCATGATGATTTAAATTATGTCAACCCTGCTTACAATTAGATTCGAACTTAAAGCTAGGGAAATTTTAAATTAACTCTTTAATAATCCCGTAAAATTATAGTTTCTCATTAAAAATATGTTCAGAAATTCTGTATTTTCTAGTTTCATTCTGTTTCTGAATTCTCAAAATATGTATAATATACATATTTTACGCATTATTTTTCAGGAATGAGCTTGCAATAGCGGTAGCAATTACTCTTTAGAGCATAAATATGGCATTTACGGTAATTTCAGATACATGTAGGTACAAGTTGTCAGAGCCAGAAATGTGGTAAAAGAACGGATGAGACATTTATTTTTATAGTATTACAAGATTTTACGATCAATATTATCGAGGCTTTTTATCTATTGCTCGGTGTGCCAAAAAGCTTTGTGCTGACTTCAATTAATGAATATGTATTTTTACCACAGAAATGTTTAATAAAAAGACACATTTTAGGTATTCATGACTGTTGTCGAGAGTGCATAATACGTAACTGGATTATTTTTGACTTCGATCGAACTAAATGTACGATTAACAATATTCCAAATTACTTTTTTAATTACCAACCAGACAAAATTTAAATATAATTTCTTTATCTTTAAATTCAAATTTCTTTCAACACAAAACACAATGCAGTATAATAGCTTTAATTTGTGTTCCAGATAATACCAAAACTTATTTCCCTACTTATTCTTTCTGTTTTACCGTCCTATATTAAGTGGGTTACCCTTTCCTTATTGAAAGATAATAAGGCGTGATGATAAATATTTTTTATTCATAAATTAATACCTGATCTCAAGATATTAAAATAGAGGATAGCAAGAAATCAACCTACCGACACGATTTACATAAACTTGTTAAAAAGTTAATACATAATGACATTGAAAATGTAACAATTGGTTGAACAAACTAAAACAACAAAAAGTTGTCAAGAATTTATCAATATTGATCATAAAATTCGACATAGCTGTCACCACAATGATAAGTGTCGTTAAATATATTTGAGGCATTTACACAGAAGTGAAGTACTTTCGAAAATATTTACGTGAACAAACAAAACTATATAAGATTAAGTACCGTTTACACAGCACGATATACCGAAGAATAAATTACTTTTTCAAATTTTTTTCTTATAATAAAATGCATATGTATAAAAAGTATATATAAGTTGTAATTTTTAATAATAATATTCATAATTCTAATTGTCAACAATATAATAATAATCTTAAACGAGAATTCGTCCAACAGAGTATTAAGAAACAAGGGTAACAAATTTTGAGGACATAAGTTTTGATCAAAATGAGTAAAAAAAAGCTTAATCAACAATGGTCTGATCTTCAATAGTTTCCGAGATATAAGGCAGTGAAAAATGAGTTTTTATGGTTTTCACGTTTTCTATCCCGAAAACTTTAAAAGTTACGACTTCAATTAAATGACTTTTTATTTACCTTTCAGAGGTGTTTTAACACCCTGTAAATTTAAAATTACATATTCAATTTGAATAACAATATTCTGTTTTATATTAAGCCTGGTTTAAACGATCAAATTATTAAAGATTTATAATCGCGTAAAACAGGAAATGTAACAAATCACAAATACGAAATTGGGTCGTCTGCGAATAGATACAGAATGACACCCTCAGAAACAGGTAATAAGCCGTGATGATTTATTTTACAAATTTGAAATGTTTTCTATTTTTATTTATCATCATATTAATATTTATTTTTATATTGATATTAGAGTCGTTTATTTAACCAAGAAATCAAGTAGGTAATAGCTCTATTTTGATAGTTATAAAATTAAAAATTATTTTCAAATTTCAAATAGCTGAAAAGCGATCGTTGTAATGCATTCTCTACGACAGCTGTGAGAGCTCGCGAGATGTCGCCTAATAAATGCCCTTCATAATATACAGTTCATGATAATTTTTTGTAGTCACATATCCCATTAACTTAAGACATCATCTGAGTATTGGTTTGCTCCATATTAATTTGGACCCCCTGTGGTGCACTTGCCACACCAGGTATGAGTGCCCGTGAGGTGACGCCTGGTAAGCGCCCACACGGTAAAATATATCGTCATCATTACCGATGTCTACATGTGTTGTAGATACTGGCACACCCAGAAATGGGTAATATGCCGTGATGATATATTTATTTATTTATAATTAAATATTTTAGAACTTGGAACAAACCAAATAAGTAGTACTACTAAGCTGATGCTTTACTCATATACTGTATAATTTTTTATTTAAAAAAACAAAAAGTACAAAAATGTCTATTTGAAAACATTGTAACCGGAGAAAGATTACCCTGGAATCCATAACATTTCAGATAATTTTCTGAACCCTCCAAAAAGTGAATAATTATGAACCTAAAAGTTTGTAAATATAATGCCTACTTCATTTTGCAAAAAGTTTTCCATTTCTGGTTTTGTGTATTGTTTTGTTAATCTAATTTAAATTTAATTGCCATTACTGACATCTGAAAAAAGCAGGTTTGTACACCCAGAAATGGATAATAAACCGTTGATATATTTACTTTAAGATAAATAAGTTTGCCAAATAGAGTCATTAACAGTAAAACTTTTTTTTATTTTCAATGCAGTAGTCTATAAACCCTGTTTCATTAATTTGTTAACTTTGCTTGTTAATAAATTTATGATCTCTAAAACTACCTTTGAACAATTAAAATTCTTCCGAAAATAGTTCTCTATCTTGTTCAATACATTGTCTATTGCAAAAGCACTTGAGACAATCGTAGAAAAAACTACGGGATGTTTATGAAGACACGCACCATAAAACAAACTTGGTTACAATAACACTCATAAGTGGACCAATGTCTTTGTTCAAATTTATTTAAAGACACAAATACTGGTCATACGTAATGAACAAGAAAGTATTTGTAGGTACTTTGCAAAAATAGTTCAATGAATGAGTACAAGAACCTTTTATTTTTAGAAAAGTTGGCAAATATTACGTGTGTATAAAAGGGGATGCAGTATGACTCACTACCCTTGTACAAAATCGATTTGGAACTTGAATTTTAACTTGGTTTCCCAGACACATAGACCAGAATGCTTTATTATGAATTGAAAGTTAGCTATACCTGTTCGGTAATTGTAAATGCTTTCCAATTTATACTTAATACGTAGTTCTAAGAACTACCTATATAAGTTTCAATTGTTACACGTACCTAAATTAATATCCTCTATTTATTAAAAACATAGAACTTTCAAAAGAAGATTCTAAATTTGATAAATTGTATTGTATAAATTCTACATGAAATGTTCCAAAGATTTTAATATTGTGAACAATTTCCTATTTCTGAATTAATATTTTAATTTTAACATTATTTCTAAGGACATCTTAAGATACTTCTCGAAATTGTAAGCGAGCAGCTAAATCATGTTTTGTTTCGTAATTGTTGACAGAACAATTGACAACAATAAACAACTTTTACTTGTCACAATAAACACTGAACTGAACCTTTCAACAATTCCCACAATTACCATATTAATCAAACATCACAACAATCAAATCCAACACTAACTTGACACATCACAGAGGTAATTTCGACCTTATGACACTATTATTTAAGGCTGGAAACCGTCGAGTACGCATGTGTGAAACATCCGCATAGACTTTACCGCGGACACTGGAGCATGTGGCACTAGACGGCATCTTTCGCCCGCGACACGACAAGAAACAACCACTTCGGGAGAAATCGGTGATTTCGGGGCAGAAAAGTTATTAGCGATACTCCACGGTGTGTTTGCAATGATTTACAACTAAGTTATTAAAAATAACGTGTGATGTAATGTAGGAAGTACTTTCCAAAAGATTCTTCGCATTTTTATAAGTTATGAGGGCGAAAAGAGTATTATTAGTTTAATTTGCTAATTATTTCAACCGGTCTAGTCGATTTTATCAAGGATATGGGAGTTAATTAATTAAAAGTTAGTCATACTACTGTTTTTAATTTTTGCATAGCAGGAAAAATAAAAAATAATGGTTTTATGAATAATCTGTTTTTAAACTAGAAACTAGACGAAATAAATTCAAGACAGATAAATATTTACTACAAATTATAAAAATATAACTGAATTATTGTTAAAAAAAATCTGTTGTGATCAGCACAATACCTCTCGCCACTTTCATATTAGGCTAAATAATATTGCATTTATTTTTCAATTCATTCTATGAACAAGTTTGCTCCTACTCTTCTAAATTTTTCCAATTCTTTGACGAGATTTGCGGTATATCTGAAGGGTATATGATGAAATATATGTATAGCAAGCGCGTGTTTAGTTGACACTCATACTGTACATACTTTGGCTTATAAATGAACCCCCTTTCTTTTTGTAACAATTTTAGATGTTGACAGATCTTTTCCTTGCTATAACAATAGCATATTATAATTACGATTACATCTCGACTTGTCAAAGTACGAATTTTAGGTTTTCCGCATTCAAAGACAGAGTTAATTTAACGTGCGGCAGCTATATCTATAATTTTAAATATTTAATTAATGATAAAATAAGAAATTTTAAATGTACTTCCCAGAAAAAATGTACAGTAATGTCTTTGCATTTTTGACACTGACATTTATGTCAATTACAAACATTTTAATTTTTCAACTGGTTTTCATGGGCTATTTGATTCATAGTACAATGGATTATTATATATACCGAGAGTATTTTTTTAACGTGAAACATTGGGTTTGTCATATCCATGGTTACGACTTGACATTTGATTCACAGCAATATATTTACCTGTCCCATTTAAAATATAAATAAAAATAAATATATCATCACGGCATATTACCCATTTCTGAGTGTGCCACAATCTGCTTTATCGCAGATATCGGTAATGATGATGACATATTTGTACCGTGCGGGCGCTTACCAGGCGTCACCTCACGGGCACTCATTGCTGGCGTGGAGAGTGCACCATAGGGGTCACTTTTGTGCAAATATATTGCTGTCAATCAAATTTCGAGTCGTAACCATGGATAAGACAAACCCAATGTTTCACGTTAAAAAATACTCAAGGTATTTTGGAAATTTCTTGAAAATACTAAATTTATAACAATTGTGATTAAATATTTTGAATTATTGCCCCAAAAGTCAATATAGCCCACATTTAGATCAAAACTTCAAAAATTTCAAAAATCTAATGTATCTAGATACTTCTCAATGCGCTGATTCCAAATTTTGAAACCGCAGGTCGATATCTCTTTTCGTTCTCGAGATATGTAGAGTTAAAATTTTGCTCTAAACTGCCCATTTTTTGGTAATAACCCAAAAATGGGTCGAGATATAAAATTTTCGATACCACCATTCGATTCTCCGGACAAAAATACATGAGTACACCAATTTTCATAATTTTTGACCAACCGGTTCATTTTTTATGAATAAAAGTTGAAAACCCCTGAAAACAGCCAAAATCTGAAAAAATCGTAAAGGGTACCTTAGATTTTTGCAATTTTTGGCCATTTTCAGTTATTTTGCTTTAGAGATTGTAAGCGGTGTTCAAAAATTATGAAAATTGGTGTACATATGTAATTTTGCCCGTAGAATCGAATAATGACATCGCCAAATTCATATCTCTTCCCATTTTTGGGTTATTACCCAAAAATGCGCAGTGTTAAGCAACATTTTGAATCTAAATATCTCGAGAACGAAAAGCGATATCGACCTGCGGTTTCAAAATTTGAAATCAGCGCATTGAGAAGTATCTAGATATATGAAAATTAGATTTTTGAAAATTTTGAAGTTTTGATCTGAATATGGGAGGTATATTGACTTTTGGGGCAAAGATATAAATTTGGCAGTAATATTATTTCATTTTATAGACAATTTTTAGAGTATTTGAATAACTGAGTGAATTTTTAGAAATAAAAGTTTTAAAAGGAATTTTTTTTTTTTCATTTTAAATGAGACAGGTAAATACATTTCTGTCAATGAAATGTCGAGTAGCAACCATGGATATGACAAACCCAATGTTTCACGTTAAAAAATACTCACGGTATACCGGGTGACACTGAAAAACGGGCCACTCGAAATAACTATCTTATTTATTTTTTTATTTTTCTTGAATATTTGTATACTAATAGGGGCTCACAAATCGTGGTATTTGGCATGATGGTAAACTACTAAACTCATATTCGGACAATTTAAACCTGGTCTATGACTATGAATAACCATTTTTAAATCTGATTTAAACCTAGTCTAAATCGAAGTTAAACCAGGTCTATCTCAATTACTATGAATACGGCTGTAACCATTTAATAAGCTCGGAGATTTTTTTTTATTTAAAAAGGAAGAACAAAGAATCTTCATTACATTTTGTGTGCAGAGAAGTGGTACAAGCGTTGGAAAAAGCTTTCAGCGAGGAAGCTTTGTCAAAACCACGTATTTAAATTAAATTTACTCGGGAACCAAAATCTAAATTTAAAAATTTGGGTCTCAAAGAATTTTATTCTCTAGATTTATACCTACTTATAAAGTGTACGGGACCAGATAATATTTGAAGAAAAAAGAACTGTTTTCCAATTTTAAACGTGTAAAGTGAACGCCACTCGATATATGGTTAAAATAAAATTGCAATTTCTATTAGTTAAGTATATTACCATTATATTAGCTGAATTTTAAATATCAATAACCAGTATTCCCAAATAAAACGACTGTTATTTGTCATTATGCTCTTCAATACAACACAAACTGTCGACAAAACTTAGTTCCGCTAGCAATGTGCGTGATATAAATACAAACAAACTTATGTAATAAAATAAAATATTGATATTACTGTGTGTGTAAAATCAAAACACATCACAATATCGAAACATTACACGTATAAAAAACGCATTTCAAATTTTTATTCATATAAAGTGTTGACGTTTCATAAAAAGTAAAGTACTTGACTAACAAAAAAGGGCACACAACTTTTTTAGAGAAAAAGTATACAAAGTATACATTAACAATGCATGAACTTTTTATAAATAAATTTATCTTCATGGCGCCTAACAATATTTTTAAATATGCACTCTACAAAGTGGGTAAGAGTACATAACTTAAGTTAAAATATAAATAAGGACCTAAAAATAAGAGAACAAGTTTCATGTGTAAGTAAAATCTTGCAAATACTTCGTTTCAGACATATTTGCATGGAGAAGGTAGTAAGAGCATAACTGAAATAAATAAATAAATAAATATAACTCGAGCAACCATAATTTTACTGAAATTTATAAATTTGTATTTGATTTTATTTTTGCAAAAAGGTTATGTCCACGTTATGACAGTTAATTGTGTGCCAAACGTGAAATTAATTGTTTTATCTATAGCAGATATTAAAAACTGTGCTTTTATCTACTCAAAATAGTAGATAAAGTAGCACTTTAACAGCAAAGATAGATAAAGTAACATTTTAGGGGGATTACACCATTTTTTTTTTATAATTTCATCTGAAAATATTATGAAAACTAAGACTATTGATGAAAATCCGGTAAAAAAATACCTATTAATAAGCGAGTTATAGTCTCCCGAATTTTGAAAAGATTGACGTGACGTCACATTTATGTGTTTTTATATCAAACTGTTTTCATCATGGACCTAAATGTTCTTGAAATATATGCTATTTTAAGTTATATTTACATAAAAATAAATGAATATTATAACACTGTATAAGTCTACATACTTTATAATTACAGGTGTATTTAAATTATTAAGTTTAATGCAAGAAATTTATGTTAAAATAAAAACTGTTTGGAAACTGTAGTACAGGAATGTTAGCCCCTCCTTTCGAATTTGAATTTCTTAACTTCCATTGGTAGTAATCCCCACCTCCTAACACGCTATTTGTAATGCATGTATAGGCTGTTTCTCGGTCGCCAATCAAAATATTTTCATATTAGTGTCGAAGCGCTATAACAAAAAACCCTTTATTTCCGAAATATCTCAATTATACCATATCATTTTTTTTTATTAATATTCGTTATTCAGCATATACATTCGTATTTTTGTACTGTTTTCCTTTAATTCGATTGAGCCGTAATCCCCTATTCTTATTTATTTACGTACAAAATCCATAACAACCCACATACATACCGTAATTTAAAATATAATTTTATCGTCCTGTATAAAAAATAACTATTTTCGTGATTTTTTAGATTTTCAATTTGTCGCGTAAATTTTCATATTTCACATAAAAAAGCCAAAAAAATTGTTTTATTTTCAATAACTCTAGCGTTACCCTTATAACAATGATAAATGAATCAATTTTAAAAAAATTGTACAGAATTTATATTTTAACACTCAAAAGAAAAATAATTCAGACTTGCGAACAATAAAAATGATATGGCGGAAGATAATGTACTGGCCACATCAGATTTTTACTTGTACACCAATGGTATAAAACTACAAACAGCTGTAAACCTACAGCTTACAGTTCGATGAATGTTTTGTTAATAAAAGTTGTTGAGAACAAGATAATATATGAGATATGCAATCCCTTTTTATCAACACTAACAAAAAATAATAAATGTAAGTAATGTACTAACTAATGGTGCAAACTTCGTGTGATTAATTACCACCAATTTCTCACCGTCCAATTTTTTCAGACGGTAAATTACCTTGCACCCAATAACTTTTTTGGAATGCTGAAAAACAGAGCGACAGATATTTTCAACACATACTTCGCTTCGAATACTATCGCATAGTACATAATATACTGATTTTCTTTTCAGAAAGTCGAAAGTTCGATTTGGACTATAATATAAATGATTCAAATCCATATTTTCATTTCAAGTATTTGCAGCAAACGCATACTAGATTTCTCCTTTTAATTTTATGAGAACTTGTTTCATGGAAATATAATAAATAAAATTTGCAAACCAAAACTTATATGTTCGAATTTACTATAAATATTCAGAGTCCAACATAAATATTTATGCAACAGACATGTTCTGAATTACAGGATTTCTAACGTATGTCAATAGTAAAGTAAATTATTTAATCCTTCGAATTTCATTTTTTTTTTTGCTAATATACCCAGGGCGATAAGAAAGTTGAGCCACCCTTCCATAATAGTTATTTACGTATAGAGGGCCGATAGAAAAGGTTTACGCCTGCGGACGAAATTTTTATTCGTTCAAAGGTGTAAATTTCTTTCGGCCTGAGGTATGTACAAAGTTTTACGCACAACTGCAATCCAATAAAATGTTTTTAAATTACTATTTTAAATAGTATATACAAAGCTTGTTGCTATGTAAAAATATTACGCGGCCAAGTTAACCTTATTTTGTCGTTGTATTATAAATAAAGAAATACTTCTAAAATTCATATAATTAAATAAAGGTTAATATCATTAACGGGCATTTGGCTTTTTTCAGCCCGGCGGACGGTAAAACTGGCAAAAAGCCCGGCAACTTTCCGCCCTGGTAACTAAGATGTAAACAAACAATTTTAATGCTGTCGGACGTAAAATATATTGCTGATACCCACAAGTATCTATATCTACCTATTTTTATATTTAATTTTCACCTTCGGATAAAATTTTCAAAATAAATTTTTATGCTTTTAGATACAATTCAAATTAATACCTCTTTTATTTCCTGAGATATTTGCGTTCAAACTTGTACCCCAAAAATGGGTAGAGAGAGATAAATGTCTGGCGACATTCTCATTCGAATCGAAAAAAAAGCTTGTGTAATTTTGTCCAAATTTTTTTTGAATGGATACAATTTCTACAGCAAAATTACTGAAAATGACTAAAACTTGCAAAAAATCTGAAATAATAGGACAATTTTTGTGAAAATTGGTAAACTTTGGTAATTTTGTCCGTAGTATCAAATAGCGAAGTCGCCAGGCTCATATCTCCATCCATTTTTGCGTCATAACCTAGAAATTTAGAAATCAGCACCTTGAGATTTATCTGGACATTTTCAAGACTTGTCTGGTACATATATGACCCATTAGGACTCATAGGGCTAAAAATTCTAGTCACATAAGTAATTAGTAACAGTACGGTTTAGTCATAAAATATCTTTGATATGAATATTATTGTTGGTATTTAGATTGTATTGTAATTATGAAATGATTGATTCACTTCTTAAAATACATATTCTAATCGAAAAATTGATCATGATAATCTTTGAACTTTTAGCACAAGAAAAATATTATTCAAATCATTTAAGATTGCCAACTAGTCTATCATAATATAGCAATATATATCAAAATTCCTGGGTTTTATAAGTTAAATAATAATTAAAGGTAATTACTTTTTCTTGGGGGACGGGGTGCACGTCGTCGTTCTCTATCAACATCAACATTGTCATCAGGATGTTCAGTGTCCTGTTTGGCTAAACTTCGAATAGATGAAATTCCAGTTGTTCGAATTTCCGCTATATAGAAATTTTAAAATTAATACTTAATTTGTATTAATTTTGAGTACTCCTTTTAAAATCGGTATAAAAAGCGTAAATAAAAGCATCATTAAAAGATAAATGAATACAAAAATTTAAATTTTATTTGATTTTGAGTATTAGATGGATTTGTTTACTGCACTGTACTGCTAAATTACTTTCTATTTTTATTTTAATGTTTATTATCAATTCATGTTATAGTCTATAATCAAGTTTTCTGATTAAGAATCTAGATGTGTATATTAACAAATATATTAATATTTGAACCACATAACCCGAGCATGTATTGAAAAGTTCGCGGCTTAATACAGAGATGGCAGCACTAGACCCACAACCGAAAGGTATTCATTTAAACATCTTGTGCTTTAAACCATGCTTCATAGACAATGGGAAAGAAGTGGGCAGCTGAATTTAAATGTGGGTGGAAAACATTGAGCATGATCCTCGCAGTGGAAAGCCGCCACAATATCGTCAAAGCAGATAGGTGAATCAAGAAATGACAGAGACTTTGGGCATCTCCTATGAACGGATTGAAAACATTCTGATCAATCATTCAATTCAGGAATGACAAAAATTTCTGCAAGGTGGGTCCCCCAGCTTATAAAGGTTGATCAGTGTTTGTTAACAAATGTCGCCCAACTTTCTGTTTCGCTATGACGTTGATCCTGACATGTTTATCAAAAGATATGTTACTATCGATGAGACATAATATGTAGGTTCACCACTGAGTCAAAGAAACAGTCAAATCAGTAAAATCATTGGTAAGAAGTCAACAATTAAGTTGCAAATTAGTGCATTAATATAAAATTTTGCAGGCACTAATGACAGTTCACATAACCTCAAAAAAAAATATAGTGCGTTTCGTACTGCCCTCTTTGTGTTGGGCCACGAATTTTTCAATTTTCAATCCATCCTCGTACAGCATATGCGCGATAAATGATATCGCCAACATTAAATAAAATAATTAAAAGCCAAAATAAGAGTAAAATAGGAGAACAGGAGCTTATTTTTATAATTTTCCATGGCTCTACAAGCTGTTTTTACGTAGCATTTACTCGTCTAAATCGAATAATTACTATACACAAATAAATATTGCAACACTAACAATATGCTCGTCAACAACAAACGACCAACGAGGCGTACATATAAAGTATAACCAGTAATAAAGTATATGTACTTACGGCTGACGGAAGAGATAGAGGGCTTGTTGTTATTGTGTGACAGCTGCGAGATGCTGAGGTCACTGAGTGAGCTATGAACGCTGCTGGAGGCCTGGGTGTTGGACTTCGTAGCCGCCAAAGCTTCGCCTCTTGCCCGAATGCGTCGACTGCAAAAATCATATTTTTAACCTCACTGCCACACCACGGGTGGTGACAAGCAATAATTGGGTCATGTTGAGTAAGTAATGTATATAGAGTGGCAAGTCTATACCAATGTGCTGTACCCCTGTTTTGGTATCAGAAACAGTAGAACTACCTAACCCAAGTCGATTTACCAAGAAGAACTATTTCCGAAAAATATTGTAAGTAGGTAAACGAATTCGACAACCATAAAGAAAGTGTTCTTGAATCCTAAGCAAATAATATGGGAATGCCGTGTTTATGATGTGCGGACTATTGAAAGTCGTAGTAATCGGGAACCCAAATTGCAATGTATCGGTATTATTATACAGGTGATTAATTAAGAGTATGCCAAAATAAAACCATTTATTGGGGGAATCATTTTGAGTAAAAAATGTTATATGAAGGTAAGCCCGGAAACTTTTCGCCCTTTCAAAGTGCACCTCATCAGACATATTTTACTAATAACTCTGGAACTAGTTGCACTAAAATTTTGAAAGTTGGTAGGACTACTTAAAAGCATATTTATACATAGACAAAATAATACTATAATAAGACCATTTAAAAGATAGGCGACCGGAAGCAACATGTTTCTATGCAACCCAGACGCGCATAGCGCTTTTGTCGTTTTTAAACTACAACAAAATGGTTGTTTTCCTGTTTTATCGACTTATGGCGAGGCGTGATATCATATGTCGAAGCGTGTGTTAATGAAAAAATATTATTATAATTATTTGATTTGTAATATTTCGGTCTTTTATTATAGATTTGTCGAAAAACACGCTAAGTAAACATTTATAAGTATAAAGCAAAGTGTAACACAGTTAAAAGTATTGGGATAATAAATACTCATTGTTTATTGTTTGTTTCCATATTCATGTAAGTATATTGTCGTTATATGTATTATAATAGTTTGTTTTTATATTTTACAAATGTACAATGTCAAGATAATTGTCCATTAAATAAATATTTTGTGATACTATTTGTCTTTTTTAGTTAAGGTCAATTTGTGGAAACGAATGTAAGAATTAATTCTAAATTTTATTACCTAAATTTATTCTTTTTTTTTAGAGATATAATTAAATGTTCAATTCATATTTTAATTTCGTTTCTACAAATCGACTATAAATTATTAATCACCTTACTTCTATTTTAAAGTATGAAAAATAATGCGCGCCAAATTTTAAAATAGTTCTCCCAGTTAGCAATGGTGCGCTGCAGTCGAAACTTGTTGCCAACATTTTCTACATAATCCGCACATCTCTTATAGTATTATTTTATCTATGTATTTATACTTTCTTTTCGTTCTGTACCTCAATCAGAGGCGTTTCATATGGGGGAGTCATGAATATCTTTATCGTTATTTTTTTGCCTATTAGATAACATTCTTTCGTTTTTACTTATAAATATTACATAAAATACACAAAAAAGTTATTCTTGTGAGAACTTGATAAACGCAGTAGTTCTCAAGATATTTTAATTTTCAGAAAAAAATCAAGTAGGTATCCAAAAAATTTAGGTATCAATAAGAAAACAATGAAATTCATTATAAATTCTTTCTTGGAAATCTACGTCGATATTCTCTGAACGTACAACAACCATTATCGTTACAATATCAATAAATAAACACCAGCTGCATATTCACCAGCACTAACATTTTCCACTTTTTTGATTTACATAAATATTTACTAATATTAAAAAAAGGTAAGCAATTAACAATAGTTATAAACCTACTATGTTCCGTTTTTATATTTTGTTCTATTTCCTATGTAAATTGAATGATTTTTAACTGGTAACTAAATATTTTGGATTTTTTTCTAAAAATTAAAATATCTCAAAAACTACTGCGTTTATCAAGTTTTACCACGAGTACATTTTTTGGGTATTTTCGCATTGTATGTAATATTTTAAAGTAAAAAAGAAAAAATATTAACGATGAAAAATATTCACGACTTCCCCATATAAGACGTCTCTGGTTGAGATACAGAAACACAAGAAAGTCTAAATATGCATCTAAAAAGTAGTATGTTCATAGCAAGTTTCAATATTTTATTATAAACAGTACCAGAGTTATAAATAAAAATGTGTTTGATAAGGTGCACTTTCAAAAGGCTGTAACTCTGTAACGAAAAGTTTCCGGACATACCTTCCTATAACATTTTTTAATCGGAATAAGTCCCTTAATGGTTTTATTTTGGCACACTCTTCATGAATCACCTGTATTCAGCGTGACACGCCTAAAGTTTGGCTACATACAACCCATAACGAAATATACCCTAATGTAACAGGTCCTTTTTTTCCCATAAGGTTGCGTCTCTATATACATTATTCACTCAACGGTCATGTATATTATAAATATTATTTAAAATAAATGTAGCGCACAAACAAAAACAATAACTTAATGGTGTATAAAATCTAGAAATTAGCTCCAACTTTTCTTATTGTTTATTTTAAATAAAAATTTAGGGACAAACAGATTATTTTCTTTTTGCTTCTAGAGCTAATGGAGTCCTATACCATAGTCATATTTTAACTATCTTAAATAAGAAGACGAAAATATACATAAATTAATGAGTATTAGTGAAAAAAAATTCTTTAAATATTGACTAGGTCACAAACTATAAGCGATTGAAGTTGATTACTAATTGGGTATGACGCGTTAGGTACTAAGAATTTGATTGGTCGCCTGATTTTAAAAGAGATTCGCGCGTCTGCAACGGTCACCTTTGAGTTAAGAATATGAAATGTCATGTTGTTCTATAACCTAACAAAACATTTAACAATTTTGTGTTTGATGAATTTATTTAATTATAACATCTAGTAATATTAACAATAATAATATATTTATAATTAAATCAATTTGCAATATTAGTTAAATTAATAATATTAATTAAATTAATATTGAAACTTCAAAACAGCCAACACTAGCGCCATCCGTCGTCATACTTTGTGTTATAATATTGTCAAACTGTTTTATGCGTTATTTGTACTTAATAATAATTTCTTCATGAATATAACGTATAAGTTTTTATATACAAACATTTCAGCTATGCAAATATGAAAAAAATTGTTCCCTCTATAACTAACAGTTCGTCCCATTGTTTGTTGATCACTTGTTAGTACCTACTACGTCACGCACAAATTCTTGAAGTTTAAAAATTCATATCTCGCTTATTACGTAAAATTTTTAAGTCGCGTTTGCACTAAAATTCTTATTTTATCCTGTTTTTACAGAAAAAAAAAATAAAAGAAAAATGGTATAGGACCCCATTGTGAATCATATGAAATATGTACACAAATTAAATATTACAAGATTTTAATTAGTTATGGAACGGATCGTCGAAAGACCGGGTTATCGATTCTTGAAATTCCTGCTTAAAATTAACCGAATCGCCGGTTATTTTCGTTAAAATCAGTTAATTTCGAGTTCAGTCTGTCTTTATTTACATTTTACTTGGTACCTATGCGACAACTGGGCGCGTCGCACTTGGCGATGTTCAAATGAGCGACAAATTTTTTTTTGAAATATTCCTTAACATAACCAAACTTAAAGCACAATTTTGTAATTCTACACATCTACACATTATTTTATCGCCCCCGGCGCGCACTTTGCTAATAATAATAATTTAATAATTTAAAACATCCTATAACATAAATTTCATTTAAAAAAAATCTCTCAATAGGATCAAATCCCAATTACATCCATGCCTCAGGAGCCGACAAAAAGTATAAAATGCAGTATTAAAGTATTAATGCCAGACTGACAGCTCGTAACGACTATTTAATGGCGGGAAAAGTTCATTTGAATCGCGAAATCATTTTTCTGATGTCAATATTATATTTTATTTATTTAACAATATTATTTCCAACGGATCTAGCTGAATCTCCAGAAAAATAGGGTTGGAATTGCGGTTTTAGTATCAAAATCGGAACTTCGTTCCATCACTAATTCTAATCTATTTTCTTATTGCAATAATATGCGTACATTTTATAAATGAAGCATTTAAATTCAGTCAAAAAAATATTATTTACAAAAGAATAACGATAGAAGAAGTTGAAACAACTTCT
Source organism: Ophonus ardosiacus (assembly GCA_943142095.1). Lineage (NCBI taxonomy): Eukaryota > Metazoa > Arthropoda > Insecta > Coleoptera > Carabidae > Ophonus > Ophonus ardosiacus. The sequence goes on along the minus strand of OW964823.1, from coordinate 14,230,629 downwards.
TTTATTCATGGTATTATCCATCAATTTCATATAATTCTAAAATTGTTTTTTTTTTACAAGTCAAGTAGGGAAGGATTTAAATACAATATTTCTCCCTGAATATAATATAAAAATAAATACGTATCTTGTTCATACCGTAATCCAGGAAAAATAAACATAACAATTAACAAATACACCAATTATTTATATGTACACATGGGAGGAAACATGGATCTTCTTTTTCCACAATCAGTGATTTAGATTTTTCTTTAAATGAAATACGCGCATGTTTAAAAGAACTGAAAATTTTGTATATTTCCGGAAACTACTGTCACTGTCAAAAAAACCAAAGATGACAATTGATTGTTATATTGCATAATATTTAAATGCCCGACATATACGATTTTATTTGCAATATTACATAAGAATTAACAATCTACTCATGTAAACATGCATGTTCGTGTAGAAAATTATGTGAACTTGTTCAAGGTTGGTAGACAGACACATTTCAATACTTTAATTTAAAAATAATCCATTAGTGCAGACTAGATAAAAATTATTCCGTGATTAGCCCACATTTAATTTACTCCGTAACGATGCTGTGATTATTATCTAGTAAAAATTATGTGAAAATTTAAATAATTGCATGGATAGGTAACACAATAGTTCCTAGAAACCATATGCTCTAATTTTAACTTTACAATCATATATAATATGTAATTAACTAATTACAAATTGATTATGTTATTATATTCTCTTTTCCTCATTGTGGAACCAAAAGAAAAAAAAATTAAAATGGCACTTAGGTCCCTTAGAATTTATATACTTCAAATATTTTATTTCATATTTTTCTATATTTATTCAAAAAAATCTGTTAATAACTAAGGAATTATTATCCTAGGTATGCTAATGGGGTCATACCACATTTTCCAATTTATTTTTTTCCTGAAAGTATACTTAAAACCACTTGCAGAAATATATATTTTATGTCACATAAGTTTCTAGTTTTACAGAAATATTTTTTTAAAGTTTATATTAAATTTCAAATGACGTCATGGTTTTGCGACCGTGACCGTAGTCCCTCCTAACGAATAAAAATGGAACTACGTTTGACGTTTATGTTATTTGACTTGAAAGCAAATGTGACAGCAAGTTATTTTGTACTCGTGCTTTTGTTTTTATTGTATATTGAATAATTTGATTATGGAAATTAATTTTGAAGAAGCGAATTCAAATAATTTGCAGAAAACAATATTATACAACCATGGTAATATCTAAATCACACATAATTTGTATTTATTTATTAGAACATTTCGTTATTTGTACTTACATTTAAACAAAAACAACTTGTTGCAAAGATATTTACTTTGAAAACGTTGGTTATGGTCGAAAAATGTGACAGCGCTGCGCTGACATTCATGTACAGTACGTGCACGAGTACATGTGTGCGTGACTATCATTGTATGTGTGTACAAAACCATGACGTCACAAAATAAGACTCAAAATGTTTAGAAAGAAAATCATGAATGAAAAGTATAAGAATATTAAATATTTTTCATGTACATATGTATAAAATTATGTAATTTTTTTAATTATATAAAAAAAATCAATATATTTTTTTTTTGGTATGACCCCATTCATAATGAGAAGAAATAAATTATTAAATTAAAAACAAATTTCACTTACATTTTCGGTTTAGTAAAAGTATTCGTATCCGTCTTCTGAATTTCTCGTTTGGTAATCGGAGTTCCTGAAATTCCAGTCGAAACTTTAGACTTAACCTCTTTGAGCCTTATTTTTGACTTGTTTTCATCTTTTCCTTGAGATATTTTATTCATCACAGCATCCCATCTTCCTGTAGGTTTTCTGGTAGCTTTGGGCTTCCGATTCTCCTGGTTTTCGATGTCTTGTTTTTGTTCCATCATCGTTTTAACTTTGGAGGTAACGTTTCTCTTTGGCATTTTGAGTTTCTTACTAGGGTTTTCTTCTTTTGACTGGTCCGTACGTGTTCTGACATTTTTTCTACTGGAATTAGAAATTACGGATTGTGTTGGAGATTTAGGTTTATCGGAAATGCTCTCAGTTACTTCCATTATTGATGTGTCTTGAGCTTCGTTTACAAGAGTACTTTCTAGATCTTCTGGTTCTTTGAGTTCTTGACTGTTTTCTGTTATTGATTTTGTAGAGATTTCAGAAGGTGATTTGTCTTCGTTTACTATTATTACATCTATTCTATTTCTCTCTCCGTCTGAAAAATCATCAGGGCGGTTCATATCTAAATCAGTAAATATACCACTTGAATCCATTTCTTCTTGATTTCCGATGAAGATATCTTGTGCTGCAGGTGCTTGAGCATTAGGTCCATACAAATTTCCATCTATAACCTGTGCTCTTCTGTCGCCTCTTGGTACATTTTCTTCGTGAATATCTGCGTCGCTTTCAGTAAAAAAATCTGAATCAGTCATTGGATCTTGTCGTCTGGCGATAGCTCGTTGCCACTGGAGATTCACCAAAGCTGGATTGTTTGGTTTATGGGCCATTGGGCTGTGATCAGCGCCTCTACTGGCCGGTCGAGACATCTCACCATCTCCTTGGTAACCTGTGTCCAAACTAGTGATGCTTGTAACACTAGTTATAAAACTATTTGTTTTAGTAGTTGTTGTAGATTTAGAAACGTCAGTCTTTGGATCTGAATCAGATGAAGGATGAAGTAAATTAGGTTCGATGATATCCATTTCTACGGGTTTGATTGGGTCGATTGGATCTAGAGGTAGATCTTCTGGAGATGGTGTCTGATCCGATCTAGAAAGAGACTTAAATCGTTCGATTTTGTCTCCACTGACGGAATCCAAAGGCAGTTCTAGATTCGTTGTAGTGTCGATCATGCTAGAAAACTGATTTCCAGTTGCCAGCATATCTTCTTCTAATAAGCCTAAGCTAAAATCTATCATGCTGTTTTCAACAGCATTTGGACTAGATACGTCAGCTTGATGACTAGCAGATATTTTCATTGATTTAATTGGATCTGATGATGACCTCAAATCGATGCTACATGGACGACTTAATGATAGTGACTCTTCTTTAATTTCTAAAGGTTCGACTGGTAACGGTTGTTTGAAAACGTCATGAGGTAACGATCCTACATTTTCAGAAGAAGGTGTCCGTGAATTTGAAATCGTTTTATCACTTCGATGTGAACACAAAATTGACTTCAAATTTTCAGATGAAGGTGTTTTCGACGCATCAAACACTGAAATTTCCATTTGTTCCGGAGTCAATATCATTAAAGAAGATTCATCGCACATTTTAGAGGAATCGCACGTGAAAGAATTTGTAGAAAATTTTACTTCCGAACAAAGATTTTCGGATGATGGTGTTCTAGAAAATGTATTTTGTCTTTGTGTTCTTGTAGTAATATTTTGATTTGATATGAGAGATTTTAAATCTTCTGACGATGGTAATTTACGCGAAGACAAAGATAACCTTTCATTATGTTTAGCTAATATTAATTTTAAATCGTCTGAAAAAATTGTCCCCGAATTATGAACAAAAGTAGAAAAATCTACCATTTGATCGGAAGTCAAAATTCCCAACGACTCATCTACCGTGTTTAATATTTCCGTTCTTGTACTATGAGTAAGTACATTTTGATTTGAATATATGAGGGATTTTAAATCCTCTGAAGATGGTAATTTGACAGTATCAAAACTAAATTTTTGATCTCGTATGGCACTATTTTTCGAAGACATTGGCACTGAAGCTAAAGGAATTTTAAAGCAATCCTTTGACACAGAGCCAACGTTCTCTGAAGAAGGCGTTCGCGACGTTAAAGTTATTTTTTCATTGTGTTTAGCTAAAATCGATTTTAAATCGTCTGAAGATGCCGATCCCGTATTCTTCATAAAAGAAGAAAAGTCCACCATCTGATCGGGGGTTAAAATTCCTAATGATTCGTCAAATTCAAAGGAATTTTGTTTCGTTAAGCTGGGTATGTCATTCGGAGTATGAACAGGTGTAATATTAACAGTTTTATTTAATTCTAAAGCTTTAACTACGGTAACATTTAGCTTGTTTGGTGTAAATGTAGATTCGCTGCTACTATCAGGATTTTTCGTTTTCACTTCTCTTCTGCGTTCTCCTATAGGTGTTGATGCACCAGCACAATTAAAACTATTGTCCGAAGGAGGTGTATACGTCGTACTCATATCTACATTATTTTTATCGTTGCTAATAATATTACCTGATATCAACGACCACCTATCATTTTTTACACTGAAAGCAGGTACAGGATTTATATTACTTACTAAATCCTGTTCTACTTGCTCTTCATTCAAAACCAAAGTCTTATTTAACTCATCGTCATCACATTTTAAGGCATCGTTTGAATTTACCCTGACGTCTTCGACCTCAAGAAGGCTATACGGACCAGAATCGCCACGGTCATCAACAGTCACCTTGTTATAAGTAGTATCACAAGTAGGTTTATTGTCCAGAAGGAGATTTACTTTATTTATTGGCGCCAAAATGCCGCAATCCGCGGAGCAGGTAAAGTAGCGCACACCTTTCACGCAGCCGTCGTGTTTACCAACAGCGTCGTCGAGTTCCACTCCGCACCACAAGCCGGTATTAAAGCGCACCTCTCCAACATATTTTAGTTTCCCGGACTGCGCATTCCCTACACACACTCTCTTTCCGATATCTTGTGCTGTAATTCCGCTGCTTGCCGTCGGCTGCGCTGGCGACTGGTTCTTTTCCCGCTTTATGCATTTCATTACAAAAGTTGCCTCCGCTGAGTTCGCGTCCAGTGTCACTGTACAATTTGGATCGGAGTTTTCACTGCCGGTTTTCTGGATTAGTATCGTTTTATTACACTTTCGTTGCGTTGGCGGAGACATGGTTTCAGAGTTAGCAGGCGAAACTGTAATCGTACGATCAATTTCCGGTGTTGCTTTATCATTAGATAAACCAACATCGGAAATCAACATACATGTTTTGTTGGTGTCCTGTTTTAAATTTGTTGGTGGGGTTCTTAGTGTGAGATTAGGGAGAAAACGAAATTTGCCAGGGATTGGAATTCTTGAACCAAATGTCGGGATCCGAGATTCACCCGGTGCCTGAAACAAAAAAAACTACAATTAGAAACAAAAATAACTGTAAATGTTAGTATATTTGTAATAAATAACGGATTTCATAAAATTATTTAATCTAATCGCAAATTTTTATACGCACAATTTCAAAGAAAATATTAACCTATTTTAGCCTTATATAATAATGTACTAACAATTATGAAACAAATTATGAAATATTTTGCACACTTATGCAAATTTGAATTTAAATTATGATTTCTAATCTACATAACACATCAGTACATTATAAGTAACCTTTATATTATACGCAAACGTACTTAAATTCAAATTTATTTGCCGGCTAATATGTTTATTATAAAATTATTGCTGTATCATGTGCTAGTTTATAAATTTTACTATTTTCAGACGCTACAAGAGGATCAGTTCGCCTGTACGGTATGCAACCGCAATAACATTTATGTATCTCTGGTATCGGATCGCCATGGGTTCTATTTACTCAAAAATAAAAGAAAACCAAATATTTTTAAAATTTTAATAAGCTATTCTTCCATATATTTCAAATGATACTTGTAAGATTATTTAGGATTTAAAAAAATAAATAAACTATACTTGTAAAATTACAATAAAATGATCCTACAAATTTTATTTTTTATATTTACAAACTATGTACCTAATTAAAATTAATTAAGTTATATTACATTAATTATTATTGTTTTAACGCTTCCAAAGGGGCCCCTTTTCTGTGACACGGGAGGTGGGACCGGGTCTAAGAGACCCGTGTTAAAAAATACTACCGGGGTATTTTTGTTACAAAATAACAAAATACATAATGGTATGAGAGTTGATGAATTGAATCTTTTTTCCTATGATATCGAACATTTTACATAAAAAAATAAATCAAATAAAAATTTAACTCTCAAAATATACACCAACAAAAAAAAATTCATTATGCTGAATAAATCAGGTCTGTCAGACTGGGCGTCACCTCCGAAGGGTTAGGGGTTAGGAGCAAAAGAATATTTTATAATTTTAAAAGTATCAATCAAGAATCGAAAATATTTAAGTATCATTTAGAATTATGTATTATTAACATTATTTGGGCCAGGTTATTTCATTACGAAATAAAAATCAGATTCATACACCCAACAATGGGTCCTAGTAATAAACCTTAATTATATTTATTTATTTGAAATTATTTTGTGAACATTTTATTACAAGTATTTTTCATAATTTCCCAAGGGAAATTTAATTTTTTTTAATATTTAATATTTAGGTACCTACATCGTTTTTTTAATAAAATTTTAATGTTGTAATTTAAATATCTATCGTATTCCTAAACATGCCAAAGTAGAGAAACAATATAAAAAAATGGGAAAAATATATAAAAAGAAGTTAACAAAATACGTATATCATCAAAAATATTTAATTTGGAGTAAAAAAAAAAAAATTAAAAATCTCTCATAGCAAACAGCAACAAAACGAAAAAAAACCCAGACTTTTTCATGATTGCCTGACTGTTGGCTATTCTGAATTTGTTTGTTGAAATAATATTTAATGACTCTAAAATTTTGCATAAATATCGTGACGTCAGGATAGGTCATTCTGGCATAGGGAACCGAAATACGTTGCAAATCAAATCCGGCATTATTTTCAATGTAGATGTCACTTGTCATCATTGTCATTATTAGCAAAGATAGTAAACATCACTCGTGTGTTTATTCGATTTGTGACATCCATCAACGTCACCGTTTTGCAGGAAAAATTTTAATTGCATTATTATGCGTATAAAAATACGAAGAATATAACATTTTCATTTTAATTTCATTTATTTATATTCAATATTTATGGATACTAAGTAATTTACAAAAATTCGAAGAACTGGCCGAGCCTATTACGACTAATTGCGCCATTATAAATGGATCCGGAAATGAGTATTTGGGGACTTTTAAACATTTTAACAGCAAAAACCAATTCCAATTATCATTAAATTGCAAAACGGGAGAATCATAACCTTCGCTGTAATAGACAGTAAATAATAATGGAATGAATTAGCATTACCATCAGGAATTCCATTAAATAAGGTCATTCACAACCCCTTGACGTGAGATTGACCTTGACTGCATAATACACAAGGTATTCATATGATTACAAGTTTAACACTTCGCGCGCACCACGGACCACGGCAGACAGGTTGGCACGATCGTCGTTTGTTCTCGGATCGCATAACAAATGTAAGACGACCTCCAAGGCACTCTACATAGATCAGTTACAGAAGGTATAAATAATGCAAATGTTATTATACACCAGCGACGATTATCATAAATAATAAATAACAAACCCATTTAAAAACGAATTATCATCACGTTTTTAAACTAGCTCTGATGAATCTGCTTTGAGCGATTTTTGACGTTGATCCAATTGAGGGTACTCTACCACAGTTAAAATTTAACTATCTTAAACCACAAGAATACATAAATTAATGAGTATTAGTACAAAAATTGTTTAAATTTTAATTCGTTCGCATAAGGCGAGTTCTTTTATTCACAAATGGGTCGTGCGCGATGCAGAAATTCACCAATGGGTTTTTTTATTCAGCGCTTTAGATGCAATGAATTTCAATATAGCGTTCCTCTTTTCACCGATTAGTTAAAAAGAAATCTATCGGATCCATCAGGTTTGAGTGTCGATGGATTTGATTATTTCTGATGAATTAATAGTGGGGGTATAGTTTTCAGGTTATGTTCTCAAGTTTGTTGATGTTTTAGCCGGTAGTCAGTGAAGAAAAGTCGTGAGTTATAAATGTTGTAGATATAATTTCATTGCCATTTATCTTTTTTTTTATTTTTTTAATTATTAATAGAGTTTCTAAATTGTCACTACTCAAATAAGTAAATTGGGAGCTTTCACGCAAAACTATTGTAGATGGCAGTAGTGTTGTAGTGTTTCAGTCCCAAATATTTTAATATTTAGAAGTTTACAGTGTATGCAAAACTAGACACTGTTATGAGAAAAGTTTGGTTTTTGTTGTTGTGCGCATCAGTGCGCATGTGACGCACATGCGTATTGTGTCATTTCACATGTGAGTTTCAAATACCAAAACATTTGTGGATTGTTTGCTGCTTTTACTGTTTTACTACTGTTTTATTATTGTAATTCTTTAACACAGCATTACAGCATTTTAAAACTGTATATAGGTTATTTTTTATTTTCAACTGCCAATACGTATCTGGCATTTCCACGTCAAACATACGGTGAGGGTAAAAAAATTTCTCAACATTTTATAGTTAGAAAATCGGTCAGCGAGCGTCTTTTCTTTTCTACTTTGTCGCACATGAGCGGCAAAGTGACATTTTGCGTTGACAAAAGCGAGTGCAAATACTTGCTTTGTATATAGACTTTAGAAAAATAAAAGTGTACGTTTATAATGCTACAAGAAGCATATTAATATACAAAACTGCCAGTCATTCAATGACAAGATTTAAAATGCGACGTCTTTCTTTGTTTCCTGAAAACTTCAATTTTTTTTACATGCTTGGTTTTTGTAACAAATTCTCAATTATATTCAACTGCGTACTTTTGTTATACACATATTATTGAACAAGCGTGTAATGGTGGCTATTACTCAAGAGGATGAAGAATAGGGCACGAGCCCCAGGTACTAAATGAATAATAGCAATCACATACAAGTAGCATACTATTTACACATCATCTACGATTATGTAATGGGACGTTGCACTTCTTAGTCTGCACATATTCGCGAATTTAGCCATTTTAGAAAATAAACAAATTATTATACCTACTTCAATGCAACATGTTTTTACGCAATCACAATAGAATATTACTACCTTGATTACTACTGTTAAGCCGGGTTTACATTGGTATAGTAATTGCGGATTAGTTGCTTGTACCAGTAACTTGCAACAGTTACTAACCTAGTGTAAACCCTATAGGACAGAACTTGTACCAGTACTTGCACAGGTAATCAGGACAGGCAAGTGGATAGCCTCCCAGGCTATCTACTTACTAGTGGACATTCATACTTACAAGTGTAGACATCCACTGTCTTGTATCCGAGACAGTAGGCTAGCCAGGTTAGCTACTAGTACATGTAACTAAGCTTAGTTACTATACCAATGTAAACTCGCCTTTACCTACAAATTTGTGCTGTTCTGTTAGTAGGTAATATGAATTATGAATGACATTATTTGTCCAAAAACGAATAATATGAGTGAAATATTCAACACAGTTGTAGATAAAATATGTAATATGTGAATATTTTAGAAGTACAAACAATATTTTTCATTAATATTTATTCATAAAAATGTTATGCGCACAAAAATTATTCAGATCTAGTGATAAAGTTTTGCATAAAATTTTCATAGACCGTAACTTCTAATATATAATTTCCAAATGACCTTAATTGCGGTGCACCGACATGTAGTTCCTTTCAATTTTACTCGTTTAAAATAAAAATCCCTTATACGCATAGCATACGTGTTTTCTCTGACCTTAAATACCGGTATATAGAAGATATCTTACCAAGGATACTAAAATACTACACATACACTTTGAGATTTTTCGCAACTCGCAAATCATTTTAAGTGAGTTAACATTGACAGAATAATTTTGTTTTGTAGTTAACACTTCCCATATTTACCACTGTCAACATACTCAACATAGAAATGAATGGAAGAATTTTCCATTAGAGACAATCAACAGTGCATGATATTTTAATGGATTTAAAATTTGATAGCGTATATTATGTATTTTTATAATTAACGGATATATAATATATAAACTAACATTCGAGTACAATACAATGAATTTTAATTTTTGTTGACGTATTGTTTAATTACATTTTTAATTTTATAATTTCGCGTAATATAAATAATAATATTGTATTAACGTTGTCTTTTTACCTCTCGCTAAGAGAGTTATTGGATTCATGCTAAAATTCGCATATCCAGATTTTATTGAATAAGCACGATTTAAGGTTCCTAGAATCCGATTATAACATTTTTAAAATGAAGTCGTGTGTGTGTGTGTGTGTGTGTGTGTGTGTGTTGTGTGTGTGTGTGTGTGTGTGTGTGTGTGTTGTGTGTGTGTTGTGTGTGTGGATGTGTGTGTGTGTGTGTGTGTGTGTGTGTGTGTGTGTGTGTGTGTGGATGTGTGTATGTATGGCTGGATGTTGGAGGGACGATTCCTCAAAAACTATAAGACTTAAGACCTGTTTAACTATGAATTCCTCAATCTGACATCCCTGGGAAGAGCTGAAAAGGTTTTGGTAACAATTGGACAACCGGCAGTAGTAGTTTCTTAGAAAAATTCTTCTAAATATAATTTTTTGGAAATTTTTGTTATTACTAATATTGAAGAACCAAATTCTCGATCTAATACACTTAAATTTTTTATTATATCTTGTATAAATTTAGAGATAAAGACTCTATAATTTATAGAATAAACTAATCGCAGAGGCCAAGGCACTAAGGAAACCAGTTGACAAATTCTAATGTTTATAACATGACACGTGTCATTGTCAAATATCAACAGTTTTAGTGACACTCTGATAGCTGTTTCTGGGAAGTATATTTAACTTTTCTTATTGTTTTATTAATTAAATATTTGAAGTTATAGGTAAAATTGTGGTAAAATGCATATATCCATCAGAAATACCGCCAATCTGGCTAATGAATTGGAAGAATCTCTGGCACTGAAGAACCAAATTCTCCATCTAATACTTAAATTTTTTATTATATCTTGTATAGGTTTAGAGATAAAGACACTATAATATATAGAATATTCTAATCGCAAAGGCTAAGGCACTAAGAAAACCACTTAACAAATTCAAATGTTTATAACATAGTTTGTAAATGACATATGTCAGTGTCAAAAACGAACAGTTTTGGAGACATTGTGATAGTTTTTTCTGCAATACAATACCTACTTATATAGCCTAATATGAAAATGGCGAGAGGCTTGTGCTGGCCACAACAGATTTTTTGTCTATCATATAGAGTTTCAATATTTTATTTTAAATAAAATAAGTAATTAAAATAACTATTTACATATTTAAATTAACGATTTTTTACAAAATATTTATTATCTATTTCGAGTTAGTTAAAATACTAAATTAATATTTGTAAATTATACTAAATTATTAGACATATTGCCTAATAAAATAATATCTAATTATAATTGGACAAAATTTCAATTCATTTTTTTCTGTGTACTTCTTTAAAGCTGCCAATCAATCTTCTGTTGTAATTATCTCAAATTAATATCTGGGAGTCTTAATAACTATCAAAGCTGTCAAGTTAATTCCCTATAACTTAAAAACTGCCAAAGCTGTAAAACTAATTATTTGGGAAGTTAAAGATTGTCAAATTAATGTCATGATGTCAAATTATAAATCATGATTCAAAAATTCTCTCTATGATGAATTCTATCTTAACTCACAAAAATTCTATAAAATATTAATTAAGTTTTAACTTAATTTTTTTAAATGGCACAAAAGTGACGCCTCGTAGACACCCTCACGGTAAAAATATGTCATCATTACCGAAATCTGTGTACAACGCAGTTTGGTACACTCAGAAATGGGTGATATGCTGTGATGATCATCTCGATATAGCGATCCGAGTTCACTGTAACAGCTGTCGCATTAATGATAACGGACACCATATGCAAGATGTTTTCCACACTGTCACTCAAGCAAAAGTATCAATTTTGTGACGTTTTAAAATGTTCGTCCTTTCTGCCCAACGCTGTATCTCCTTTTTAAAGACGGATAGCAATTTTATCAAATAACCAAATTTATTAAAGAATGATCAAAAAGGAGTTATATTAATAAATGTGTTATCACTTCCGGTTCTAGACTATGTGGTAAGTAGGTAGTAACTTTGAAATTTTAAAATCAGAATAAACTTTATATTATTACAATATTGAATAATGGTGTATAAATTGTACGCTGTATTAATAAATAATAAAATGGCGGACGTTTGAAATATATCATATAATAAATGAAGAGCGTGTTAAATTTTATTTGTTTTTGTTGTTCGGTTAACGATATATACATAAAAGAGTATTTTTGAAATATTTATATTTATGGAAAAAAAAGCAATTAAAATCTCACTTTTTTATTTTTTTATTAAATATTTCAAACGTCCGCCATGTTATTATTTCGTATTTCATAATATAACATTCTGTAGTTATTTAGTTAAGTTCCTAATTATTACGAAGTCGGTTTAACTAGAGCGAAGTTGCCCCTTTAGTAGATCATTTTAAAGATGCTTTTGTTTTGTTTTCTTTTTTTTCGAAATATTCATAGGTCACTAGATAAATCCATAAAATCAAATTTTGTTGATTTTTATTTTTACAAATAAATTCCAAATAAAAAATAATATGGAATTTTAGTTTGCACTTCTTTATGACAATTTTTAATTTGCACGAACAACGATGCTCAAATTTTTCGCAGTTTGGTTTCATGGTTTCTAGTTATGATGTCAAAGTTGTGATTTTGATATGAACGCCATATTGGCAAGTTACACTATTGAAAAGAGAATCTTCTTTGCTTCCCAACTATGTATAATTTAGTGTTGCTGTATAAATGAGTAGTAGTTTCAGAAGAAAAAATAAAAAAAGTCGTAAAATACCCATTCCCGGCTTCTTCTTTACTCTGTGCACTTTACCTTTTGAGCTAACATAGCCCGTAAATTGACGTAAATTTATCAATCTTGCAACATATGTTACCGACACATTCCCAATGTAAGTACAAGATGTTTGATGGCACGATTGAAATGTATGTCACTGCTAGGCTGCTAATTGAATGTAGCCAAGTAACAAGTCGTTTCTATTCTTTTTCTAGGGGAAAATCACTGTTCCATTCCGATATTACTTTTACTACATCGTTCAACAGAAGGATAATGTTTTGCTATAAACAAAAAGAGTCTATAGATCGAGATAAATTTATACGAGTGTAAAAATGTCACCGTAATATATGACTACTACTTTTACCTAAATTGAAGTGGAGAAAGATTCATTTCACACATTATACGTGAGGAAATTTCCATTTATATGAAAGTATAGGTATAATAATAAAAATTGTGCAAACATTTTATCAATGATATTAAATTTCTTAGGTAGGTACATTGCAAAAAAAAATATATATCATTACGGCATATTATCCATTTCTGAGTGTGCCACAATCTACTTTATCGCAGATATCGGTAATGATGATGACATATATTTATTTTATTTTTTTTTTAATTTTATTATATTTTGGCTTCATTATTTTTGTCCTACAATTTTCGGTGATTTATCTAATAAATTAGGTAAGTAAAAAGAAAATTTAAACATATATATAGTTAATTTCTTTATTTATGTTTAGTTCAATACTAAATGTAGTCATTTAATCTAAATTTGTATTTAATTTTACTATAATTTGTTATTACAAATATAGAAAATTTAACTAAATCAACTTAGATAATTTAATGAAAACATATTTGTAGACTGAAAATTACAGATTTGTTTAGTTAATTTAACTACAATTTAGATGGTTATTTTTTCCTGTGTAGAAGGTAAGTATGGTGAAGCTCATTATTGTTAAAGGGAATAACAATAAAAATAGCGTTATTCCTCTACCAAATGTTATCAAACAGATTAAATTATACAATGGAAACAATACAATATAATCAAAAGACATTCACAATGCTGTACTGTTAAATATTACATAGCCACATGTTATAGATAACATAAAACTATAATGGTAGACAATAAACAAACAGGTCGGCTACTTGAATTCACTTGCAGCATAAGGTGACCGAAGTTAAGTGAATTTATTAACAGTAACATATGTTCAGGACATACTTCCACGTACTTAAGTACATGCGTATGAATAAGTGCAAAGTGTTTGCTGTATAAATATGATGAGCAGCTACTTTCCTTATACTTCGTAGGTGCGGAATTTGTATAATGTCCAGGATAATGTGTCCAACATGGGGATATCAAGAATGGAGTCCTCCACCATAACAAAAAATAATAAAATGTTCATAGCGATTAAGATAATAATAAATAAATTTTTAATAATAACTTTACGAGATATTTGAAATTTGTTTTCAATGTCACTGTGACGTCACACTATTGCTATCTTTCTCTCGGTGCCTACTAGAGAGAAAGATAGGAGTGTCGCAGTGAGGTCATTTTGTATTAGAATCGAAGAAAAACTCGAATAAATTTTTTTCTATGCCAGCAGACTAAAAAATTACAATAAATTTTTTTATTAAACTATTTTCTCAATTTCTAATCGTTAAGAAGTTACCTATATGAAAATTAAATATTGGTGAAGGTCGCCACTTAGTACAATTATTTAATGACCTAAAGGTAAACAAAAAGTGTCATTCAATCGAAATCTCAATTTATAGTTTTCGAGATAGTAGAGGTAAACCCACTATACAGTGTCCCACACTCTATCTTCAGTGTAGCGGAGATAGCCAATGTTATTCTTATGGTGGTTTTCTGTACTACGTTGCCAATTTTTCAATGTAATATTGAAATATTCATAAATTTTCATTGCTATACCAAAATTAGTTAACACGGTACAATTTAAGTTTTATGAGGGTTTCTTATTTACCCAAGGGCTTGCGGTATTCACCCGAAATTTGTTTGCAGTTCTAAATAGTTTTATATATATATATATATATATTTGTACCTGTAATAAGTAATATTTCAATATAATATTTTAAAACCGCCCAGCATACTAATCTTGATCAAATGCATTAGAGATTAGAATATTAAAATATATAAATGCAAATTGGAGATTATAAAGAAAGAATAAAGACTTATGAACTATGTAAAATATATGCAGTATTTCTATCAAGCCTAAATATTAGTAAATTATCAAATAAGAAGATATAAATTAAATAAAAAAAATAATGCTTAATAATTTTAACTCTTTTTGAAATTAAAAATCTATTTACTTTTAATACATTTCAATAACAAATAAATAAACAAAATTACACAGAAAATAAATGTAAAGTTCACCATATAATATGTCGACATAAATACCATAAAACATAAAAAAAATTTTCTTCATTAATATGACATTGGGATAATGTATCGTAGGAGGAACACAAAAAACAGGGATTTCAAGTCGTCAAATCTATCTGCTCCAGTCGGCAAGTATAGTGTTACAAAAATCCACTGTAGAAAATATAGTGTTAATTATTACATGTAGCTATATATCTTTTCGTAGAATAGAAATATGTAACATAGGGAATTTATATTGTTGACGACGATTGTAAAATGTCCAATTAAGTACAAAAATGTTTTATATTTTTTACTTTAAATTAACTAGAGTTTATATGTTAATTAGATTCATTTACCTATGCTTGTTATGTTTTTATAACTTACTTATATTATGTGTTTGTATTATTTTATATATTTGTAAATGATTAAACTGACCAGTTTATTATTTAATTTAATTTTTTTTTCTTTTCACGCACCGGTTTAGATTCACTGAAAGTACATCAAACATCAGTCATAAATACATTCAATGAAGTACCCAGAATATTTCATCTCTTTTTGGGCATCTATTTTGTTCTTTCTATCTTGTACACTTACAGCAGGTAAATATGACAACATGGTACTCCATAAGACCCTATACTGAACATAGAGTGTGGGACACTGTATAGTAAAACTTATTTTTCATTTATGTAAAAAATTGTACTGACAAAAATAAGTAACAAAAAAGCTTAATCAACATAGATCTGATCTTCAACTGTTTCCGAGATAAATGAAAAATCGAAGAAAAACTGGCAATGATAGTGATCGAGCAAAATTTTGTCTGTCATAAAACAACAATAAAATTTTATATGAAACATTTTTCTCAATTTCTAATAGTTACGAAGTTATATGAAAATTAAATATTGCCCAAAATCGCCGCAACATTTAACTTAGTACAATTATTTATTCTTTTTAAAAAAAAAAACAAAATCACATCTAAGATGACATCTGAAAGGTAAACAAAAAGTATTATTTAATTAAAGTCATAACTCATAGTTTTCAAGACAGCAGAGGTAAACCCCGTAAAAACTCATTTTTCATTGCCTCATATCTCGGAAATTATTGAAGATCGGAGCCATGTTGATTAAGCTTTTTTTTACTCTAAAAAATGTTACACTTTCTTTAAAACACCCTGCATACATTTTTATGTGTGCAATGAAATAAATACATTCAAATTATTCAAATACATAGTAATTTTGTAACAACGATCTTCGCTTACTACGAACCATTTTTGTCAGTCACTTGAGGTTCGTCTATAAGTGAAGATTACTATACAGGCCATCCAGCGAATCAAGCGGTTTACGTCATCGTTTAGGGATTTTTGTAATTTTCTTTATTTTTTTAAATATATTTTATTAACGGTATTTTATTGGTTTTTTATTATTATCATGTATTTGACACCTTTAATAGAAATAATTATATTTGGATATATTATTATTAAGTAAAATTTTGTAAATTTTTGCAAAATGACGTTTGATTATATTTTTTTAATATTGGTAATTCTGAACATGTATATTACTAAATATTATATGTCTATATTATACTTTTCAACGTGTATTGTGATTTCATTTTGTTTTTGGTTTCGTTGTTCATTGTTAAAATGTCAAATGCTCTGTCATGTCAAATTCAAGAGCTTGTAGTTAATTTATTGACTTATTTTGAAAATGAAGAATAGATTGGTGGGTTTTTACTTTCACTGAAATCTAATATTGAGGTAATATTTGGTTCTATTTGTTAGTAATAATTTGAAAATTAAATCTATATATGTACAACGTGTGGCAAACGCTATACGCAATGTACAGAAACAGTGAGAAATTGTATGATATGCAGTATTCTGTATTTTTTTAAGGATCTCACATAATACTAGATAGTTTTTTGCATATACTACAAGAATGAAGTATTTATAACGGCGTAAGCAGTATCGTTCGGAATATTTTAAATAAAATTGGATTTCGCTGGTAAAATATTATACCAGATGTGTTTTTAAGAAAAATTTGGATTTATGAAGGCAACCCACAGATTTTAATCCGTTTTACATGCTCATGTAAACTTTTTAACATATGACGTCATTGTTTCTAGTGATATTGTATTTATGACGTAAACCGCTTGATTCGCTGGATGGCCTATACTTGATATGTACTTAACTTATCGAATTTTAGTTTCAAAAAACAGGCTTTAAGCTATATAAATCTAACTTCCACATTATAATTTCTACCCTTCATAACCCATTAGACAATATTAGCAGCTAAATCCTCCCGTCCCTTAAATTTAATTATCACCAACTACCCACACTATCTATTATACCACCCTAATTATACTTCCAGTCACGTTCCCCACATACTGTCCGCAGGAATTTCGGTCAATACTCTACTTTCATCCCCTTCGGATTCGTCCCTTGCGTGTGAAACGTTATCGCGTGACACGAGAAACGTACTTGTCAATTATGCCTTCGTGAATGGTGAAAAGGAAAACTAGTTTCAACACGATGGAGATGTTAACCAATGATAAAGAAGGTGGTTGTTGCCCTTTTGCTGGCGTTGCCAAAGGTCAGGGAGGTCATAAATTACACGAATTGGCAAATTTTCAGAATGATATTATAGATATAAAGAGAGGATTATGAAATATTATATCTGAAGTTCATGAGTTATATTTTCAGTCTGTTCTAGTTAAATACCTTTTGATTTATCCTGGAATAGTCTGTGATTTTTTCCACATTTTTGTATTATCAAATAAAACTATAATACAAACTTATCGGAGAATTCAAATTTTAATAATAGTTATTAGACTTTTTAGCGCAGCAAACGAAGAATTGACATTATTAAGTTCCAATTAACACGTGTTGTTTTAATTACAATCAAAGTTACAATATTTTTTCGTTTATCGTATATTTTATTAAATTGCAGAAAATCTATTTTTTTCTGCACGAGTCTTTTTAGGTTAGCACCGTACTTATGCTGAAACACTGAAATATATACTAACTGGAATGCGCGTACGAACCGTGACTGTGAAGCATATTGAAAGCTTGCTGCTGGAGTAGTCGGCAAACATCGAGACAGTTCGTGAGTAGACGGATATTATTTCGTGTGGCGCATGTTTAAATAAATGAAGCATAATATGAAAACAAAGCGATCAGCTATGATACGAGTTATTCGGCTAGGTTCGGTTCGGCACGAACGTGCGCGAACAGGACCAGCCATTATTGTTCAATGAGGCTTCAGTGCAGCGTACGGTGATAGGTAGAGTATGCGAGTTCCAGTTAGTATACCGAGAATTTTTTTTATCAGTGAATAAGGGCGTATGTCATTACCATAGTTACATTTAAAATGATTGACAGCAATGTATTATCGCGTTTTTTTTTTAAACTGGACATAGGACGTGACATTTAGTATATCTGTCAATGTCATCAAATTGTCATATTTCAAAATGTATACAGTTGAAGAAAAAGTTCAAATTGAATGGTATAATTCTATACTCTGACATAAGCCTAAGGCAAGAAATAATTAATATAAATTATATTTTATCCCTATTTTCTAATTGATCAATATTTATTTTGTCACCATTGTAAATACAATTTTTTAAATGGCCCCAAAGAAAAAAAAAATCGTTTGGTGCAAGATCTGGTGGCAGGCCACTCCACTTCTCCACCACGTCCTATCCAGCGTTGGGGGAATACCTGGTGCAGATATAAGTGAACATTTTGACGACTCCAATACCTGCAATTTTGTGAATTTACTTCCCGATTAATATAAAATATCGCTTCATCCGTAAATAAAATTCGATCCCGTAATATTTCCCCACTATTAATTTTGTTCATTATATCTTCGCAAAAGATATTTCTTCGTTCTATATCGTTGTGTAATAACTCTTGGTGATTTTGATATTTAAAACTCTTAAAATGTTCTTGTCTTAAAACCTTGTATACTAGTATTCTTAATTTCAGAAAAAAAAAAAAATGTTGACAGGGTGTTGTCACTTTCAGTTAATTGCATAATTTCTTGTTTCTTTCTATTAACTACAGTACTTGGTCTGATTTTCTTCTTGTGTTGTTTATTGACGTATCCTTTAGTTCTGTAGTCATTGTAAATTTTTCTCATAGTTGTTGGACTGGGTCGCTTATTAAAAGTTAATGCACATAAGTCAGAAACTTGTTGTAGACTCGTTATAATTACTCCAATTTACAATTTGAATTTAACTGTATACATTTTGAAGTATGACAATTTGATGACATTGACAGATATACTAAATGTCACGTCCTATGTCCAGTTTTAAAAAAAACGCGATAATGCATTGCTGTCAATCATTTTAAATGTAACTATGGTAATGATATACGCCCATGTTCACTGATAAAAAAAAACTCTCGGTATATTTCAGTGTGCTGAAACCATTGGTCGCGTTCAGCACCTCTCATCGCTGGCATCGCTGACCTCCGAAGTTTGACGAACACAATGAATGGACGAATGTAATTGGCCCAGCAATTGCATTCGGCAATCATCAGCACGTAGCCGTGCTCATCGCTGCCAGCGCTGCCGGGGTGCTGAACGCGCCCATTCATTCATTTATTCATTCTTATCGTGCATTGAAATAGGAGCAAGAAGCACTTGCAAAGCACTTTCTGGATGTGTAATAAAAAGAACACAAACTTTTTTTTCGCTGATTTCTCCCTAAATATAATAAATGAATTTGATTTCTTGTTCTCAAAATATTCAGTCGAATAAATACTAGGAATTTACGTAGCTATACCCAAATCATTCAAGCAGCCAATGCACGTCATTAATAAAAATTGAATTTTAGTAACTAGATGTGTGACGTCATGTACTGCTACGTTTGCAGAGGTTTTAGAATCTTTATGAAAAGAGTTATACAGATTGCAATCTATATTATCGACATGTTCATGAACTGTCACATCTACAAAATACTATATTTTCGTCACTGTCCATTTCTATTTAAATTATTTTATAATACTAACTTTATTTATACTTATGTATGCCATATAAAGGCAATAAATAAAAGTGAGCCGAATTTCAAAGAAATATACCAAATTCTTCTGATTGATTAGAAGTGCTATCTTTGGCAGATTCACAGATTTTTGGTTTGCGTTAACGGTCACGTTGTGTCGTTGCATTGAGTTTAACATTACTTTATTATTAATAGACCTTTACAACGCACAAAAATGTTTCAAACACGATACAAATATTTTTCAAATAATAACTTTGACAGTATGAACATACAAATTATCAATGTTGTCAACTATAGCAACAATTAAACGAATAATATGACGTTGACGTACATTATTTATATATTATTCATGTCATATACGATAAGTAATGAACTCTACTATTCATCTTAATAATTATTATATAAGGCTATACACTTTTTGACGGTTAAAAATAACTAAAATTTTATTTCATTTTTCACTATGTGATTTTAATGCATTAAGGTTTTTACACTAAGTGATGACGTGCATTGGCTGCTTAAATGATTTGGGTATAACATCAGAAGAATTGCATTTTAAATGACTTGATTTATAAATATAACCTAAAAAATCAACAAACATTTTTTTAATTAGTTTTGTATTGCAATTTCAAATACAATACGTACATTTAGCTTAAAATGTGTTCATGTCCTCTTCGTTAACTGCTTAGAATACATATATTTATATGTGTTTATGTACAGCCAGATTTAATTGGCTTAAGCTTCGTACTCTAATTTTAATACCCCGGGCCTGTACATTTATTACGCCCTTGGTATACAGATACATAAACAACTATTTTAGTTAATTAACCCCAAACTTATTCGTAATCCCGTATTAATTAGAGTATACAATGAGAGCAACGAACTTTTATAAATAATGTACTAAGTCGGAAGGGAGATATTCAAATGCAAAATTACACAAAGTAGACTTACTTAATAAATAAAATATATTTTTAAAGTTAAACAAGAAAATATGCAACAATAAATCTTCGAACATAAATTTCTTATCGAAAATATTTCAAACAATATTATGATTTATACAGAAATTTTTTTGTCATAGGTATTTGTTTCCAACGAAGAATTTTGCACAACTTCCGTCGATATTAAAAATAAATACTCTTGTTTTCAATTAGAGTTAATTATAATTTATAATACCAATAATAAACATTTAATCCATTATGTATAAACAATAGCTGACGTATTGACTATCAATCTATTAAGCAAATGGCGATTGATTAATATTTATTGAAATAAGCGACAACAGTAAGACACTCATGGTATATCCTAATACATTATTTATAATCTTATATGAAAACCTTCAATGTGAGTGTCCAAAAGTTATTTTTAGCAAGAAATCTTCCATACAAGAGTTTATTTTCATTGAATACAAATTCAATAGGATAAAATTAAATTAAATTTTCGTACTCACTGCCTAGAAACTTATGTTTCCCGCAGCCAACTCACAATCCGAAAGGCCATATTCCCGCGCTATTGTTTTACTTCCCGCACTAGTGTCTCAATGGAAACTACTTTGATCGAGTAGCTTAAAAGTGCTAATTTATTTTTTATATTTTTGTACATTACAACAAATTTAATATAAGAACATAATAATTTAGGAAAATTAATTGAAAGAATAAAAATTATTTAAATAAAATCAGAATCATTGGTAATTTTGACATTTTAATACTACTAACGCCATCTATTAGAAACTAATGTAATGAGAATCGAGAATGATGAACATGGCACATGGCGGCTGTATGTTGCACACAATATTAAAGATAATATTAGTAGGTATTAATATACAATAAAAACAACATTATTATTATTAATAGGTATAAGAATATATTTTATTTAAAGATAATTTAATATGTATTCATACTTTTATTTGTTTTAGATAGTGATATGTTCCTAAATTTATAACCAAACTACTATACTATCAAAATAAAATAAGATCTTAAATTTAATACATTATATTTGAATCGATTATATACAGTTTGGTATTGCAATAATTATTATATATTTATATTTTGTATCTGACAATTAGTTAGTGAAATTGATGGCTCTATTTGATGCTACATGTTCTGCGTAACATCTATCGAAGGTAGAACAGTTTTACAATTAATTCGTTCGTTACAAAAAATCTTGTACAATACATATGCAAAAATACCTTGAAAAACTCGCTCGCGTTGCTCGCTCGTACTTCAAACAAAGGCTCATGCACGGAAGTTCTCGTTTCCGCATTTGTATTGTAAATAACTATTAAAAACAAATATATTTTTCTGAATTATAAGGAATTTCAAACAAAATCATTAAAAACAAATGAATATCAGGTAAATGTTCCAAAATATTTTCTTACACAAAGAAGGTACAAATATCATGGTAAACGAATAACGTATATAAAGTTTCAAAATTTTGAAAAATAAACAACTAGCTTAAT
Source organism: Ophonus ardosiacus (assembly GCA_943142095.1). Classification (NCBI taxonomy): domain Eukaryota; kingdom Metazoa; phylum Arthropoda; class Insecta; order Coleoptera; family Carabidae; genus Ophonus; species Ophonus ardosiacus. The sequence goes on along the minus strand of OW964823.1, from coordinate 14,208,096 downwards.
TTTCGATGAACCTATTTTTACTTCCTTGTACGAAGTAAAGAAAGTATTGTAATCGCGAAAAATTTCGGTTTCCAGATTTCAATGGAAATATCCATTTTGACCATCCCTGAATCCATTTTGACTAATTTCGTCGTGACGTCTGTATGTACGTATCTCGCATAACTGAAAAACGGTAAGCCGTAGAAAGTTCAATTTTTTTATTTAGAACTGTTATAACATCTAGTTGTGCACTACTCTTTTTGGTCATTACATAACTTCCGGAAGTGGTACTTTACTTGAAGCCTATAATAGATTTTTATGAAAAACTATATTACAATATAATCCAAAACTTTTCAAATTTGGTATATAAGACTTTTATTAATGGGAAAAAAACATAATAGATTTTGATTAAAATGGTCTAACCGGAAGTGATACTTTATTTGAAGCTGTTATTAGTTTTTCTTGAAAAAAAATGCTGTTATTTTGATTTTAGAAAGAAATGCTCCAAATAAAAGTTTTGGAGAATTGCATCTAACACATCACGTATGATTAAATTAGCTCTTTGTATAAGCGAGATATGTATAGTAAAATTTTTGAAAGAAGTCCGATCAAGGCCATCTACGAATTGTATCTATGAATTAAGATTTTGTGCTGTCAAATTTAGTAGTCTTTTACTTAGTTTTTATGAGGGTACATAATATCTTGTGTACCTCATAAAAAGTATGTAAACGATACTACTAAATTTGACAGCATAAAATCTTAATTCATAGATGCAATTCGTAGATGGCCTTGATCGGACTTCTTTCAAAAATTTTACTGTATATTAAAAATTATGTACTTTTTGGTTTTTGTAATTAGGTTTGCTATGTATTAATAAAAAAATTAATGTCAATGTCAAATATGTGTAATTTTATTATTGGGTCTGTTATAATACATATTTTAATTATTAACAAAATATGTATAGTTTTTAACAGGCGTACAAGAAAGTCATGTGGTGTCCACATTAGATTTTTTTAATTACCTACTCGTATTTATACATGATACGAGGTAAAAGACCCTTTTGCTTTTTGCTTGTACTTAAAAATTTGCCTTTTATTATCTTCTACCATAAATTACTGTTTTATTCATTTCGAAACAATCAGTTGCTTCCGTCTGTATTAATTATCTTTTAAAAGCAGAAATAAAACAAAACAGCTGACATTTAAACTCTTAATTCATGAAAGTCTTATTTAATTGTAGAAAAAATCTCTACTCCCAATGCAGACATTACTGCTGAAGAAGTTTATTGAAGCTGTGATTCAATTCTCGTTCGCCTTTTTGTATCGGAAACTTCGTTAATTCTCGGAAATGAAATTTTTTTGAGCAGCACAATACCCTTTAATCAGTTTTTTTCTTTACACTGAAATGAAAAACAGCAGGCGAACAACTAGCATCTTGTATTGTTTTATAGTTTATCTACATCATTCTAGCATATTTGTTGTACACTCGTTAAGAAAGTTTTTAATAGCATGCAAGTAATTAGTAATTGCACAAAATTGTATAAAATTTATCGAATGTCTTTTTTATAACATAAGAGATAAGAGAAAAAGAGGTTGTTTTGTGCAATGGTATTATAAAAGAATAAAATATGAATTAATCGCTTATTAACTCTCAACATGTAATATGAAATTGATGAGCATGTAAATGCATAAATTATAATTTTCTATGTGAAGAGATTTCGCAATGCAAACAATAACATACGTGTTTAGTGAAAGAAAAGTTATGTGTTCAAATGCTGTACATTATATTTCAACATTGTTACTAATATTTATAACAATTATAACCAATCAGGATGTAAAGAAGTGAAATACGAAAGAATTATAATTTTTAGAATTGTAGAATTGGAGTTATAGTCGGAGAAAAATTTGTCACACACACACACACACACACAAACACACACACACACACATACACACACACACACATACATACATACATATATATATATATATATATATATATATATATATATATATATATATATAAACTAGTAATATCGTATTCTAGGGACCCTGAAACGTGCTTATTCATTAATAACTCACAACCGAATTTCTTGATCAAAGATATTACCGTTCTTACTTAAAGGTGAAGGAAGGTAAAAAAATAAATGAAAAAAATTTATGTAAACAAGTTAACAAAATATCATCAAAAATCTTTAATTTGGAGTAAAAAATTCCTAAAGGTGACGGAAGGTAAAAAATTAAGATCATACACACGTTCGAGTAGGTATGATAATTTTTTGTCACAAATGCACAACCTTGTTCTACTTCATGCACTTCTAACCCTTCTTTTCAATGACACGAAGAAAAACAAGAAAAATGGATCCTGAACCATCCAAGGTTGTGCACTAAAAGTATTAAAACCCAATCCATTATAAGTAACTTTCAAAATAAACACAATTCTTCACTCATTTCTGGAGTGTAGGTATACGATACCAATAAATAGTTGAAATATGCTATCCAGGGATGGCGAACCTTTACGTATCAACGTGCCATTTTTCTAAAAAAAAAATGTTTAATGAGGTCATAGACGTGCCATCAAATAATTTTGACTTTGTGATTATTGGGAAAATAATAATAATAATAATAATAATAATAATAATAATAATAATAATAATAATAATAATAAATACTATCAACTCAAAACCCTTTATTTACTACAAAAAAAAAAAAAATAGGAACATTTTGCAATGTTTCAATTATACGCGTAATTTAAATTAAAGTAAAATTAGTGTGACTTCTGATGTTGCAGACTAGATGACAAATAACATATGTTAGGGTTGTAAGATGTTACTTTTAGCAGAATGCATCCTGAACTGGAGTCATCTGTCGAACGGTTTCTAACCGAGTCTTTAATGTTATTCATTTCTGAAAATATTGACTCGCAGGCATAGGTTGATGAAAATATTGTTAAAATAGCATGAGCCAGCTTCTTCAAACAATTAAATGTGGCTGGTAACGCATTCCATGTTTCCAAAATTTTGTTATTAGCATTTTCACTTATATTACTTGTCAATCTTTCTATTTCAATTAATTCTAAATCTTTCCTTGTTTCAATAAATTTTTGAATCCATATTGAACTAGACTGGAAATCAATCAGCTGCATTTCAAATTCTTCAATTTCCAACCAATCGAATTGGGACAAATTCAGTTTATCAAATGCCGTCACATCAGGGTACATAATAAACTTGAGTATTTCCGATAATTCTTTGAACTGAGAAAATCTCGCTGAAAATTCCTTGATTGAAGAATCAATCACAGAAATAAATTCTTCAGTAACTTGGTCTTCGTCTGGTTTCTCATGTATTTCTAATACATCTAGTGCATCATAATGAATTTTGTGATCAGTGACGTGCCCAAAATATTGTGTCGCGTGCCATTGGTTCGCCATCCCTGTGCTATACCATACAAGGAACAGAAATGCTTTCTTACTGTTTTCGCGGTGTAAAGGAAAATAGCATTCTTGAGGTGTACGAAATTTAATTATTTCACAAACACTACAAAAAAAGTTTGTGATCAACTCAATTTTCATCTTCGACAATTTAATGAATTTATGAATATTTTCTCCCTAAAAGCATGTTTTCTTCTATCATGTTTTTAACAACGAAAATATAAATTTGTACTCCCAGTCGAGAAAATTATATAAAACTCATATAAACATATAGGCCATCACAATCAGTATTAGTATTACGACCATATTTTTGTAATAAAAGTACATGTACATTATCGGATTCTGCATTTCTTTTAACAAAAAGGCGAATTAAAATTCGATGAAGCACTATTTGATTAGAGATAGACATTGTACCCATGTAAGTTTCAAGAAGTTCATTTAATTTCTTATACAGAGGTAGGATAGGGTTTTAATTCGGTCACCAATCGATTTTGCAGTTTAAAGTAGATATTTTTTTTAATATTGTTTTTTTTTATCAAAATATCGAAATTTGATTTTTAACATGATTCTTATACCTCTCTTATTTAGGGAAGTAGGGTAAAAATGTTTTAGCTCGTTTTACTAAGGCTCTATTTTAATAATAGCGCTCTTCTAAAGTTAAACATGCAATTTTAACAAAGGTATTCTAAAAAAAATGAATACCTACACTCTAACCTGTTTTTATACTGTACATTTGTTTCCAAAGAATTCGTGTATTAAAAAAATCGTGTAATAATATACAGAATCATAATAGTTATTTATGGTACAAGTGTGTAAAGTAGTACTTTTACTACAATTTCTTACTACTATTTACACATGAGTTACATACAATATTTTTCCTAAAACCGAAATATTAATGCTATTTCTAATAATACTGAGTGTGAGTATATAGCCATCTTCAAATATTGTTGGTGTTAGTTAACAAGTAAATTAACCGATTGTGCATGTTGCCTATAGCAACGTATTTACTTTTCACGCAATAGTGTTTGAAAAGTGACACTTTACACATTGTAAAGAATGCGTAAAGTATGTATGTATTTTACGCACGGTTGTGGGAAAAATCTATTTTTATTTTATAAATACGAAGAACTGATAAAATATGGTACAAAATTGGCGATTTTCTAAACCGTGTTATATATACATAATCCGTGTAAAAACAGGTTTGAGTGTACATATAAATGAAAAAAAATCTGTTGTGGCCAGCACAAGACCTTCCGTCAATTCGATGTATTTTGTACAAATCCCATACCAAAAGTACCGCGGAACAGTTTCTATATAATATCATGTAAAATCGAACACGAACACATACTATTTTTTACAAATTCCATACCAAAAGTTCATTTGAAAAGGTTCTATAAATCCAATAAAATTATGACATAAACAAACACTACGTAAAATGCACTTGACACATTTCTTTCTGCTTCAGCTTTCCCCTATTTTATTAATGGTCGCTGTTTCCTCTTCTCTTTAGCCTAACACTATAACATACTAATTTTTGATCCCATACTTTCCATATTTGGTTTTGCACTTGCAACAGACATCTATCAATTAGAATTTTTTGAATGAGCAGCTGTTTCCATGATAAATAGCAAAGCTGACTAATTTTTGAAAATTAATTTCTTTATAATGCTTTAACTCTACATCTATTGAATGTGAAGGAAAATGTATAATCAAACCATATAGAGAAGAGTATTTTCTTTAATAAATATAATAACAAAATGTCAAAAAAAAACTTCGTTTTTTTAAGAAAAACTGTTAAATACTTCAAATAAGGGTACTTCCGGTGGATCAATTATAACCAAAATCTAATCAACTCTTCATATGGATGTACAGAAGAGGAATACGAAAGAATTATAATTTTTAGAATTATAGTATTGGAGTTACCGTCGGAGAAAAAATTGTCACACACGGACACACATACACACACACACACACACACACACACACGGACACACACACACACACGCACACACACACATACATACATACATACATACATACATACATACATACATACATACATACATACATACATACATACATACATACATACATACATACATACAGACATCATCTTAAAAATAGTAAATTCGTATTGTAGGGACCCTAAAACGTGCTTATTCATTAAAAACTCACCACCGAATTTTTTACCAAAGACAATAACTTCCTTACCTAAAAGTGACGGAAGGTAAAAAGGGTGAATTTTATTAGCCACCGGGATTTGAACCAAAATCCTTTACCTAGCTGGGGTAACACTCTACCAACCAAGATCTTATATTTAAACTATTTATATATGTCCGTTTTATCCATTTGAAAAGTAAAATCAACTTTTAAAACATCACCCATTTATTTATATCCATCCTATATATTTTACTTCACAATTTTCAACTGCCATCATCACTCCATAACCTCTACATCCACTTCTTTCTTGCTGGTCGTAAGTCCGGCTCTGAGTGGCCATTAGTGACGTGGCGTCAAGGGACAGTCGTTCACCACCACCACCGACGCCGACGCCGACGCCAGTGCGATCGAAGTCAATCAATAATTCAACACGAACGAGGCCTGTCTACCAATACATGCGGTTATCCAACACGAATCCTAACAGGACTGCGGATACGGACACTGATAGAGAATGAGCATTCCAAGACTTGGATTCTAGGATAGTGGGAGTAGATGGAGTTGAAATTGGGTTTGTGTTGATAGAAAAAGACATGAATTGTGGAAAAGGAAAATAAAAGTTCTGTTCTGATGTATGAGTGTTACAAATGTCAACATGAATCTAAAGCAAATAAATAAAATATTGGGTTGATGCGTAAATTCGTAGCGTTTTTTGTTTCTAGGACAAGCGTGCCTTGGAAAGCAATTTTCTAGACATTATGTTAACGTTTTTTTAAAAAAAATATACTACTGTTTACTTGTATATCTTTGAATTTGAAAATTTATGCAAAAATTGTGTAAATATTGTTAAAAGAAATGGAGTGCCAAGTAGAAAAAATCTAATGTGGTCCACACAATACCTCTCGCTTTTTAATTTTTATTAATTTAAATACATGCCTACATGTATACTAATCTTGCAAACTATATTAAGTTCCTTTGCCTATATCTATTGTTTTAAATGATCCATTTCGTTAATGTGTAAGTTGTAAACTAATTTTTGACACTTTATTTATTATTAAAATATTATGTTTTTGTTTGACGCATACGCAAGATGATGTACAAAAATAAATTATTTTATAATTTAATATTTAAAGTTACTTCAAGTTATTTACTAAATGCTATTACCATAGATTGTACCATTATATCCAATTTTTATTAGTAAAAGTTGCTAAAAAATTATATTCAATGAATTTTTTACAATAAAAACTTTTAAAAGCTTGTATAAATTATACTTCCGGTTATCCAATATACAATAAAAACTAATGAGGGAACGATCCACACACACACACACACACACACACACACACACACACACACACACACACGCACGCACGCACGCACGCACACACATCATTGTAAAAATGTTAAAATCGGCTTCTGGGGACATCAAAACGTGCTTATTCACTAAAATCTCTATATGCGATTTTTACCTCCCTTACCTAGGTTAGCGGGAGGTAAAAACTAGCATTTCCGACAATTCCTTTTATAACGTTGTAATTCACATTTTACATTTTGATGTTTGTTAGCATGAGTTACAAATATCTTCTTCATAGTTTTTGACTTGATTTAACCCTGAGGAAGACCATTGTAATGGTCGAAACGTAGGTTCTAATCAAATACTGACTGCAGTTTCCGATTATTTTGTTTTCTTCTCCACACATTATTTTTTACAATTTAATACTTATGGGTGTATTCTAAACACAATCCGTTAGATGTAAACGGACCGTTAAAAAATTAAGCGAATCAAGTAGATTGACATATAACAAAAACATGGATTTTATTATATGTCAATCCACTTGATTCGCTAATTTTTTTTTTTTACAGCCCGTTTACATGTCATGGATTGTGTTTAGAATACACTCATTAGAAGACACATAATTTTTTTGCAACAGCCCTATTAATAATTATATTTAATAAAATTACTTAATTTGATAAGTACAAAAATATTTCTTAAATAATTTATCAAAATTTACTTTAGTAGGTATTTTTTTTACTTTTTTATGCTTTTCCAACGAAAGAAAAAAACAATCACACTATGCCGACCGTCGCGTGACAACATACTTTGTTGTTCATCGTTCGTAACAAGCAGCAATAATACAACAATAGATTATTTTTTGCTATGAAAAAGTTAAAAAGAGTCTACTTTCTTAAATGATTATACGAAAATAAGTTTGGGCCGCATGCTAAACTCGATTTAATAATAATAGCATGAAATAAAAGTGCTCTCACATTACATTATTAATATAAAAATGCCACTTTTAGTAAAACGGGTCAATATTTAGTTAGAAATATGAACTTTCAAAAATTTGAATACACAAATAAAAACTGTCAAATCAATAGGGTCTCCTTCTACCATAGTAACAGAATGGAACATGAGTCATTTATATTAAAACTAAACCTTAAAACTGTATTATACGGACTATCAAACATTAAAAGTTAATTGCTCGTTCCACGATCTCGGTTTTAACTAAAACGCTGTTTTCAGAAATGTCAATTTCAAATTTCAAAATGTAATTTCACCCTTAGATCGATTTATTTAAAAATATTTGTTTGAATACAAACTACGTTCTGCTTTAAAATCATATTTTGATAAATTTGATAGTATTTATTATTAACATTAAATAATGAAATTTGACTTTTCTTAAAACAGTGTTTTAGTTAAAACCGTGATTGTGGTACGAGTCAAAAACTGGCGGAAGTATTTTATTTTTTCAAATGTGGGGAAAGAATTTGACTATTTTAAAACACTTCGCAATGGAAGATTCAAAAACTTTTATTCGAGCTTTTATTGAAGCTAAAATGTCAAACGATGCAATTTTTCAATGAGGGTGCATGTATTTTAATGACTGCAATATTTTTAACGTTTCAGTTCAACTCCGCTGATAGTAACAGGTGCCATTTTTCTTAATATATGCAGAGATAGGAGACAACTTTTACAAGGTCCATAAAAAATAGTGGAGTACCCTATTAATAGCTGTTCGTCTGTGATGCTTCGTTATGAATAATATAAATTTGTTATAGCCATATTCATAACACTCAATCGGTTATTGGATCGGTGGAGATGGAGCAGTCAGGACAACATCCTGTCAAATGATTTCTTAGTTATTATGAAAATAATATAAATAATATCGACACTATATAAAAACAGATTTGCACCTTAAAAAACTCTGTGATTCTGATTATGCATTTATTTCATTTATAATGCGGCACACCCAAATATATTTCCATAAACAAATAGACAGATATTTTAAAAGTATTTCTATCCTTGATATTCATTTTTTTATTTCCTTTTATGATGACAGTTTATACCATTTAAACCAACCACTTTTTGTCCAAATAAGTTCGTAAATAAGATCTAGTTTCTTATGGAAATTTTCATGCTTTTTGTTCAAGTATCATTTTTTGTTACGTGAGCTGATAACACGTAACAAACGCAAGTTTCCTTGACAGCATGATTGTAATTCATGCAGATAGGAAGTAGTATTTTGCAATAACTACGACACTTAAATTTGCAAATGGAAATTCTATGATGTGAAATCGAACGAACTCAGCAAGCTGTAAAATTTATCAGCAAATAAACAAACGATTTTCCTGTAATCGAAGAGTAAATTTTTTATTTGTATTGACACAGTAAAGTGGAGAACTTTCCACATAACAAATGCAGCATTAATTTTAGATTTTCTGTCAAGTTTATTTACATAAGGTATTTTTCACTTATTTAATATTCAAAGACTATGGTAAATACTAACGTAAATATAAATGCATAATGGTTTGTAATACTTTGCATGCATTTTTAATATTTTAACATGTTATAACGTCTAATACATATTATACGGGTAATAAATTTCTTATTCAGGATGTTTCTATATTTATGGATCAAACTTTAAGGGCATATCGTTAGGGCTTGTTTATGATGGATTTAATTTATAAATTTACATTTATAAATTTAAATTTGTAGATATAAAATGTTCAAAAATGCAACCATTTGCTGGTTCAATTTAGATTTACAAATTTTTATATTTGAAAATTTTTAAATCATACCAATCAGAATACAGTTTACTTTCAAATTTATAGCAACAAGTAACTTAATAAACAAATAGTTATTTACATTTGAGTGCGTGTAAGTTGTATTTTACAGCGCGAAAGCTTTGTTTAAGGCACGAGCCCTTAAGGCGAGTGCCTTATTAGCTAGAGCGCTGTAAAATACTTCACGCACGAAAATTGTATCAAATTTTTTGGCCGACGACAATGAAACTCACTGTTTTTAATGAGATAGGTTGTACTTCTGAAAAGGGTTAGTTTAAAATACTGGGGTTAAGTCAATTTCCAAATTTGATTTTACTTACCTTCATTAGAGTACTTCTAGCGAAAATTTATCTATAATAATAGACGTTGTTTATGACTGATAATATATTTATTTGCTGATGTTTTTTTCGTAATAAATAATAGGTAGGTGTCGATATTTGACATTTCAGAAATGTTCGCCTCGCGTATTTGACAGGTATATCGATCGGTGACTATGTCGGTAACGGCGGATTTTTACAATAATGACAGATGTCGCTACCGTGTGTTTGGTTTATATAAATTAATTTTAAATATAGGATATGTTAAAGTTAAAAAATAACTTAAGTAGGTAGTGCTTTTTTACATGAACTTTATTATAGTAAAGATGATTTATTTTCTACATGCCCATAAAAGTCCAGTGTATTTTGATTATTTTACCGCATAGTTAGACAAGTTACAACACAGTAAGCGTAAAATGTAGGTTACACTTGCTGTGAATACAATTGTAAAGTTCCCATTACACTTAAGGAGGGCAAAAATGATATTACAGCTGTTGACAGTATCAAAAATACGATAAAACGTTGGTAATTTATATAATAAATTTAAATGTAATTCATAATGGATATTCAATATAAATTAGGTAGGTAAGGAATTAATTTTGTATGTAGATTTGCACAGTAATTTGTATGACAAGAAAACCGAATCATTCAAGAACATCATATATATGATTGGAATAATTTATAAATCTAAATTGATCATGTACCAGTGCACTAAAACTTCATGAATTATAAATGTTAAGTCATAAATCTAAATTAATAATTAAATCCATCGTAAACAAGCCTTTTAGTACTGACCAAAATGAGTAACAAAGCTTCAATATTTTCCGAGATATAAAGCAGTGAAAAATGCTTACTTGCATTAAATAAGATTTTTTGTTTACCTTTGAAAGGTCATCTTAGATGTTTTTATTTTTCTTTGTATTCTTTTTTTATGATGTTAAATATTCAACAATTGCAGTACACTTGGACGTTTCCTACTTTTAAATATGTATTCATAAATAAATATATTAAACTGTGAACCTATTCACTAACAATAACAAATAAAAAAAAAATCTTGTAAGTTTCGACAAAAATTATCGGTAACCACTGGTATGAAAGATGATATTTTAAAACGAGAAAACTTAAATTTTAATTAGGTAATATTAATACTTTTATTATACCTTGACATTAATGTAATTTACAGTAGCAATTAATTTACTCGCAAGTAAGAATAATTAGAAACTATATAAAAGAAAAGATAAAGGTGCATGTACATGTGGTGACGTTTGATAAATTAATTCTTTGGTATATAAGTAATAACATCAAACTATTAGATTAAATATGTCAAAATTCACAATAGGTAAAATGCACACGCAGAAAAAAGTCCTGAATATTTTTCTTTATTTAATAGCAACAAAACAATAGCTGGAAAAAATATTGCGTTATTCATGAAACAATAATACGTATATGACTCCATAATAAATGGAATTTTACATAGTTCATAATGAAATGCGTGAAAGGTCAAATTCTATGAGTGTAATGAAAATTTATATTAAAAATTCTTATAAATATTTTTATGGAATAAATGAGCTTTATACTGAGTAAAAACAAAAAAAAACTTACAAAATTATGACAAAAAATTGTATTAAAATTAATGCAACAACAAGGATCTGCATTTTTATATCTGTTAAAATATTTACAAATTTCAAATAAAATAACATATTAACAGCAGTACATGACGACACTACAGTACTTTCAGATGAAATATTGTAATCGCGAAAAATTTTGGTTTCCCGATTTCAACGGAAGTATCCAATTTGACCATCCCTGAATCCATTTTGACTAATTTCGTCGTGACATCTGTACGTACGTATTTCGCATAACTAAAAAACGGTAAACCGTAGAAAGTTGAAATTTTGTAATATCTAGTTGTTTTTTTGGTTATTACATAACTTCCGGAAGCGGTACTTTACTTGGAGCCTATAATAGGTTTTAATGAAAAACTATATTATAATATAATCCAAAACTTTTCAAATTTGGTATATACAAGACTTTTATATCAATAGGAATAACATAATAGATTTTGGCTAAAATGGGATAACCGGAAGTGATACATTACCTGAAGCTGTTAATAGTTTTTCTTGTAAAATATTGTTTTATTTTGATTTTAGATTAAATTAATGCTTCAAATAAAAAATTTAAAGAATTAAATTTTTCTTCAAGCACATCAAGTATTATTTAATTAGCTCTTTGTAAAAGTTGTATTCAGTGAATTTTTTGTTCGTTCTTTGCTACGCCACTGGGAATAAAAAAATAACAGAACATGAGCGCAGAATATGAATATGAAGTTAGCGGATTTGGGATCGTATCGTCGAAATAATATTATGTAATTTTTAATTTCACTATTATTATAGTATTTTATAAGTAATCATTAATTAGTTTAATGTGCAATACGAATTATTAAAAAAGGTGCTTATCCTGAAAATCTCCTTTTAGAGGCAATCATCTTTACTTAGTCTTTTGACAGTTATAAAATTCATAATTTGAAATTATAATGTAAAAAATGGGGGATTACACCATTTTTTTTATAATTTCATCTGAAAATATTAGGAAAACTAAGACTATTGATGAAAATCCGGTGAAAAAATTCCGATTAATAAGCGAGTTATGGTCTCCCGAAAAGATTGACGTGACGTCACATTTATGTGTTTTTATATCAAACTGTTTTCATCATGGACCTAAATGTTCTTGAAATATATGCTATTTTAAGTTATATTTACATAAAAATAAATGAATATTACAACACTGTATAAGTCTACATACTTTATAATTACAGGTGTATTTAAATTATTAAGTTTAATGCAAGAAATTTATGTTAAAATAAAAACTGTTTGAAAACTGCTGTACAGGAATGTTAGCCCCTCCTTTCGAATTTGAATTTCTTAACTTCCATTGGTAGTAATCCCCACCTCCTAACATGCTATTTGTAATGCATGTATAGGTGGTCTCTCGGTCGCCAATCAAAATATTTTCATATTAGTGTCGAAGCGCTATAACAAAAAACCCTTTATTTCCGAAATATTTCAATTATACCATTTCATTTTTTTATTAATATTCGTTATTCAGCATATACATTCGTATTTTTTTACTATTTCCTTTAATTCGATTGAGCCGTAATCCCCCATTGTATATTATTTATACATTATTACTATATCTAACAATCTTTTATTTGGTGTTACAAACGCATTTGGCACTATTGCGCAAAATGGCATTATACTTAAATCGTATGGTGCTTTCTCTATAAAAGCTCCGAGTGTCAATAAACGCCTGTATACACGTCAAAAGCTAATAATGAAAAAAGCCATGATGCTATATATTTATCTATTTATTATCCTGATCGATTTTGTGAACGATAGAGTCTAATCAAATTTTTTACGACATTAATAAAATCTCCTAGACCTTACACGAAAAAGGCAGAATAATGTCCAACGATAAAAAAAAATACAATAAAATTTTATCGACAGATAACAATAGGTTTATTTAAAGGCATATTATTAAAACTACAATAATAAAAACAAAATGAAATACAGAACAATATAGTATAATTAAGTTTAAGTTTTTATAGTGAATTTATTGAAAATCATGAATGAGAACAATAGTAATATTACAACTCAATTAAAATAATAAAAATAAAACTGATAAAAAAACTGTATTAACTATACAGGAGGCGCAAAATGAGCTATCTACATATTAAATCAAAACGAAATTACACTTCTTGGAGTTTTTGTTTAAGTTATTTGATGCAAAATATTATTTGCATTTGCTTAATGGCGTTTTCTTTTGCGTTAACAAATAAGTTCTCTTTATAAAATATCTTCCATGACTATTTAATATTTTATTCAATTTTGACGTTTTAAACTGCCATTATTAACTCCATAGCAACAACTACAAGTAACATTGTATTCACAAGTGAATTAAAAATTTTTGAATCACTCACACAAAATTTTAACTACATTTAAAAATAACATCATTATTTTTCACGGCACAAATGACAGACAATAAAGCATTTTAAATATATGACGACGTCTATCAGCGACGATTGTCATGCTCAGCCTACTAACTGATCGGTTTTTTATTTTGTCAAAATTAAATATTATAATGGTTTTTATTATTATTTCGTCAAAATTGAATAAAATATTGTACAAACCACGTGAGCTAAGAATGTTTATTCACCTAATTTCTACCATTATAAGGGATGTAAATTTAATATTGTGTATTGATTGAATTTTATGCTCTACTACTTTTATTTGAAGCTTTTTTACCTAAAATAATTATGATAGCAGAAAATTACGAAAGTCTGACTTTACATATTAAAAGTCATATGTTCGGTCACCAGCCTGTATATTTTTCTCTTTCCAATCCGCGGTAACCACCGTCAATAGATGGTAGCATTGACATCTTCGTAGTGGGGAAAACATTGTATTTTGTACATTGATGGTATAGGAGTAATCTCGAATTTTTTATTTAGTTCTCTTTATTTACGTGAAATAATTACTTAAAATAAGATGTTTATCTCACTCGGAGATATCTACATATATTTAAATGGTGCAGTAAGGCCAATAGTGGAAGGAGAAACAACATTTAAAGATAAAGTAGTTAGTATAAAAGTTTCTAAGGTAACATTGAAAATTTGTAATAATTTAGCTGGCCATATAATAATGTGTGGTTTCCAATTTAATAAAGAAAATAATGTGGAGATTCACGGTCTTTGTTTACAAACATTTAATTTAAAAGGGATTCCACATAATATCCGCATTTGCCTTGAAAACAATGTACAACAGTGGAAGTGTACGTTGTATTTGGAAAGACACTTTTAATTTATTGGTTTTAAAATCATTATTTATTATATAACTGCATCCATGTATGGTTCTAGGAGATCCAAAAAAATCTTCTCTAACGATTGCCTTATCAGAGGTTCTGCCACCAAAAGCAGAACTTACGAAACATAATAACGCCTGCCCGTGTAACTCCAATTAGATATTTTAAAGTATGTCTTTTTTATAATTAAAATATGATCTTATCAATTTCAGTGCACTCTAGCACTACTCTAACATTTCTGATTTTTTAAAAAAATATTTCGGAATAGGTATTTAAAATGTGTTGTTCTCTTATCAGGTATGAAAATAATTATTTTTGAAATTGTAAGTATTTCTAGCATTTCCCAAAAATATATTCTAGCAGTTGAATATGGTAAATTAAAAATGACACTTATTACCTTAAGTGTATTATTCGTCTTTAATTTAAAAAGAAATATTTTTTTAGTAGGACAGGCATTCTTTTTCAAAAGAGATCTTTTATTTGGGTTTTTTCCTGTAAATATTTTTTTTATATTATTAAAAAAAATATATTGAAACTGTTATACGATTTACCTTGATAATAATCCGAAGGCAGAAAATGAGCAGAACACACATTCATATATCGTATTTTTAACGCAATTACCCATTTTTTCGCATTTCTTTGTCTTTCGTGAAGTAGTGCATTGACATTTGTGCACTAACGTAATTATTGCACTGCGGTACAGAGCAATATTGCTTACATTTGCTAGACATTTCTCTCACTTTTGCTTGGTTCCTATGCTAGTACAATTCACATGCCGCAATGTTTTCCCCACGACTCGCATTTTTAATTTCGCCACCAGATGTCAGATACTTTGTTGGCTCTCATCAATAAGGTACTATTTCTGGAAATAGATATGAAAAGATTTCCAATTTTTTGTCTTCCTCGTTCGCGATGTTGTTTTGCAACGAATTGAAATTGAATCCTTATCTTTACAGTTTTATGAGTCTTAAAATTCTTTAGTAGATTTCCCTTTCACCGGAGTACACATGAAATACGAATATTTATCGATTTGGATCGCATAAAACACAAAACAAATTCATGTTTCCGTGTGTTTTTGTCATAGCATAAGTGTCAAGGACGATTTTCACGTTTGCATAGCACACAATCCACAACGTTCGTTCCCATGGCAATTTCACCTGTTTATCAACACTGAACATTGCATATGTTTATAACCTATTACCTCATCATGAAATTTTTAGTAATTTAAAACGATACTACGGCAAAATAACCTATAAAATTATAATCACGTGCTGGTGGACGGAATTTAATTTCACAATAATTGAGTGAATAACTTTTTGACATTTTTATCAAACATAAACTCAATTATTAGTTATTCGTGTATCAAGGCTGTAAATGTGGTCTTTTTGGCCGAACCTGATGTTTACAGCCGAAGCCAGAAATTACTCGAGACATCACGTCTTTTCACACATTTCAATGTCTAGTTGCACCAACAAGACATCAATTTTGTCAACTTATAAAATTTAAGTTACATTAGTGCAACTCACTATTAAAAATTAAGATTATTATTAAGTAGTTTTTTATTACTTATTTCACACATTTCAATGTCTAGTTGCACCAACAAGACATCAATTTTGTCAACTTATAAAATTTAAGTTACATTAGTGCAACTCACTATTAAAAATTAAGATTATTATTACGTAGTTTTTTATTACTTATTTTGTTAAATTGTTTATTATCAATGTATGTTTCTATTTATTGACCACGATAGTTATTTTGAAATATATTGTTATATTTTGAAGTTTGAAATATATCAATTTATTTAACTGCAATTATTAAATTATTACTGGTTACCAAACAACAACTAATACTTTCTAGAATTGAAATCACTTTCAGTTTAAAGTTTCAAAAAATACATAATAAAATAAAATTAGTGGAGAACACTATTTAAACAAAATATAGGCAATAAACAATATTATTAAAAGAAGTTGCAGATATTGATCCGTATTACGAGCGCATTTTTATAATAAAAGCGCTTCGCTTTTATGAAGCACGCTTTTACATTATATTCTTATTTTATTTATTTATTTATTTATTTGATACAATGCCCTACAGGCGTATGCCCAATTACAGGGTAAAGAAAAACTACGATAAGTACAAGATACATTCAAGTGAAATAAGTTATAGAGTTTTTTATGTCTTTAATATTGTTGTGAAATAAATCAATGTAAGGCTCAATAATATTGTAACTAGTAAAAATAAAATGAAGAGGTGATTTAACCAAAAAGTTGGACTTGGGAGTTGGAAAATAAAATGACATGTTGTTGTTTCTAGATGATAATCTTGTAACTTGAATCGAAACTTTACTTAAAATGGCTGGACAGTCAATGAGGCAATTGATAATTTTAAATAATAAAATTACAACATTAGTACTACGTCTCTGGTGTAGTAGTAGTAAATCGAAGGAATCGACAAGTACTTCTTGTGGAATATTTATAAATGGATATGCCCCTCAGTTATATGTATATGTAGCAGATTTTAAAAATAATCTTTGAATTTTTTCAAAGGATTGCTTTTGTGTTGGTCATAGATGGGATTCCATATTACTGAACAGTATTCTAGATGGGGTCTTACTAAAGATATAAATAACAATCTCAAAGTATATTTATTGAATTGTTGTGCATTTCTAAGTATAAAACCTGAGCACCTGTAAGCAGTTTTAACAACTGCGTCCGTGTGCGATGTAAATGTCAGTTTAGGATCGAATATAACTCCCAAATCTTTGAAAATGGGCGGCCTATTCAAAATAGTAGATACAATTGAATAATCGAAGATAATAGGCTCCGATTTTTTTGTGAATGACATGATATTACATTTTTCAATATTTAACAAAAGATTATTGTCGACACACCATTTGTGGATCATATTTAAATTACTCTGTAACTTTATGCAGTCAGCAACTGTAGAAATTCGAAAGAACAATTTTAAATCATCGGCATACAACAAATATTCAACATCAATATTTATAGTTATGTCATTTATAAATATATTAAATAGCAATGGTCACAAGACCGAACCTTGCGGCACCCCCGATTTTTGTGGAAAATTTTCAGACTTAAAGCCATTGTAACATACATGCAGATATGAAGACAAAATAGAAATAAGCGAGTAAGATAAACCGAAGAACTCTAATTTACGTAATAAAAGTTGGTGGTCTAGCTTGTCAAAGGCTTTAGAAAAGTCCGTGTAAACCACATCCACTTGACTTTGTCTAAAGCTTCGCAGATAGATTGAGTGAGGCACATTAAGTTGGTTTTAGTTGATCTACCTTTTATAAAACCATGTTGAGGAGTGTACTCCATAAAAGCGCTTTTATTGTAAAAGTGTGCCCGTACCATTGTTTTTGTTTCTTGTAGAACACTTATTTAATAGCATTAAAACTTAAAAATGTTATTAAGATCTTATTCAATTTGATTTTTTTAATTTATATTATTAAAAATCGAAACAAAATTTACAATATTTACAGTTTTCTGGAATTCCAAGTGCAACACCCACAAAAAAATCATAAAAATTCGAAACTAGACGAAGGAAAAGTAAGAGAACTTGTTTTTACTTTTTGTTCTACAGTGTGTTAAAAAAACAAACTCGGAATAGGCAATTCAAAAGTCAAATTATCAAAATTGATCTTGAAATGCAATTTTCCTGAAATCCATTGTAAACAACAGCTGAAAAATATAGCCATTCACCGTTTATTTTTATTTTTAAAATAAGATTCAAGAAGAAAAGCTTTGATTTCTTTAGATAAAATGTTTAGCAATATCTCGTATCATTTAATTATATATACTTAAATTAGCAGTAATAATGACAATCTACGATAACAAAACAATTCAAAGAATGCTTTTAATTATTTTTGATAACATTAATTCAGTAATATGATACAAAATATCTATAATTTGTATCCTGTTAACAATTCTATACTAACTGAATTATTACAAACAGTAAAGCTATACATATACAATAATAAAATGTTTAAAGTATTAAGTGCAATATTATGATATCTCGTATATGTGTATTTTTTACAACAAACACAACAGTTTCAAGTCTTTTAAAATCCCGTTAAGTAAGAAAATAATATATCATTATGCTTGAATAAAGATATAACAGTACCATCAATTTTACCTTCTAACAATGATTCAAAATAAGTGAATCAAAAATTAAATTATATGTTGAGGAATCGTTAGGAACTATGAACTCTATCTTTTATTTTTTCCTTAATTAGATTGCTATTTGTACGATCGATTTAATCCAATATCTGTTCATAAAATGAAAGTATATAAAGGAATATAGATTAATGATATTGAGAGTTATGATGAAATTTCTATAATTAAATAGCTGAGCCTATTCAAGGCCAAAAGGAGGATTGCTGATCTCACCCGCAATTCACTGAACGAATTCTTACCTTACAGAAAAAAAAAACATATCGAAGGTTGTTGATTTCAAAGAAATATTCGAGATGGAAAAGTAGGAGATCTGACATTTTCTACAGGTGTTTATTTTTTGTAAATCGCATTTGAATCAATACATAATTAATGTGATATTATTTACATTTAAGGTGTTCCCGAGAATAAAGCAAGAAAAATATCTGCCATTAAAGGGAAGAGCCGATTTTCTTTACATTTATTTACAGCCGATTGCAAATAATAATAAGGAACTTTTTGTATGGAATTTGTAAAAAATATTATGTGTTTGTGTTATAATTTTATTGTATATATAGAATCATTTCCAAGGATCTTTTTTATAGCATTTATCCATTTTTATTTCAAATACTTATATTTCTAAAAAATTACACTATTGTTCAAATACTCTAAAAATGCGTACACTTACGTAACCTTCTCTTTACAATCAAATAATTATTGCCCCAATAGTCAATATACCCCACATTTAGATAAAAACTTCAAAATTTTCAAAAATCTAATTTTTATGTATCTAGATACTTCTCATTGCGCTGATTCCAAATTTTGAAACCGCAGGTTTTCGTTCTCGAGATATTTAGATTCAAAGTTTTGCTCAAATCTGCCCATTTTTGGGTAATAACCCAAAAATGGGTCTAGATATGAATTTAGCGACAACACCATTCGATTATACGGGCAAAATTACATAAGTACACCAATTTTCATAATTTTTGAACACCGCATACAATCTCTAAAGCAAAATAACTGAAAATGGTCAAAAATCGCAAAAATCTAAGGTGTACCCCTTACGATTTTTTCAGATTTTGGCCATTTTCAGGAGTTTTCAAGCTTTTATTCATAAAAAATGAACCGGTTCGTCAAATATTATTTGATTGTAAAGAGAAGGTTACGTAAGTGTACGCATTTTTAGACTATTTGAACTGTGTGAGTGTTCACAAATAAAAGTATTGAAATAAAAATGGATAAATGCTACAAAAAGTTCCTTGGAAAAGATTCTAAATATCCAATAAAATTATAACACAAACACATGCTATTTTTACAAATTCCTTACAAAAAGTTCCTTTGAAAAGATTCTATAAATCCAATAAAATTATAACATGAACATACACTACGTAAATTGCACTTGACAATTCCTTCTATCTTCTTCAGCTCTCTCCAATTTTATTAGGGGTCACTGTTTCTTCTACAAGGACGCTATAGTAATGAATGCTCTTATTACCGAGGAGAAAATTTATGGCACCAGCTTGAAAGCGAGCAAATGTTGTATTGTAATTATCCGAGGTAATAATAGCGAGTTGTATACTACACTTTATCTATGACTAATGTATTACATACAAGATCTTTTATACGATTTAAAATATACTGATTATGCCACTCTCCGTGAAACGAGTGTCCAAAGTGCCTTTACCGCTAGAGGCGCAACGTAAGAAGGACACATCCGTCACATCATTTTCAAAACAATATTTGTAAAATCTCACCCAATTTTTTATAACATATGAGATATTTATTTTCATTTTATAACACTGTTATTTTAAATTATGATCAAAGCGAATACAAATTTTGTAATTTGAAGTTGTCATTTTGACACATGATAATATTTATTCTTTTTTTTTAATTTTACTTGTAAAAAGTAGGCTAAAATCAGCTTATTGTTCTCACGAAGCTCATCTAACTGATTTTCAAGGAAACACGTATCACTCGGAACCTGAAAAACAATGAAATCAAAATGATAGACACTTACAGAATTGATGTCATATACAAGAGAGAAGATCATGCTTCCAAACAAACCTCCCCTCGTTGTCTTACGTCACGCTCCATGATTCTATCTGTCATTATGTTTGGATCTGTTATTCAGTGTTAACCTAATTCTTTGTTATTTGTTCGTTGTGTTCATTAAAAATGAGTTTAAAACCGCAATATCTGCGTGGGGCAAATTTCTTTGTTTGATAGTATTGAACAAAAACGATGGTTAGAGTGTAGAAATCTATGGCTGATGACAGGTCTTTGTTTGGAAGTGATAACTATAGCAACCTTTAGTTCTATACTTTCCCGCTAGATGCGCTCTTGCAAATTACAATAGGCCATTTCACATTTTTTAAAAAAAAATTCTTGAAATACATAAAAATATAAAACCAAATGTGAAAGTCTGAATTAAAAATTCCTCCAAATAAGCGAGATATTTAGGTCCAAATATTAAATCTGCTTTGTGACGCTGGTAATGTGGATATACCAGAAGTAAACAAACAGTGGTTCACAAACCACGAAAAATTGTTAAACAAATTACAAAATAATGTATATTTAAATTATAATATTATAATCCATTATTAGAGACATAAAATAAATTATTTCACTTAATTTATTTCACTTTTTTTATCATTTTATAAAAATAAAGAAATTAGAACTAGTGATGAAACGAGAATCCGGCTTTGATACCGAATTCGGCCGATCCGGCCTCTTGACCGGAATTCCGGTTCCGGCCGGATCGTATAGAAAATTCAGCCGGATCATTTTATTAAATATTATCTATATTTGAATATTATTTATTCATTTTATTTTATTATATGAAGGTAACTAAAACATATTTATCATATTAATTGAAATAAAATATAATAAAGCACACAAAGTGACATACAATATTAACAGTTATATAAATTTTAAACAAAAGCATATACAAAAAAATATTCAAAATTACATTGTTCTAGTGTATGGTGGATGAATAATAATTTCTGCGCATTAGCTGGTGAAATTTGAGATCTTCTATCTTCATATACAGAGTGCTCATTTTATAAGTTCCCGATTTAAAAAAAAATAAGAAAACAGAACACATTTCATAAGCCACTTGGTAAATATTAGTACTTTAAAACGAATTATCACAGTAGGTATAAGAGCAAAACAAAATTTTAAAATCCAAGTCACTTATGAAATCTAAGCCTATTTTAAAACTTTAAGGCGGGAACTTATAAAATGGGCACCCTGTATTTGGCCTATATCCGAAAAAGTTCTCGCGCTATACACACAACTTGCAGGACTAGATAAATATCGTTGAACAACAAACTTCATTGCATGATCCTTCCACCATAAAATTGGATCCGATTTTCTGTTTATTAATGGTTGCAAAGGGACCGAAGTCGTTACGATTTTTACCGACAAGTTACGAACGATTCGGCTGCCGGAATTCCGGCGATCCGGCTGAATAAGAGGCCGGAATTCCGGGATCCGGTAATCCGGCCAAAGAGCGATCCGTTCCATCACTAATTAGAACGTCACCCGAACAGCAACCGAACAGATAGGGCGGGGCTTCTCAAAATCGGAGGTCATACTTGGATCCTATTTGCTCAAATACTCGTGCACTTGTCCTGCATCATCAAAAGCAAAACTCCCCGTTTCTTCTAGAAGGAATAATTTATAATAAAAGAAATATGATTTTCCTTATCCTTTAACTATTATCATTTTTATTTTCAATAAACTTTTACTATTTTTGATTACTGTGGAATAGCCTATTGTGTGTCTATTGCAAGTGGAATAACTAGTATATTTTAAATCGTGTATATTTTGTTGTAAAATAATCTATATTACTTATAACACAACTATCATTGTTGACATATTATAAAAGCTATTCAGTTTTATAACTTATCAGTAAACAAATAGATAAACCCGCATGTTTACATTCACTTTGTATAATTTTACCTAAAATTATTTATAGATTAAATATGAATACGAATAAATTTTTCTTAGAATGTCTATTAATAATCTGATTTAGTGTAAAATAGAGTCACATCAAATTTTTTTATCAGATAAGTACAAACATGTATTAAATCAATAACATTTTTTTAATAATCTTGTACGAGCAATCACAGACATACCTAACCAAATACTTAAACAAAAAACAAGATTATTTGAACAAATAAAAACTGATTAAAAGATTAAATAAATTAAGTGGGTATGAAATAACATTATACACTTGTCAATGGAATAATTTTCACAGGTAATATCTCAAGCAAGAAAACATTATTTCTCCAGTCAGTTTTTTTTTTTTTTTTTGTTATGAAAGATTGTTGCTTTATTATCTATCAGCACAATGAAACAAATGACATCATCAAAATATTTAGCTGAAAGCGAAGAATTTTTATTTATAAAAAAGAAATCTCGTACTTTATTAAATCATTTCCCAAATAATCTGATAGGTATAAAAATAATAAAAAAAATTATTCAATATATTTTCTGAACCCCTAACCCTTTCTATTTTGGTGTCTTTATGAGTCTATAAACGCACTGAAAACAAGTCGTTAACAAAATATAAAACGCACTGTTTTTGGCGCTTTTCGTATACTAGAGGTAGTATGACTGCTTTCACAACTGATATGAATGACATATAACCGCAAATTGCTGTCAATCAAAAATGAATTTTTATCTGCGAAGTTAGCGGGAACATAACTAATAAAAAAAAATCTGTTGTGGCCAGCACAAGACCTCTCGGCCTCTCGCCATTTCCATATTAGGCTATGCTATATAAGTATTGTATTGCACTTCGCATTCGAACCGTCGTTTTATAACAAAATATTACAGAACTTTACCCAAATATTGTTTTTTATTGTATTTAACATGTCTTCTGCACACATATAATTCTAATTATATCTATTTTATATCATTTTAATGTCAGAGATTGTTCCAATTCATTAACCAGATTGGCGGTATTTCTGATGGATATATGCATTTTACCACAATTTTACCTATAATTTCAAATATTTAATTAATAAAACAATAAGAAAAATTAAATATACTTCCCAGAAAAAGCTATCAGAATGTCACTAAAAATGTTGTTATTTGACAATGACATGTGTCACGTTATAAACATTGGAATTTGTCATCTGGTTTCCTTAGTGCCTTGGCCTCTGAGATTAGTGTACTCTATAAATTATAGTGTCTTTATCTCTAAATCTATACAAGATATATTAAAAATTTTAAGTGTATTAGATGGAGAATTTTATGTTCTTCAATATTTAATAAAAAAACCTCCCAAAAAATTATATTTAGCAGAATTTTTCTAAGAAACTACTACTTCCGGTTGTTCAATTGTTACCAAAACCTTTTCAGCTCTTCCAAGGAATGTCAGATTGAGGAAACTGCAGTTAAATATTTTTTAAGTCTTATAGTTTTTGAGGAATCGTGACTACAACATCCAGACATACATACATACATACATACACACACACACACACACACACATACACACATCCACACACACACACACACACACAGGCATCATTTTAAAAATGTTATAATCGGATTCTAGGGACCTTAAATCGTGCTTATTCAATAAAATCTGAATATGCGAATTTTAGCATGAATCCAATACCTCTCTTAGCGAGAGGTAAAAAGATTTGATATATTTTCTGAACCCCTAACCCTTTCTATTTTGGTGTCTTTATGAGTCTATAAACGCACTGAAAACAAGTCGTTAACAAAATATAAAACGCACTGTTTTTGGCGCTTTTCGTATTACTACAGGTGGTATGACTGCTGTCACAACTGATATGAATGACATATAACCGCAAATTGCTGTCAATCAAAAATGAATTTTTATCTGCGAAGTTAGCGGGAACATAACTAATAATAAAAAAACAGAAATAATAGTACAAAAAACATGTTTCATAAGGCCTGTTGTCGCACTCGTCCTTTACAAAACTTTGACTCGTGCGTTAACAGATTGCCTTATGAAACTTGTTTTTAATACTATTGTTTGTTTGTTTAGATAAAAATTAAATTTAATCTATTCCACAATTAAGCACGATTTTTTTTCCATACATAAACACAAACACGACATAGCAAAGTGACAAAAGTATGTTTGTGTTATGTGCATGTGTAAAAACACAGAGATAAACATGTGCGATATAAAAATATTAACGTACATAATACAGGCACACCGTTAAAGGTAGATAATGTATCTATTTTACCACACCATTAAGCAGCGTAAATATAGCTTTAGTCTACTGCTCTTGAATTAGGACGCTTTACTTTGTAAGTATATCATAGCAATTAGAAGAATAAAACAAACATATTCATTCTTAATTACCACTTTCCAAGAAGGTAACAATCAGTCGAATAAAAAACCTATAGCAATGTAAGAGAAAAGTAACCAACAATTAGGGTTTTTCAATAGTTTTATTTTGATTTGTAAATTTGTTTATAGAAAAATAAAAGACAAAAACAAATCTATTTTTGTTGATTATTATAAAATTATACAGTGGCCTCATTCGTTCACTATACAGGGTGGTTGATTTTTCATTGTCCAGCTTATATCTTCTGAAATATTAAAGATACAAAAAAAAGTTATATACAAAAGTTGTTTAATACAACTTGATCTATAATTTAGCATAAACAATTTTTTCCAAGGCCTACCAATTTTTTGGAAAAATGTTTAACTTTAATTTTTTAAATAGAACATCCTGTATATTTTGACAGAATAACATTCTTAATAAATTTCTCTTTACAATGATGTGTAACAAGTAAGGATTTACCTTTAAATTATGCCCTATAAAGCAAATAGAAATATGATAAAAGTAGGCTATGATATTCTATTGTTTATACCTGTAACTTCTGTCACACATGAACATTGGCTACGTAGGGGTTTTTCTTTGAATAAAGTATGTCTAATAAAGCAAGTAATAGAATTACTAGCATTGATGATTTACAAAATTATTAATACTTTTATTTAAATATCAAGTAGCAATCTGTGACATATGTTACTGGTATAAACAATAGAATATCACAGCCTACTTTTATCGTATTTCTATTTGCTTTATTAGACATAATGTAAAGGTAAACCCTTACTTGTTACGCATCATTGTAAAGAGAAATTTATTTAGAATTTTATTCCGTAAAAATATACAGGGTGTTCCATTTAAAAAATCAAAGTTAAATATTTTTTTGGAAAATTGGTAGGCCTTTCAAAAAAATTGTTTATGCTAAATTATAGACCAGGTTGTGTCAAATAACTTTTCTATATAACTTTTTCTTGTATCTTTAATATTTCAGAAGATATAAGCTGGACAATGAAAAATCAACCACCCTGTATACAGATAGATCCGTAAGTACAGTTTTGTACAGAATAGGGCCATTATAAAAATTCTCTCTTCAACTTCCATTCTGGCGTCCATATAAATATTACAACTTTGACATCATAACTTAAAAATAACTTAAAATCCAAAGTGACAAAAAAAAGTGTACATCACCATTCGAAAAAGTGCCCTACAAAAGTGCAACCCGAAATCCATATTATTTCATACTTAGAATTTAACAGACTTCGTATCTTAATAACAATAACCGATATTCCAATAGTTCTCAAAAAACAGGAACACCAGAAAAATAAATAAATAAGTGAAACTATTAGTTTCATAAAATATTTTAAAGAAGGAAAAAGGTAAATGCGCAAATTTTTATAAATAAATGTGCTAGTCAATAAATCTACTATTATTATTTTCAATACTGAAATCACCAGTTTTCATATGACAATTTGTCGACGTCACGTCACTTAATTTAAATCTAGTTAGTGCAGAGCAATGAAACAAGAAAAATAAAACAGGTCTGACATTAATGAATCAAAAGATTTCGCACATCATTTTATTGGTTTATAATAGCTGACGACAATTTGACGAACATAGCCTTTAACTTTAGATTAAACTCTAAATTGTAAAATTACATACAATGAAGATAAATTATTTAATATACTTTGAATGCAGCCTCTCCTTGCAGTTACGCGACTTCCGTTTTGATGCTCTTTATATAAAATTTACTTTAAAAGACTTAAATATCAAGGTTTTGCATCAATAAAATATGAAGGTTAAAAGATGAATTTTTTAACATGGGATGTAGCAGTTTAAAACATTTGCATTCACTAATTAAACAAGACGATGAATGTAGATGTAGAATAATATTATAGAAATGAAGACATTAAAAATCTGAAACTGGTAATATTTACTATTATCTCAGGTGATTAAGAAGAAGAAGAATTTAGAGGTTGACCAATCTGTAATTACAAACCGGTATATTTTGTCATAATAAAAGTAAATACATGCACATCTAAAATAACAGGCGCTTTCCAGGTACGCGATGACTGGACAACAGTATGGCCGATTGTCAACTGACTGACTTCAATTTTTCTTTCATGTTGAATGACAAACAGAACATCGTTCCAGTGCCACTGACATAATTTTAATTTATAATTCTTCAAACAAATTCCGTCATTCAACAAAAATTACGAAAATATTACAGTGCATCTACTCTTTTTACCTTCCGTCACCTTTAGGTAAGGAAGGTATTGTCTTTGGTCAAAAAACTCGGTGATGAGTTTTTAATGAATAAGCACGTTTTGGGGTCCATACAATACGAATTTACTATCTTTAAGATGATGTCTGTATGTGTGTGTGTCCGTGTGTGTATGTATGTCCGTGTGTGACAAATTTTTCTCCGACGATAACTCCAATACTACAATTCAAAAAATTATAATTCTTTCGTATTCCTCTTCTGCACATCCATATGAAGAGTTGATTAGATTTTGGTTATAATTGAACCACCGGAAGTACCCTTATTTGAAGTTTTTAACAGTTTTTCTTAAAAAAAAGCAGTTAAATATTATTTTTTGATATTTTGTTCTTATACATATTAAAGAAAATACTCTTCTCTATACAGTTTGATTATACATTTTCCTTCATATTCAATAGATGGAGAGTTAAAACATAAAGAAATTAATTTTCAAAAATTAGTCAGCTTTGCTATTTATCATGGAAACAGCTGATATCCTGGCTGATATATTCAGAAAATTCTAATTGACAGATGTCACTTGTAAGTGCAAAACCAAATATGGAAAGTATAGGATCAAAAATTGGCATGTCATAGTGTTCCTCGCAAATGACATGCAGAGAACGGCCAAAGAGAAGATGGAAGGACTGTATTGCAGAATACTTGAGAAAGGAAGGACTGTGTGAAGAAGATGCGTTGGACAGGAATGAGTGGAAGAGAAGAGGAAACAGTGATCCCTAATAAAATAGGGAAAAACTGAAGAAGTAAGAAGGAAGTGTCAAGTGCATTTTACTTAGTGTATGTTTATGTTATAATTTTACTGGATACCTATAACCTTTTCAAATGAACTTTTGGTATGGAATTTGTAAAAAAAATAGTATGTGTTCGTGTTCGATTTTATATGATATTATATAGAATCTGTTCCAAGGATCTTTTGGTATGGGATTTGTACAAAATACATCGAATTGACGGAAGGTCTTGTGCTGGCCACAACAGATTTTTTTACTTTTAAATCCTTCCATAAATCCATAATAAATATAATTATTAACACATAACACAATAAAACAGATTTTATGTACTTTGTAACGATATAACAGACAATAATACTACATTAAGAAGGTATTTATACGTTCAAAACATTATGTAGGGGATAATGTTTCCATCTAATTCGTCAGTGGCAATGTTTTCTTGGTTTCTCGATAGCTTTAATCAGTCCTATGTCACCATTACACAGAATCTTAAAATTACCGTTAAGGGGGTTTTGTAGTTTACATAGTATGGCATAACAACGCAACAAGAGATTTTTATGGTTTTACAGTTTTAAATTTTATTATGTCTGAACCATATTTATAGTATTAAAATACTGGGGTATTCGGTGTTAATTTGAACAGTTATATATTGTCGTATTTTAATTCAAATAATATCAATTTCTTAACTAAAGTTACAGTATACCACAAATCAAATTATGCTGATGGCAATATAAAAATATAACATAAGAAATGAAATTTGGTCATTTCTTGTTATGCTACCATTCCGTGTACCTCCATAATTTATGCCTCGGTTTGTACTTCGCACAGTCTTCACTTCAACCCCGTTCCTTATTTTACCCCCCACCACAATTTATGAACCACTGCGCACCGCGGCCGAACTGTCATGTAACAGTAGAAGGAGTGTATCTCCACTTCAATCTACCCTACTCCACTCACTTTAGCCTCTTGTAATTATTCTCTATTCTCCAATCCTTACCTACTCATTCCTGAGTCTCTCCACCCAGTCTTCTCCAACCACATCTCAAAACGTTCCAAGTACTTTTTCTCCTTCTTCCTCATGGTCACTTTTGTGCTATTGTAAATTTGACATCAATCGGAATCGAACCCGGGCCGTCCGAGCTAGGAACTACAATCGATCATCTAACGCTCACGATTCAATTTTACACAATAAACAAATATATAAGAGTTGCAGCATTGAAACATATAAGTAAAAGGCATGAGGATGATATAATTGCGAAGGATATTTGATCAATAAAATGATGAAGGTTATATTAAAAGTTTTAATAAAAGTAATCTTTATGAGAAAGTTATTTATATAACCAATATCCTAGCCAATATCTACAGGAAATATTGAAGACAATAATAGGAAATCCTATCTATATCTGTAATCAATGTAATCTTTCGATTTTTCTTGCAAAAAGTTTAATTAAATCGTGATATATGGTGCGATAGCAAAGTGTGGTAACGTAACAATAAATCGTGCTTTTTACTGTAATTTCTTCTTCCATGCGTTTCATATTTTTTTAGAGTAATTAAGTAAAATTCTAATTTACTTCTGTTGCAGTGGCTTTTTAGTAGACCTAATTAAGTTGTGACATGTTTATTCTGTAAGTAAAAATAATTAACAATTAAAATAAAGGAAAGAAAAGAATAATGGTACACCCGAGATAAGTCAGACGCAGAATAAACAAACAATATGCAAATGTTTTATGAGCTAATTAGTAGCCATGTATTAATAAACAAATGTCAGAATTATTTTTGGACGTCGCTTTACTGTTTAGATTTTTTTTTGTTTTTCTTATGAGGATAAATAAATATATCAGGCGTTTTTTTTTCCTGGTTCTTTATAGAAACATATTTTGATACAAATGTATTTACTATAACGAATAAAATCTTATATTTTTCAAATATTTCTTTCTAAAACTTGAAACTATTCTTCAAAAACATTTTATAAGCTTACTTGGTTAATTTTATCTTTATAACATAATTATAACACTGCCAAATTCACATGTGTACCCACTTTTTAGTCATCCTAAAAAGTAACATTTATTCATATTTGGATGAAAAGTTCAAAATTTTCAAAATATGTATATAAGTTTCATAAGGTAATCGTCCAATTTTCTTGACTGAGATAATTTTATAATTTTTACCTTCCGTCACCTTTAGGTAAAGAATAAGGATATTGCCTTTGGTTAAAAAATTCGATGGTGAGTTTTTAATGAATAAATACGATTATATTAGAGAGATTAAGGTCCGAAATATCCACCTCCTAATAACTTTTTTTGGCGAATAATTTCTATGGTAATAATTGTTGATACAATGGGGAAGTTTAGCGATTTTTTAAATTTTTTTCAAAAATGCCCAGATTTTCCGGAAAAGCCGATTTTAAGCTGCGATGACGTCGGTAGAGGCTTGGCGCAACGTATGTCAACTTATACACTGACGCACGCGGTTGCGGTTACCAGTGAAGCGTTTTTACGCTTTGTTACGACCTACGTTCAAGTGGTTCGATTTCACCGTTCTGTCTGAGTTTGCTCATAACTGACTTGTGACGTACTTAAAATTTACCCAAAAAAATATTAATTATAAATAAATGGAGCAATAATTTTAATTTTTAATTTCAATTTCAGCAGTCATTTGTGTTATATTTGTGAGAAAATAGTATGTTATGTAGAATTTTTACCATGCTAAATTACCCATTGGATCCATGGTTATTATTCGCTAAATAAAGTTATTAGGAGGTGGATATCTCGGCCCTAAGAGAAATTAACTTTCAAAAATCAGTCAGCTTTGCTAAAATTATGAAAACAGCAGATATATTCAAAAAAATATAATTAACAGATGTCAGTGTCAAGTTAAAATCAAAGTGGAAAGTATAGGATCAGAAAATGATATAAGTGACAGATTGTCCCTCGTAAAACAGGTTACCTTATTTATATAAATAAAAGTAGGCCGGAATTCCAGGATATGGTAATCCGATATCCGCTCTTTTGGCGATCTGATTACTTTTGTGCTGTTTTAACTGGAAATAATTTTCAAATTGAAAGTTTTGGAGTAGAGATGCACTCGATTTCGAGCTTTGGTCCGGCCCGGCCCGAAGCCCGCCTCGATTTCGAGTCGATCATCGAGCCGGGCCGAAGATATTTTTATCGGGCCGAATCGGGCAAATCATTTTCTAAAATCGAGGCGAGTCGGACTTTTGACTTTGGCCCGGCCCGAAAATTCGAGCTTTTCGGGCCGGCCCGAAAAATCTTATAGTTCAATCAAATGCACAGTTTCCTTAATATTATAATGAAAATGGATGAAGTTAAAAAGGATCAAAATGATTTAATAACAACACACATCACATATTAATAAATAAAAATGTATTATTTTACTTCAAGAATTCAAGGTTATTCATTAAAGCATAATAATTATATTGTGATGTTTCTATTATTATTGTTATTACTCGTATACTTAAATAAAAGTGATTTTTGTTGCTACCATAATGATTTCTTGTCCTATTTTTGAGCCGAAACAAAGTTAGATAAAAAATCCTTATGTAAACTTTAACTACTTATGTTAACTAATGTTGAAAGTTATAAGAATGTAGAGGTTTTTTATAAGTTTGACACGAAAAAAGTTAAACATTTCGCCTTGACATAAAAATCAACATTAGGAATGCCGGATGCACCCAATTTCGAGCTTTGGCCCGGCCCGATTTCGAGTCAATTTTCGAGCCGGACTAGCAAATTTTTTTGCCGAGTCGATCTTCGAGTCGGGCCGGTAATTTTTATTTTCGGGCCGAGTCGATCTAAACCTCAAAGCCCGGCTCGGCCCGCCCGAATGCATCTCTATTTTGGAGGTCGGAATTGGATCGGGCTGTCAAATTCACAATTAGTCTCGTAGCGTACACGGCCACGCGATACACAAAATCTAAGTAAAATAGTTTGGCACACCCAGTAACAGATAACAAGCAGAGTGCAGAGAGGCAGAGATATGTTTATTTATTTACTTACTACACAAAAGTTGATAAAAAAAACATGAGTTCTTACAGTCATTATCTGAAATTTAAACCATTAATATTATAAAACAGCTGACATGTGCTGTAACAAAACATTGACAAAACAAAATTATATTTACGTTTTTTCTTGTAATTTATATTCTATATCAAAAACGATAACCTCAACAATGCGTCAGTGTCATTAGCACTAATCACACAAGAAGTACAAACTACACTCATACTACGAGTTGCGCAATTGAACAAAGGCGAGCACAAAGCACGCACGGCCTACTAGATGAGAGAATTAGTTTAGACGTGCAGCCTTGAACCCAGGATGTCAACAAGACACGCGACAACGAAGGGTGCACGCGTCGCTGACTTCTCTTGGTAGAGGTAGTGACGTGTGTTAGAGAGAGATGGGTGATTACGGTAGGTAAAGAAGGATTTCCTCAGGAAATGTGAATTCA
Organism: Ophonus ardosiacus; assembly: GCA_943142095.1. Taxonomy (NCBI): domain Eukaryota; kingdom Metazoa; phylum Arthropoda; class Insecta; order Coleoptera; family Carabidae; genus Ophonus; species Ophonus ardosiacus. Next base: position 14,175,324 of record OW964823.1, on the reverse strand, counting down.
AAGGTGGTGATTGAGGAAGTACGAAGTGGTGTTCTGTCTGTCAATAGTAGTGTAAATTGGAAATAGCGAAAACGGAACAGTTGAAGGGAACATGAAACTAAAAGTATAGAAGAAAAAATCTGATCACACGTCTTCCTTGTACACCTGTTAAACTATACTTATTTTTTTAATAACTAAAATATATATGTGTTATGCAGACCCAATCATGAAATTGCACGTATTTCACGTAATTTGACGTTGACATTAATTTTTTTTTTAATCTTTTGTCCTAATCCATTGCAAACTTAATTACAAAAACCTAAAAGAATATAATTTTTTATATTTACATATCTCGTTTATACAAAGGGCTAATTTAAAAAATACTTCATGTGCTAGACGCAGAATTTAATTCTCTAAAACTTTTATTAGAAGCATTTATTTCTAAAATCAAAATAAAACCTTTTTTTTTCAAGAAAAAACTGTTAACAGCTTCAGGTAATGTATCACTTCCGGTTAGCACATTTTAAACAACATCTATTATGTTGTTCCCAATGATATAAAAGTCTTATATACCAAATTTGAAAAGTTTTGGATTATATTTTAACATTGTTTTTCATTAAAATCTATTATTGGCTTCAAGAAAGGTACCTCTTCCGGAAGTTATGTAATGGCCAAAAAGAGAATTGCACAACTAGATGTTATAACATTCCGAAATAAAAATTTCAACTTTGGCTTACCGTTTTTGAATTATGCGAATAGACACTTACAAAATTGCTATTTGCACGAGCGCCTCTAACGGCAAAGCATAGAACTCAAGGTTGCTATTGTTACCACGTCCAAACAAAGACCTGTCATCAGCCGTAGACTCTACACTCTAGACATCGTTTTAGTTGAATAATCGAATGATCTTCAATATTATCAAATAAAAAAGTTGCCCCAGACACATCTTCTGGTTTTAAACTCATTTTTATTAAACACAACGTACAAATCACAATAAAGAATTAGGTTTAACACTGAATAACAATGACAGATAGGAGCAGGGAACGGGACGCATGACAACGAGGGGGGATTTGTTTGGATGCATGATCTTCTATCTCTCTCTTGCAGTGACGTCAATTTTGTAAGTGTCTATTAGTACGTACAAACGTTACGACGAAATTAGTCAAAATGGATTCCGGGATGGTCAAAATGGATATTTCCGCTGAAAATTAAAAACCTAAATTTTTTGCGATTACAATACTTCCTTTACTACTTTGTGCTTGTGATGGGTAAAACGGTTCTGCTTTCGGATTCATTAAAAAGTTTCACTTTAGCAGTGCGGTCTAAGGATACAACTACTCGTCACGAATATGAAAATATGTATTTTGATTGGCGACTGAAACACAGCCTATAAATAAATAACAAATAGCGTATTAGGAGGCGGGGCTTACTACCAATGGAAATGAAGAAATTCAAATAGCGGAGGAATGGCCAACAGTCCAGCACTGCAATTCTCAAACAGTTTTTATTTAAACAAAAATTTCTTGCATTAAACTTAACTTGCAATAATAATAAAATATTTAAACTTATACAGCCCGATTCACAAAAAGGTTTAAGCCAGAGCATCGAACCCGAACCTGAACCGAACCAAAACCGGAACCAAACCATAACATTTTAGGGAACCCAAACCGAGAACCGAACCTCAGATATATTTTTAATTGAACCTGAGTCGAAACCGAACCTAGTATTAAAATTCAGGTTCGGGGTTCAACTCCGGTTCAGGTTAATTTTTAGTTCGACAAGTAAATACAGCCGATAATCGACGTCTTAGGCGTCTGCGTTGCTGTCTGGGCTGACTTTTCGAGAAAATTGTGTTCGTTTCTTGTTGCGTTTTGCGTAAATTCCGGCTCTCATTTTACATTATTTCGAACCTGAATCGCGAACAAAACCGCAAATTTTATTAATGCTTGAACCAGAACCGCACCCGAACCCATCTTTCAAAAAACAAATTAACCTGAACCTAAAACGAACCCAGTTTTGGCGGGTTCGATGCCCTGGTTTAAGCTAATCCTCATTTTTGGATTAGCGAATTCTACTCTAATTTTGACAGTTTATAACTTCATATATAGTCTAATCTATTCCTAGTATCTACCTTTATTGATCATATTATGAAAATTAATATTAAACTTTTTTGTGAATCGGGCTGATAGAGTGTTATAATATTCATTTGTTTTTTGTTTATATAATTTAAAAGTAACATATATTTCAATAACATTTAGGTTCACGAAGAAAACAGTTTGATTTGATTCGTGACGTCACGCATATTTTCCAAAATTTGGGGGACCATAACTCATTAATAAAATAAAAATTTCCCTGGATTTTGAACAATAGTCTTAGTTTTACTTGTAATTTCATTATAAATAATAAATTATAAAACAAATTGTAGGAATTGGGACCCCCATTGCATTGTTTTACTTGTAAGTAATTTCATTATAAATAATAAATTATAAAACAAATTGTAGGAATTGGGACCCCCATTGCATTTTGAATTTTGCGCAATTTATTGTTTTCACAAATTATTCTTTTTCATATTAGTTCATTTCTAATTTTAAATTTTATTTAATTAAATCCCAACATTTTCTTGATAAGGAAAATTTGTGGGTGGTAGAACAAAACACAATTTTAATATGTATTTCAATTTTATAGAATTGCGTTGGACATTTAATTACTTCGTGATCGCAATAGAAATATGCGATTCATTTAAAATATTGGCGCATTCAGTCCGTGATTGAAGTATCCGCACGCATGTCATTGTGTGAAACAATACTCGTATGATTTTTTCACGGACGTGTGAATGTGTGAGCTGAATAGAACCCCACCGGATACGGCCAAAATTTACGAACCGAAAGAAATATGAAATTGAATATATCAAAACAATAACAGAAATTTTGCTTGACTCATATTGAAGTATGTAGATGATATATTTAACTCTCAGAAGAGAAGCGAAATAAAGCAATAAAAGTACAAACAAACGTAGAAACTTACTAAGGAATTATATGAAACTTACTCAAATATAAATGTTTTTAGAGATGTTTATTAAATGAAGTAGTTTACTTTTTTTGCTATATGCATTTTATAAACCGCCGTATGAATAAATTCTATTAAATTTCAAGGTTTATATATTCTTTAAAATCTTTTTGAACATATTAATTTAAAATTTAGTATTTTGTAAAACTTAGCATTTATCATAAATAATAAAAAAAATTGCTCAACTCGAGGGTGAACCCTTAGTCGTTAGTCGTAATGTATTTACTTTTTTACTATTTTAGTAAAATATCTACAAAAAAAATATATACTTATAAATACCGTGAGTATTTTTTAACGTGAAACATTGGGTTTGCCATATCCATGGCTACGACTCGACATTTGATTGACAGCAATGTATTTGCCCGTTCCATTTAAAATGAAACATAGGGAACGAATTTGACACAAGTATTATATTTAAATATTGTAAGAAATTTAGCCGAGTCAGAAAACCACTCGAGAGCACTAAACATATTTCGGGCACAAGGTGCACACAATATTTTTTCTACAACTAAATTTAATTTTTAGAAAACAGTTAATCAAAATTAACCTCTAATGACATTTTGTCAATATGACAGATAACCGTTGAATTTTCCTATAAGTTATGAGTTGACATTTGATTGAAAGTAATGTGTTTGCCTGTCTCATTTAAAATGAAACATAGGGAATGAATTTGACAGAAGTATTGTATATAAATATTGTAAGAAATATAGCCAAGTCAGAAAATCACTCGGGCACAAGGTGCACACTATATTTTTTCTACAACTAAATTTAATTTAGAAAGCAGTATAATTATTTAAACAAAATTAACCTCTACTGACGTCTTGTCATATGGCAAATTCGTTCCCTATGTTTCATTTTAAATGGAAAGGGCAAATACATTGCTGTCAATCAAATATCAAGTAACCATGGATATGACAAATCCAATGTTTCACGTTAAAAAATACTCACGGTATAAATTCTCGTACCTTTGGTGAATAATTTGTATATTGATTATTGCAGCAATAATAATTCATGTTGGTACAATAGTTATTGTTACCTTGTTATCTATGTAAAATCCTTTGTAAGAAAAAATACCTACACACACAAATCTTTTGTTGAAGAACTGTGAATGAAAATTCAAAATAAAAATTAAAGTTAACGGGTTTTAGTGGCCATGTGCCTGAATGTTTGATCGCGAATCTGGCGACCCGGGTTCAATTCTGAGCAACGCTACAATTATTTAGAATTTTAAATGGCACTCTCCACGCCAGCAATGAATGCCCATGAAGTGACGCCTGTTAAGCGTAAAGAATATGTCATCACCATTACCGAAATCAGTGTAAAAAGCTGATTGTTTAAGAAATCTGATGTGGCCAGCACTTTATCTTCCGTTTATTTTATACAAATCTCATACCAAAAGTTCCTTGGAAAAGATTCTACATATCCAGTAAAATTGTAACCCGAACATATACTATTTTTTTTATAAATGTCATACTGGAAGTTCCTTTATAAATCCAATAAAATTATAACACGAACATACACTATGTAAATTGCACTTGACACATACATCTGCCAATAAGAATTATTTGAATATATCAGCTGTTTCCATGAATATAGCAAAGCTGGCTGATTTATGAAAGTTAATCTCATTATAATTCTTTAACTCTATATCTACTGAATATGAACGAAAATGTATAATCAAACCGTACAGACAATAAGATATTCTTTTATTCTTTCATATTGATAATCACATAAAATGTCAAAATATGATATTTAACTGCGTTTCTTCAAGAAAAACTTTTAAGAACTTCAAATGAGGGGACTTCCGGTTGACCAATGGGGTCATTTCAAAAAAAAATAATTGTCGATTATTTTTATAAAATCATGAAATCCATCTCATTTAATAAATATAGTAATAGAAAATAATTTGAAATATGCGACTTTTCATTCATAAATTTGCTAATAAACTTTCGCGCTTTTAAACACGGACTAAATTTGTGACGACACAAATTCATACTCACACAAAGACAATTCTCTCTCACACGCACACGCTTCACAACATGAAACAGTAACCTAACCTAAAAGTGTGACAGCTGACAGCAAAATATACAAGAGAGAAGATTATTATTACTTTCTATTTCTTTAAAAGTACTAGTGCAGTATAAGGTATGTAAATAAACCATTTATTTAAATAAATATCAAACCAAATAATCATACTCGTAGTTCTAAATTAAACCGGTAGAGCTCGACTGTCGTATCCGTGAATATGTGTCGTCAGCCGTTGAAATATTTGAAATTAAACGCAACTTTTAAAAAACCATATCTCTGATTTTAAAGACTTGTAAGATGTAAAACATACACATACATGTTTAATTTGACCTATTTTTTCAAGAAAAAAATAAATCAGAAAATGTGAAATGACCCCATTATACCTAACCAAAATCTAATCAGCTTCACATGGATGTAAAAAGAGGAATACGAAATAATTATAATTTTGATAAAATCAATTTTTTAATACTGAATTTAAAAAAATCAAAAACTCCAAAAAATATTTTCAAATACAAAAGGGGAGCTAATTTGATTCTTAGAATACAAGCACAACTTTATTTTCCGTGCTTTTCTAAAATCTTCAATAAATGGACTTTTTGAGCTCTTGTAGGAAAAATACATTACTCTTGAAAATGAATAATTTCATAAAATGAACCAAAATTCTTTAAAAAGGTGAAAAGTGAATCATTCCTTTTTCATACTCTGTTTTATTGAGAATACTTAGCAAGAAATCGTTGAAACAGGATATTTAAACGCCATGAAAATGAATAGGAATGTGTATCACCTCTTTAGAAATAAAACTACACATACTATGTTCTCATTTATTAGAAATTTAATCTAAAAGTATCCTACAAGAAAATAATTTTCTTTCAGTGAAATTGATAATATTAATTAATAGACAAAAACAGAGAAAATAGGTTGACAGTCTGTCAGCATCTGTCGGCCTATAAATTTTTTATTACTGTTATACAAATGTTGTTATTGATATTCATTATAAATTATTATTATTATGTGAACTATTACAGTTTATGAACCATTATCTCGATTATTATTATCTGTGCAATATGTATTTGAATATTTTATATACAGTGTAAAAACTTTCTAATCAGGTAAAATGATATTTATCAGTTTTTGCCCTAGTTCAGAAACACAAAAAATATTTCTATTAAACTTTCTTATAAATTTATAGCACCTACCTACTTTTTAAATAAAAACTTTTTATTGTCAACTAAATTAATAATTAAAGGATATGGAACGAATATAATTAATTTAATAAGCGGATATGTATTATTTAAATTAAAATAGTGCATTATTTTCTAATAAGTTCTCGTTTTCATTGTTACAAAACAAAAGTTTTCGTTAACAACGCGTAACGTTTATTATTAATCTATTCTTTGTTACATTATTGTCAACATTTTATTTGTCTCAAACTTAGTTTTACTAATCTGTTATTTTGGACATTATCCAAGTTTGAATAAAAGATCACGATTATAATAGATATGATTTTCTATTCATTTTATAATAAATTATCTACTAAAATTGGTCATTTTCCGGTATAATACGTTGAATAATGTACACAATTTATCATTTTGATTACTCATTTATCTAGATCAAGATGAAACTATTCACGAGACAATTTATTATATGTGCGTATACAGAGAATTTATTTTAAAATGCAACATTATAGTTCATCACTTCCATGGTTACTCACTATTGTCAAAAAATGACAGCAATGTAAAATTTGTCCATTTTAAAATGCAACATTATAAATAGTATTGCAGCACAGGAGATACCTCCAAAACACATCACAAATGGTGTCAATTCTTATTACGACCGACTAGAATATTGCCTCAGAGTGATTGGGGGTATTCTTTAACATTTATTACATGAAAGTTATGAATTTTTGTAAGCTAAAGTTTTTTAAAATGTACAACATTCATGTTTTGATTATTTGTTAATCGTATGTAGGCTAATTTATAGGAAATTAGTTTTGATAATACAAAACTACAATTTTTGTATGTTGCATTTTAAAAAGGACAAATATTACATTGCTGTCATTTTTTGATAATAGTAAGTAACCATGGAAGTGATTCGCCATATGTTGCATGTTAAAATAAATTCCCTGCATATTTAATAATGTATGGTCATGTTCGATAACAAAATAAATATTATTGCAAAATAATTTATCCCTCTCAACAAACTTGAAGCGGTAGCAAGAGATTTTATCAATATGAAATGAACAATAAGTCTTATTTATAATTACCAGGCTACCTCTAATTATATAACGCAGCGCAACATTATTGCAACAAAGTTGTAATTAGGACGACCCAGATTCGATTCAGATTTAGATCATATTTCATAGTTATTTATTTTGGAAAATAAGAATAAAAATTCGTTCAGAAAACGTACCTACTACCTATATTCGAGCTCTCATAAATTGAATGAAAAATTGAGTATCTATTGAAACTTTAAAATATTGTGTAATTGTTAATACTTTTCATTTTAAATAAATAAATCTGTACCCTAATTGAAGAACAACCAATGTCAACATTTCTTACTTTTAAATCAACAAGAAACACATAACAAAAAAAAATTGACTGTCGAGTCCAACTATAAAACTATAAATATCGTAATTATGACAAAGCGGCATATCGCTTACTGTTTGCTTTATAATATTGGATAAAACAGGTCACTGTTTGTGCCGCTCTTTTGGAATGAAGACATGCATCGCCTGGTACTTCTACCTGCCCTGAATGCTCTGTATAGTAAAATTATCTTACTATTCCTTTAACGTAAATGCTATTTTTGTTTCAAATAATTTTTGAAAATACAGTTTCCGTTATCATAAGAATTTATTTCCAACAAAAATAGCATTATGTTTTAAAGGAACAGTAAAATTATTTTACTGTATTTTACTATCAGAACAGGTCTTCATTTCAAAAGAGCGGCGCAAATAATAACCCGCTGATACCCAATGTTTCAATGCAAGCATTGAGCGATATGCCGCTTTGTCATAATTACTATGTTTATAATTTTATTGTTGAACCAGACAGAGTAAATTTTACTGACTATAATACTGACGTCATCTTTTTGTTAAACTTGACTTGAACTATTAAATTAACATTGATAATAAATGTCACTAATGCCGTGATTTATTTAAACTGCTCATATAGCACTAAAAATTTTGCAGACATGTCTACACTGGACTCTACGGCAATAAGTGTTTTCTTGTTTTATGACATGATGTAGGTTTAACCAATGAGTCCTAGACTAGACGTCAAATTTCGGCACATTGTCCACTTCTCTCATTTTATTTGTGGTTCTTTCTCCATCTCTTATCCCCACTGCGCTTGCGCAAGAATGTGACATGATGTTCCTAGAGTTAGAACGGTAGACATCAGGAATTTCTCTTCAATTTACCGATCTACCGAAAGATATTGATATCTACCGAATTTGCTGATTGACAAAATTTCTGATTATATTGTTTCAAAAATTTATTATTTAGTAAAATTTAAATTAAAGGTAGTCAACGTACACTTCCTTACCACTCTTCCCATTGACAAATTGTACAATACTAGGGGAATTCCCGATTTCTTAATCTTATTGTCAAAATGATGATTCTAATTTAAAAAGAAAAAATTCTTATGAAGATACATACATCCATCAATCTTCATAAGAAGTTTTTCTTGTTTTTATATAAATTTACATTTTCTGATAAATAAAATTATTCATTTATATTAGTGTTTTGTACAAAAAATCCATAAAACAAACACAACAAATATATTATATATTAAAATAATGAAAAAAAAAATAATCTACCGAAAATTATTGAAATCTACCGATATTCTACGAACAATCTCCCGAATTCGTTACATCGGAACGTGGCAACATCTGTCAGGAAGAGTCAATCTAATTTTGCTTGACATTTACCATTTACCAGTCGTCACCTCAAGGGCTCTCTCAAAGCTGCGTGGAGAAAGCACCACAGGATTACTATTGTGTGATTTCAAAATTAGAAATAATTTTCTAAAATTTTCATATTGACTTCGAATATTTAGATCGGATTCAAAACCTGGCAATTAGAAATCAAATAACAACAAACAAAATTTTTTATTTTACATTACAAAATTTAAAATATTCTATAGTTTATATTATATGTGTAGCAAACGACCTACTTAATTCAATGCTAAAATTTATCATATACAAATATTTAATGAGTAAATTAAATACCTTTTCAGTTATTGGGTATACGAGTAGGCCATGGTAGGCTCGTTTCTGTTAGGTTAGGATTACTTAAACTTTAAGGGCCGGTTTTTCATTATCTGGTTAAAATTTAACTAATTAAATAAAAAAAAATTAAACAAAATGAACTGTCATTGCTGTACAAAACGGTGATAAAAGTTTATGCAATATTTTTCATATAAATAAAAATATTAATAATAATTTATTGTTATTTTCGTAAACATTAAATAAAAAGATTGACGCCCAAATAGTCATGAAAAACAACCCCCCACTACTGAGACATCGGAGAACATACACACTTCATAGCCAATAGGTAAACAGTTTACATTATTTATAAAGTAAACACAAGTAGGCGATAGTTTATCACATATTAAACAATATGTACACTGAAGTCACATTCTGTTTCAGAACACGTGGCTTTTCAAAATTTTACACATATTTCAATAATTAATTGTAAAATATCTAATGATATTTCATGATATTTTCAAATTTGAAGCTCTTCAAAGGACATTATCTTATAAAATTCTTGCAACAGCCTTATTCGATTGAATATTCAAATAATTATTGTTTGAGAGAAACAATAATTATTTGTTCGTATACTGTATGTTTGAATTTAATTTTTTTATGTTACTTCTATTGCCCATTTTACTGTCAAAATAAAATTGTATTTGATTCTAGAAATCAGAACAGGGTTAAAATTTTGTTGTTGTTACCACAATTATCATATTAAATTTATTTAATAAATTATTATAAAAGTTATGAAAAATATCAAGAAATCGAGATGAGAAAAAAGTGAGACGACATGTCATTTCGATACGACAAGAGATTAAAATTAAAAATTTCTCGTCTCGACTCGTTTCCCCGAATTACTAATGAATTCTCATTTGGAAAATATTACTATACAATATAAAGCATATAACCTCAGGGCCATTTGTAAAGCATTCACTAATGATAATTATGAGAACATATCTATTGTAGAAAATGCATCACATTTAATTCAATATACAATTCATTCCTATTCCTAATGATGCTTTTATCTAAAAATAAATAGTTTAGAAATGAAATTAAATTTCTTATCTTACATGGGTAGAAAGCATGTTGTTTGGTATTAATTTAACAAAATACCAAGTCTTCTTACTAAGGATATCCTTATTCCAGTGCACTCTTGAGAAGAGACTCTCAGAGTAAATTGCGGAAACGAAAGACACTCGCTACATCAAAAAAATACCAAAATAGCAGCGGTGTTTAGATATAGCAAGACTGACCCGTTTCCAACTTATAAATAAATCGGCAACGGCCAGAGGAATCTGGAAATTGACAATATCTCCAGGAGGTCAGAAACTATAAGATAAATATTTAATAACAATGAAATTATCACTCGTAAATGTCCATCACTTTTAAACGTTTTTCCGGGATAATTTTTTGGATTTTAGAATGCTATTTTTTCTAAAATAGATTGAAACTATTGTCGTATCGTACAGAGACTTTATGACTGTATATCTAATAATTCATTGCAAAATATTAAGAGCCTGTACATTCACCGAAATGAGTATTTTTTCTACGGAACTGCGGGTTTCAAATAAAAAACTAACTTTATACACAAATTGTTAATTAATTTTTAGATATTTATAGATAGTACATTACACACCACATTTAGTAAAACGTTTTATTTAATTTACGAAGAAAATAAACGGCTAAGAACAACAACTAATAGCATTGAATACACCCGCAGTTTGAACTGCAAATGCATTGAATTTATAACTTAAAAAATAGAGGATATTGCTTAGTTCGAGAATACGAGACAAACTGGATATATATTTTTTTTCTGCGTAATTTTGCAGGTTGAAACGTGCAAAGCAAAAGTACTTGTCCATGTACTCGTAAACACACAAGTACAATTCCAAAAATATTGGATTTAATTACAAGTACAATTACACATTGAAAATTTGTATTTAAATACAAGTACAATAAAAATGTATTTAAGTACAGTTTAAAGTACATGTACTTAAGTACATGCACAGCTCTGATCTAATGCATTTTTGAAGTCTAAAGCAGCGGTTCTTAACCTTTACTTTGTTACGGACGCCTTTCAAAAATCTTTGTTTGTCGCGGACCATCAATATTTATTTACAGTTTGTTCTAGGTAATGAATTTCATATGAGGAAAAAAGAAAAAAATAAGTTAATTTTTTGATGCACAAGCTATTTATTTAAAATAATAACAAAAAAATACCCCTGTGATTATACCACGGCCCCCCAGGGGTAGGGGTCCGTGGACAACAGGTTAAGAACCGCTGGTCTAAAGTATATACTCATTTTTATTCTTATCACCCAATGTATTTTCACAAGGTTTAGCATATTACCGTATAAGCGGCCCTACAATCATTTTAAGAAAGGATTCGACCAGCCATAAATAACATTTAGGGTAATTCCTGTCGGAACATACGCAATTTTAATAGAAATTAATAAAAATAATGCAATATTTAGAAAATATGAACAAATATACACTTTGCATATAATCCGGACTTTAATAATAACTAATATTCATAGAATCATATAGACAATGAGAATACATTTCAGAGATTACTTCAGTGGTATTCATAACCAAAACAATTTAAATTTCACTCGGGGTTAATAAACAATTTTCTTTAAAGATAATTTTATAAAAGGTTTCATTATGAACACAATGAAAATTATGTCTAATAAATTATCATTATGAAGTTTATACATAAATAAAAGCATATTTCCTGTGCTTTTAAATATTCGACCTTTATTCCGCTAATTAAAAAGATAAAAATATAGGATAAAACAATTTGTACGTAGTATTTTTGCATAATTATTAATTATTTATTCGTTTTGAGGATATTTATTAAATAGGAGTTACTTATTCATCTTGCAACATAATCTCGAAAAAAAATTCCATATTTTTTGGCACAGACCTTATTTGAATATTGATTTTTCAATAAAACTTAATCCACTCCAGCACAAAATGAGATCACACGAAATTGTACGTTCTTAACTTAAATCATAACAAATATACATTTTTATTCAAATAGCCAATCCCCTCGCCAATCTTTTTATGTGTTCTACATTCTACTAGACAAGTTGTGGTTCTAATATTATATAGAATTCTGCACATATTAATTATTTACTATCAATAATAGTCCTTTAGGGACACCCTCCACACCAGATGGGAGTGCTCGTGAGGTGATAACTAATAAACACTCTCTAAAGTAAAATATATAATTATTGTCACTCCCTACAATGAGCAAAAATTCATGATAATGCGTTTATTTTATTTATTTTTTTCATATCGTATTTCTTCACTTTTAACCATGTATTTATATTAATAAACCGGCCATAAATGATTTATTTATTATTAACAGAGTGTTGTGTGAAAAAATCAACCCCTGTGTCCAACAAAAGCAGCGGTGGTTACAAGAAAAAAAAACAAAGTAGAAGACTACCAAAGATCTCTATTTTTAGACTTTGTTTCTTCACTCTCCACACCAGCTATGAGTGCCCGTGAGGTGACGCCTGGTAAGCGCCCACACGGTAAAATATATCGTCATCATTACCGATGTCTACATCTGTTGTAGATACTGGCACACCCAGAAATGGGTAATATGCCGTGATGATATATTTATTTATTTATTTATTTTATTTGTTTCTTCAGATTTGATTCAGCTTCAAATTATCTACTTTTAAATACATCATTGACTGCTCGAATTTATTTACTTATATATTTATTTAGTTCGCAATATTTATTTTTGAATCCTGCCCTACTTTAGTTATCTCATTAATTTTGTTTTCTAATGGTATTTAAATATAAATATTTCGTTAAATATTATTCGCATTTCCGTATTTTTGAATAATCCATTTTTAAAAATATATTAAATCGTGTTTTAAGAAGAAAATTTTAGAAATATGAATTAATAAAATACTTAAGAAATACAGTTTTTATACATGTGTACTTGATAAGAAATAAACGTCACTATCACAAAATAAATTTTTTATAATACATTGAAAATTGAAACAATAGTTATATCTAAAGAAACTTAATATGTACATTTGCCGGCATTGGTACATATAATAAATATGTATTTATTTAAATGAATAAAAAGTAATGACTTGAGGTAATGTATTTTTTTAAAAGGCAGAATTGGTGCCGCACTATTTTTTGCATTCTGTACAATATGTTTTTACCTTTATTAAACTTATAATATGCAATGCATATTAAAAGAAAATAACGATTAATTTTACTATTATGTATAATGTTATTAATGTTACGCACAATTGCATCGTAAACATTAATACAATTTAATATATCATTGCGAAATTTAATGTGTAATTTGCATGAGAAATAAATCATTAATTTTATGGCAACAAAAAGAACTTTTCTCTTCCTAAAAATTTTGATTTGAAATGATCATAAAATATTTAATTAATTACTTAAACAAACTATAAAATAAATAGGTATCCATATGTTTCATTTATCAATGAAATATACAAACTTATTAAAGAAAATAAAGATTGATTACATTACACTTCGAACATGTGTTACAAAAACCTATTTAATTATTACTCAATTGTAATTTAAATAGCTATATCATTTTCATATTACACCTGTATTATATTACATTAAAGCAGAGTCGTTATGGTATTATGATTTAGAATAAATTAGCATTAACAATTTATATGTAAAATGTTTATTTAGTAAACACTCCTACAATTAAAAATTCGGCATCATCACTAAATATATAGTACAACAAAAAAAAAACTAACCATATCAAAATATTCCAGTCATTGTTTATGACAAAATAATGTTAAAAATTACTCACAATACGAAGAAAGAAATAATTAAATTTTTCTGCGGTAGAATGCATTATAACTTTTGATCGATAATTTCTTATAACTTATAACAGTTTCTTATCTTTTATCGAATTTTCATTAATGATTAAGCACTTGACAGTGTGCCAAAATCTAATAAGTTATATGCAATTTTCACTAAAACATTTTTAAGGTCGTGTTCATAATTATTCATATTTCATCAAATAAAATTATACGAAACAGTGCAATTTCCGAAAATGATTAGATCTTCAAACTTGACATAAATGTTTTATGGCAACATCAAAGTGTGATGAATAAAATGTATAGGTTGTAATTTACACGTCATATTGTCTGACGAGTTTTACATTGTTTGAAATAATTCGATAAACATGTTGCAACAAATTTGTATACCCAGTATAAATTGATGCCCTATATTAATTTCTGTAAACTTTACTGCAAGTAAGATGCTATAATGCAAGTCAATCAAGCATAAAATAACTTGTCAATAAATAAAAACATGCATATCTGCAGAACCGCAATAGGTATGCATTTTTAAATCCTAATTAAATTTTGTTTTTCTAAATGAAACCTCATAAATAATACGGGAAACATTACTGAATACAATGCAAGAAACAATTATAGCAAATTGTAGTTAGATAATTACAACAATGTAGGTAAGTTAAATGATTTAAATCCTACCTTCGCCATTTAGACGATCTCAACTCTTCCAAATTCGTCAAACAACTACACAAAGCACTCTTCCATTTGATGTTAACGTTAAATTCGAGAGAACATGTTAAAACCACACTCAAACTCAAAGCAACTACGTCCTCGTTCGAGCTGGGATCAATACTGACAACATGAGCCGGCCGCGGGAAAACGCAGAACGAAAACAGCGCAAGCGCGCAAAATCTACCAAAACAAATGGCAAAAAAGACTGCAGAGAATCGGAATGGGTGAATTGTTTGTTTTATTTATTTCAGATTGTTTTGTTTGGTGAGCTAAAGTTACGTAATGTGATGACCCAACACGATCAAATTTAATCTAGCGGAACAATTGGGAGTTATATTTTTGTAGTTCAGTAGTTCATTCTGAAAATTTTAAAAAAGGAAAGTTACAAATCCATTTTGTCTATTTGGTTAAAAAATTCATCTTTCTATTGTCGCTATTTCTTAATTGAATTTTAAGTACCTATATAAAATTGTTATATGCATTACTTGTACGAAAATGGGAGAGTCGAAAGTAATATGTGATGAAAAATGATTATTGTATGAATGCACAAATTTTGGGTTCGGACTAACCCATATTACGGAAAACGGTGGTATAATATCTACAAATCTAAGCTTGTATTGAAGAAATCAAAATAATACAATTTTAGAGCATGAAAAATGTTGTTACGAATGTGGACGAAGCAAAAATAATATATTTCAGTAACAAAAATTTGTACATAAATTCACTTTTCCTAAATTTTGTAGGTAAATAAATATGTGGTAAATTATTATTTAAAAGAAGAGAGTTTCGCAGTCATTAATAAAAGAGTCACATTATTATATTAACCTGTAATTTTTAAAAGCATCGTTGTGAGTGAAAATATGGAATTATTCAGAGAGTCATCCCCGTACGGTACTGGTAAATGCAATAAGTTGGCAGAAAAGAAGATAGTTACAGCTAAATAGTACACAGAAAAATGTTTGTATAACGTATTCAGTAAAGTTCCAGAGATAGGAATCATTTTATATCATGATAAATGCTACTTTTTATAGAGCAGCTTTAATATTTCAGTTTTTGGCGAAAAATAACACCCGTCACATTGTCCTGATTTGGCAATGTACGACTTTTGGCTTTATAAAAGTTTAATTAATACAAACCACGTGCCTTATTCTCAATTATTCTAGCGTGACCCCCGTAAATTAAATCTTTAAAGTTAAAATTTAAAAATAAGCTACTTACCATAATTCTTTTTACGATGTGTTACGTTCACATCTCGTTAGACAAAAAAAAAATCTATTTAAATTTTCTGTCTATCCTAAATAGGTAAAAAAGCTATAAAGGGCCTACACACAATTATCAGATTTTATTCTATTAAGTAATAGAAAATAAACACAAAATTCCATCTACTTTCTTTTCTTAAAAATAATAAAAACAAAATATAACAATCTCCTATTGAAACAAGGCGGCAAACTAAAATACTAATATTATTTGTAGCTAATTTGGTTCCGAATGAAATAAAAATGCCGCTCTACTATAACAACTTTTCCCGCGTTATGCAATGTTGATCTCTCTTCTAAATAACGCCTACGGCCTTGATTCGGCTATAGACATGCAGACTATGAATACAAATACTCTTTTAAAGAAATTAGATAGCATCTACCACATGTATATCACTAGCGTGGATCGAGTTGCAATGAAAATTTGATTTTCTCAATCACTTTCATCACAAATAAGAATTTGTTAATTTGTATGCAGAGCAATTTAAATTAATTTTGTTTTCTATATTGTTACATAAATATTTGTGTGGACATTTTTAGTTAAGTGGAAAAAGTAATAAAAATAAATGATGCTTTTTATATTATTTTCAAGTGGACCATTACTTTGTCACCATTGTAAAAAATAGATAAAAATTATATTTACATTTCAATAATGCTGTCTAGAATTTAATAACTTTTATGTGTTTTAATTAAAAGACGTTTATTATCGGATATAGGTTTTTCCATGAGCAAAACCTCTCGATTAATTTTAGAGAAAAATTTTGAAATAAATATTACAGATACTTAAAGTCTACAATTAAATCTCTTAGTTGTACATTTAGGGTCAGTTTTACAATCTCCAGTTAAAAATTTAACCGCCAGTTAAATAAACTAAATGAATTGTTACATGACAAATTTATCATTGCTTGCAATAATCCGATTTAATATTGTTTATTTAAAGGACAGCTAAAAATTTACCGAAAATTGTAAATCTGGCTCTAGTAACCCGTAAAATGCAAATATTACTCATTTGTAGTGACAGCCATGGAACTGAAACAAAATTACAAATAAATGCATATCGCTTGAACTGTCCAAAACTCTATTTTGCAAGTTACACGGAAAATAAAAGCGATATACTAATTTAGAGGTAGAATTAAAAAATAGAATCTAATTTAAGTTCAGAATTTAATTATCTAACTTTTTTTTGAAAATCTAATTTCTGACGATAAATTTTTTTTTTCTAATTCCGTTTGGACAATTCCTTTATTTCGATATTCACTTGTTTTTTTTTTTTTCGCACTCAATGTGGAAAAATTTTCTACACAAAAAAATGAGTTTTTCGTACTCAATACCGAAAAATAAATTATCATTTCTAATGGCTTAATTTTTGTAAATATTAACAGTAACATTTTTACAGAAATTCCAAACGGCATTAGGAAAAACTTTGTGTGAACATGTAGGAAAAGAATATTTTTCCGTACGCGGCATGTTTTTAATCTTGGCTGCGCCTCGACTAAAAATTTCACGCCTAATACGGAAAAATATCACTTTTCCGTACTTGTTGCACAAATAGCTATTCCCATATTAAACGCGTATGGCACCATTTTTAATAATTAACACACTGTATACACTAGGATTATTTAATGAAAAGTAATGTGTTAAATGATTCTTCGTCTATATTATTTATAAAACATCACTTTAAAATTATCGTTTTATTAAAAAACATTCTCAAATTATATATAAAAAACAGTAAATGAAATAACAAATATATAGTAAATTGCATTCAAATAATATTGCAGCCGATACATTTAACTAATACAGAAGCAAAGAAAATCGGCATCACTTACAACGTTCATGTGACTGCACTGTATATTATGTATATAAATATTAACATGGATTAAAAGAAGTAATTGAAAAAGAATCTTATCGGATCTGGGCGTTAAGTAAAGTGCACTTTTGACATTTTATAATAATCTCTTTTGTATAATGCAGGACACTTTAGATATCACATGAATGGAAAGGCCTCAAGATGTTGCAACGAATTAGATTTGAGTCCATGTTAATAACAAAAAGTGGCTGAACGCATGCAGTCCCGAACCCAGCAAGCCATTTTCAAAATACCACATAATTCACATGACGTCACATACAGTTAACAATTAATCACTTACATCATAATATACTAGTAATAGTAATCGTGTACCATGTAAACTAAGTTATTCATTATATTTAAATTAGATTTCTCATTTAGTTATGCCAATGTCACAATAATTGTTGTCGAGATCAATATAGTTTTTAAAATTATGGCACAACTTATTAGTAAATTATCTCATTCATATAAACCGCATAAAATATTTGTATGATATTTACAACTTTTCGTATTGTGTTTAAAATATAATCTAATATGTATATAAAAATAGATATATAACAAAAGATTTTTAAACAACGTGATTTAAGAAATTTTAAAATCTAATATTTCAATCAATATTCGAAAGACAGAGGGGTATTCTAATATTTTATTTTCTAAAATCTAATATTTTGAATTCTTTTTATGTATTTAATTTGAGCGAGATATGAATTTTTAAATATGACATTTATGAAATACATAGAATTTTAGAACACAAAATGTAATAAAACTAGCACGAACAAGACAGTTGACATTGCGTCAATGATATAAAAACTGATTCCTCTTGACAGGACAGTTATATTATACATATATACAAAATTTGTTAAAAATATCAGTCACTCGTACAACACAAACCACGTGATACCTTTTTAGCGCCAAAATAAATTACAAAAATTCATTATAGAAAAAATGTTTTGATTCTTTATACATTATTCGGTTATTGTTTAGCATCACCTATAATGTTATAATATTCTTTAGGTACCTTAAATTTAACTACATTAGAACACCCCACTGTTTTTCCTTTTGATAAAGAACAAACTAAATAGCTATTCATCAGACATTATAAACTTACTAAATATCAATGACACGTTCCTCATTTCAAACTTAAATTATATATAATTGTTTACGTTTTAAAAATTATTAAGTATATGATTATATCAATTAAAAATAGTAGGATATTAAAATTTCTTTTAAAACGCTTTTGTAACAGTTACTTAACACATTACACAGACGAAACTGCAAACAGTACAGTACAGAATTCACAGGGAGTGACACTACATTCAAGAAACCGAACTAATAGCATTGTGTGGTGAGCCCATTTGCGTTAACACTTTGTCCAGCCACTGGAGCGGTCCGTGCAGGTGGATTTCTATCCAACAAGGTGTGCTTGTTACATCTTGGCGGTGGTATTCCGCCCCCCAGCCTTTCACGAAACTCATCCGAATTGTACACATTTTTGTTAACTCATAAACCGCCTCAAAACCATGATTTACAGACTGAGACAAAAGTTGCGCGAATTCTTGATTATTAAAAATCTTCAAAGAACAACCAGAAGGTATTTTACACACTGTAGAAGGGTGGAATCCGTGATGGTGATTACAATTACGAGATTGCACAAATATAGCTGAATCCGATAAACATTCAGCGTAAACTTCTCCACCGACGTAATATAAATGAACCCCTTTTCCTATGTGTCGACGGGTGTTTTCAATCGTTGAATTTCTATTAACGTTGCTGAGTTGGCCCAAACAAAACCTGTCAGAATTGTTGCTGGGATTTGTGAAGCCATCAACGATCACGGAATGCGTATTACAATGAAAAACCTCTCCAACTCGACAATTTAATTCATAATAAGCTATACTAGCCCAATATGGAGGTTCCTGGTAGCTGACGGGAGCAACTTCTCCCATATTTGTGTCCATTGTGGAAGGATCCGACGCGTTGTTATTCGTTTGAGAAGCATCTTCCGGCGGGCTGTACGCCGGTGGAGGAGTTTCCGCTAAAGCGGAAGAATAAGGACTTTGAGGATTTGAACTAACGGATCCGGGACTAGGGACAGAAGACATGGGAGAATTTGGGGATAAATGACCGGAATTAAAACCACTTGAAGAGTAGCTGACATTGTGGGGCATGTTTGGCTCAGTAAGTTGTTGGAAAGGAAGCAAGGAATGACCTGGAGCGAATTCAGAATGGCGGGGGACTAACACTGGAGGTAAAACAGGGCTTTCAACTCGTTTATAATGATAAGGATTAATGCAAACCTCTTTTTGTTTTGCTGAGAATGGATACTGACAATGTTCCAATGGTTTTAATTCGTGGTGACTTTGTAAATCTGGCCAACGCCAAACTCGGCAGTAAATCACATGCGGTAAACCTTTTCGGTGGGAAACTTGCAATCGGCCGTCTAGAGATCTTGGGATTGTTACGCACTTACTTGGAGTTCCAGGACATGATAAAGCCCGCTCAAGTTCTTCAATTGCACCTTTTCTCTTTTTTAATTTTTTCACTAAACTGTCTACAGCTTTTTCAGCCCATTTTTCTTCCTCGTCTCCTTGTTTCCAACCAAGTAATTTTTTCACAGCTGGACTTGTGAATGAAAACAAACTGTTCAAAGAGGACATAGGTCCACTACTGGAAGATTCTGCCTCGTCTGTATCCATGATGAATCTAAAATGTATGTGAATTTATATAAAGCTGTTATTCATAACCTATTAATCATAAAGTAAAGCACAATAAAGATATACTCTTATATTATTTATGAATCACAAATGAATAACACAAGAAACAAATTAGTTACAAATGTATGAGTCATTACAGTATTGATGAATTAGTTTTTTGATAGATAAATACACAAAGATGTGAATTATATATTATAAATAAGTGGTTATCAATGTAATACATAGTGAATTTTACTGGAACTATCTAAAGAAAAACAATAATATTAAACAATTATGTCTCTGTCTGAATGAATACGTAAAAATACTTGACATTTGAAACAAAAAAAGTGAACGTACCCTAAGTAATACTTACCAAACAATTCAACTGTTAACTACCCTTTTTAATTTTCTTCAAATGTTTTAAATTTTTGGCATAAAATATGAAAATAAATGATAAGCAGGATTAACGGCTTCTCTTTACGAACACCCGACTTTACGTCGCCATGAATTTATGAAATTAGCCATTGAGGGCGCCACAGTTCACAACTAGCTAAGAAATAAAAGTTGAATTTGGAGTGCGTTCCAAAACCATTAAACCATACCACGCAATACAGAGTAGAGTATTACGAGAGTATAACACTGCTTTTATCTAAAATTAGAAATGCAAGAATATTCAGTTGTTTTTCATTCGCACCTCAAATATTACAGGAATTTACATAACTTTTTAGTTTCTGTAATTACATAATATATAGAACAAACAATAACGAATTATTTATATGTTTTAATTTCTATAAACAAACTTTTATTTTCCAAAACCAAATATTCTTTTTCAACATTATAAAGTATTTTGTAATAATTTACGGCAATTTGTTTGATTGATTTCGATTCATTATCCGTCATGTTGCAAATATGTTATAAATTTACTATAAAAAAAATGAGAACAGTTGTCGCGGGACGCTTGGCAAATGTGAAATATCCAAATTAATTTGCGTTGTCTATAAAATAAACTAAAATTTAAACCACTCAACAAAAATATACAAAGTAATAGACGTCGTTCTTACCCCTCTATAGGCAGGCGATAGATGTTTCACATCAAAAATAAATGATCAATAACAATAGAGATATAATGATATTGAAATGTAAACAAAAAATAATGTTAGAATTATAGTGGCCGCGTTCAGCAAGTCACAGCGCTAGCAGCGCTGAACGTCGAAGATTACCGAATGCAATGAATGAACGAATGGAATTGGTCCATTCAATTCGTTCGGTAATCTTCGACGCTCAGCGCTACCAGCGCTGTGACGTGCTGAACGCGGCCAGTGTTTGGCGCCAGCGTTCGTGAGTACCCTTCTATTTTACAGGGTACGAAAGAGTATAGTATACTTTATGAGTAAATACTTATACGGTAGTCCCAATATAGCAACTCATTTCAAGGTGGCAAGCATAGAAAACATATACTAACGTAATGGTGGCAAGCGCAGAGGCAAAGTAAATGGTGAATTATATTATTGTACAGTCTAAGCATAAAGCATAGTATTTACCAATATCTTTCGAAGAGGATTGCAGGTTGCCAAAACAAATAATCGTTTACCTGTAGAATTCTATGATTATCTCTCTTTTCATCGTAGATAGGAAGACCTGTAGCTTTGGAACGCTTTATTTCCTCCTGTTTATTGTTAACTATATTTGAACAATTTATAGAGTCATTGGTTTAGAAATGTATACTATCTGCTTTGGAGTAGGTTTTGGAACGTACCCCGCTGAACTTGTAAAACCAAGCGGGAAATATGAAATGCATAATTTAAATAAAGTAAAATGGAGTAAAAAAGTAATAATTTAAATTATTATATTTGTAATACAATTAATTATAATGTAAACATACATATTTAAAATAAAATAAAGAAATATTTCCCGTAAAATAAATAAAAATATATGAGCATCATTAACATTTTATTTGTACATCACAGAAAATGCAAACTATTTTACATAATATACATATATTCTTAATAATGCCTATTGTTATGTTTAATTTATTCTGACAATTTTTTTTTTCATATGTACAACTAACCTCAGTTGACGACGAAATGTCTATTAAAGTTCAAAGTACAGTTATAATCAAAAGATAAGCTCTTACCACTTGAATTCAACACAAAATTTAAGTTTAATGTTAATACTTTATTAGCTTCATAACAGTGCAAATGGTAAGAACGATGTATCGTCGTTTACTGGACAATTTTCCCGCAGGACCCCTAGATCGGTATAGAAAACATGCCTCCTTCGACTGGAAACAGATGAAAATATTTCTTGAAAGTGAAGAATTAATTAAATTTCACGTAAGATACATTTTTATTGAATTCAGCAATTATTACATTTATATCTTTTCCCCTAGGAAGAAGTAGTGGATATATTTAAAGAGAATACTTTATTCCACCCTACATTAGCTGGCCAATCTCTAGATGAAGAACGATATATTGCTTCAAAACGTATGAAACTTGCGCATTATGTAAAGTTTTTGAGTCCAGACATGATCGTATCTGATCCCCGAAAGTTAGGATATATGCTAAAAATATTATTTTATTGGGATCCATCAAGTGTTATAAAATATCTATTGACCGCTCGAATGGCACCTGATGTAATTATTACTTTGGGTAGTTCGAGACACTATCGCTACTATGAGGACGCTGAAGAAGGAAGTGTAAGTTTTTTACTTTTTGTTCTACAAGATGTACTACAACTTCAGGTACAAAGGGCATAATAGCTCATTTCACGTAAGAAAATATCGTTAGTTTAGATTGGGATATAAATTTTGAGCTTTGGTTGGTCAGAATGGAAACCTACCTAGTTCACAAAAGTGAAAAATATATTACCTGTCATCTGTCAGTTATCAAATAAAATCGACAGAGTTAAGTGATATTTAATCATGTTTTGTTGTAATTTTTAATATCCAGGTCTTGTACATTTTTACAGATAAAAATATTTATTATTGACAAAGTTTGGTTCTACGAATTTAAATTATATATTTATGTAAAAATGGTCGGCTCTCAAGTGCCATCTGTCATTATCTTACGTGAAATGAAGTACAGTATTGACTAAAATGAGAAAAAAAATCTGTTGTGGCCAGCACAACACCTCTCGCCATTTTCATATTAGGTTATATAAGTATTGTATTTAACATTTCTGGTATACACAAAAAATTCTAATTACATATACTATTTATTTTTCAATTCATTCTATAAACAAATTTCCTACTACTCTTCTAAATTAATCCAATTAATTGACGTATTTCTGAACGGTATATGATGAATTATACGTATAGTACATATTTTGCCTTATAAATGAATCCCCTTTCTTTTTATACCAATTTTAGATGTTGACGGAGTCTTTTCCTCATTATAACAACAGCATATTATATTACTATTACATTACATTTCGACTTGTACATGTACGAATTATATATCTATCTATAATTTTAAATATTTAATTAATGATAAAATAAGAAATATAAAATGTACTTCCCAGAAAAAGTCTTCAGTAATGTCTGGAATTTTGACACTGACATTTATATCAATTACAAACATTTTAATTTTTCAACTGGTTATTTTATATATTTATAATTCAGTCTATCTCTAAATGTATAGAAGATATAATAAAAATGTTCAATATACTGGATAGAGAATTTTATATTCTTTAATATTTTCTCTTCCCAAGGATGTTAGCAGGGGCGGATTGTCCCATCGGGCGATCGGGCAAACCCCGAAGGGCCGAGTGCTCCAAAGGGCCGGTTGGCAGCCTTCAATTACATAGTGTAGTCAGAATATATTTTTTTGTAATTTAAAAATGTAAATTTTGGACAATTACTCTAATATTTGAAAAACATGTTGTTATTTTGTCGTGGAACTTCGATAACTCGAAATTGAATACGAGTATGCCAGAAAAAAATTCACGTTATCAAAAAAAGTTCGAGTTATTGAATACTCCAATGTAATAAATTAGAAAGATACGTAGTATATGAAATATGAGTATATACACTTACATACATCCATAAATGTATGGTATATTTTATAAAATAGATATCTGTTGGAATAAAAAAAAAAAAAAATTTCATCCTGCACATATAAATTTTTCGTCGTCCAGTTTCAAAACATACAATTCATATCAAATAAAAAGAACTAGGAATTTCCCCAAAATATTCAACTTAACGAATTTCTGTTTCTGATGGATTCCAGTTTTCGGTTTAAGTTACCAAGAATTTCAAGTAATTTTTAGGTAGAGTTATCAAATAATTATTTGCGTTTTTCACTCCAGGCAATATTTCCAATGTATTTCGTTCCAAATATTAAATACTAGGTTTTTTTTTATGTTAGTATTATCGGAAAATTTGAATTTCAAAGCCAATTATAGGCCTAGGCCGCTAACGTGTTTCTAGACAATTTTGAAATACATTATATTCAATTACTTACCGGATGGAGACACAAAAAATATATACATATAACAGTGTGATAATTTTCATAAATAAAAATTATTATACACTGATGAATAACAAAATCAGACACTTTGATTTTTAATTTTTATTTTTGTTATTATCTCGAGAACTATAAGAGGTACGAAGTCGGTTAATTCAACAAAACTTGTCCTATATTAGAATGCCATTTTAGCAATGTATTGTTTTGTTTGGTAGTATAGCGTGAAATACAGTAGTGATAAAAAAAATATCGCCATTCGAAAGAGCTTTAAAAAGTGTCCTACAGAAGTGAAAATCAAAATCTGGAAAAAAAAACTATAAAATTTACATATTTGTCTGTATTTAATGACCTATGCATTTCTTCTGAATAAATAATACATTGCTAAAATGGCATCTTAATAGAGGACAACTTTCGTCTAATGAACCGACTTCGTATCTCTTATAGTTCTCGAGATAATAACAAAAAAATGTCCGTTTTTTTTTCCAGCAGTGTACATATACGAGCATGCATTATACCTTTTTCACTCTGAAAAGGGCCGAAATAAGAATAATCGCCCGGGCCGATTTACTTCTCCAATCCGCCCTTGGATGTTAGATTGAGGAAACTGTTGTTAAATATTTTTTGTCTTTTAGTATTTGAGAAACCGTGGTTCCAACATACACACACACACACACACACACACACACACACACACACACACACACACACACACACACACATCATCGCAAAAATGTTATAATCGGATTATAAGGACCTTAAAACATGCTTATCCACTAAAATCTGGATATGCGATGTTTAGCATGATCCCAATATCTCGCTTAGCGATAGGTAAAAAGAAAAAATCTTAGAACCAGTTTTACAATCTCCAGTTTAAATTTTAACTGTAAGTTAAATAGACAATCTTGAATCAGATTATTGACAGCAATGACCAATTTGTCATTTGACAGACCATTTTCAATTTTGTTTATTTAACTGACAGTTCAAATTTAAACAGAGATTATAAAATTGGTCCTTAATTAACAAGGTTTCGATCTTCAATATTTTCGGAGATGATAGTAAAAAATAATTTTTACAGGGTTTACACTGTACTTGTAACTATTATTTTTTTTTTAATATATTAAATACAGGGTTTTTCGTTTCACAAAATTTTTAATAGTCGTTGACTAGAGCTGAAATAATTAAAGAAATTATTGTAACTATTAGTTCTGAATATGTTATTGGCCCGAGAATTATTTCCATATCAAGATTTTTTTTACTCTGACTGTTATGAAAACGTACATATTCTGTTTTTGAAGAATTAAGATACAATTCATTATTATGAAACCAAACAGATAAATTATTTTATTCAATTTTGACGTTTTAAACTGTCATTATTAACTCCATAGCAACAATTATAAGTAACACTTTTTTCACAAGTGAATTAAAATTTTTTAAATCACTCTCACATTTTTTTTAATTCACCCTGCAACAAATAATGCATTTAAAATAACATCAGACACGAAATTAACACTTACCATAGTATTTATCAGACATTATCAGCCATTTTCATTATTTTTCACGGCACAAATGACACACAATAAATCTTTTTAAATAGATGATTTGACATCTATCATCGACAATGGGGAAGTTTAGCATAGTAAAAATTCTACATAACATACTATTTTAATTAAATTAAAATTATTGCTCCATTTATTTATAATTAATATTTTTTGGGTAAACTGTAAGTACGTCACAAGTCAGTTATGCGCAAACTCAGACAGACCGGCGAAATCGAACCACTTGGACGTAGGTCGTAACAACACCTCAGTCTCAAGTGACTGGTAACCGCAACCGTGTGCGTCAGTGTATAAGTCGACATACGTTGCGCCAAGCCTCTCACATCACAGCTTAAAATCGGCTTTTCCGGAAAATCTGGGCATTTTTGAAAAAAATAAAACATGTTACATCATTTTTCAAGTCATTTCCCATGGAATAAAAAAATAAAAAAAAAATCGCTAAACTTCCCCATTGTCATGCACAGTCTACTAACTGATTAGTTTTTTGTTTTGTCAAAATTAAATAATATAATGGTTTTTATTACTATTTCGTCAAAATTGAATAAAATATTGTACAAACCACGTGAGCTAAGAATGTTTATTCACTCGAAGAAATTAACTAAACTTTCTTCTCATGAATAAACATTACCTTAGCTCACTTGGTGTGTAAATATCTATAAACAAGTTTGACATTTAGCTTGAAGCGTATTATCATTATTGGCAGAAATTATAATAGGTGTGTCACCTGCGATAACATGAGGTGATGATCGTCAACACCCACCCAGAACTGATAAAATATCATTTACATAAAGTTTATATAAGGTTGGAGAACGTATTCCACCCTGTGGAACACCTCAATTAATGTCAACATAATCAGACATTACATTTTTAGATTGAATGGACACATATTGTTTTCTGTTTCTTATGTAAGAGGAAATCCAGTTGATAGCGTTACCTCTTATCTATAAAACCATGTTGATATGGTAATATAATATTGTTTTTATTAGTGAATGAGTCCAGTCTGTCTTGGAATGCATTTTCAAATAATTTGGAAAATGTAGCGTGAATAGCTACCGGTCGATAGTTTTCTACCTTCTGATCAGACCTATATGTTGATTAAACTTTTTTTTTACTTATTTTAGTCAGTACTATATGCCCTTAAAGTTTGTATAGTTTGTGTCAAGATAAATGCACATTGATTTTTCTGCCCATCTCAGCATGTATTTGATTAAATGATTTGAAATGGTAGGAGAACAGAGAAGTATTAACATTTTTTCCAGTTACCAAATTTAAAACAGTTAGCACAAATTAAGTATTAAAATTCATAATAAAGTTACAATTTATTATTCAACAATATGTTTATATTTTTTTACATATTACAAATGTTAAAAACATATAGATACATAAATTAACAATCAACAATAATGCTTTCGTTACTTTCGCTGTCACTATTTACACAACCATTTATATTTTCAATATGTCTATCAGACCAATTTTGTTTTGTAATATTTGCGAAATTTTAGTTGGTAACCATAGATACCACATACCATTGCTTAACAATTGCCAAAACTTAAACTTATGTGTCAAGCGATACTAATCTAAAAAACATTGTTATGGAATAAAATTAAATTTTCCAGGGCTTAAAAAGTCAATGTGCATTTATCTTATGCGTTTGTCTTGATTGTTATATTTTTCAGCAGCGTTTGTTTCTGTATGTCGTAACTTTACATAGAAACTAGATGACATAAATAGTTATTTGTTTAAATAGGCACTAAAATAACAGATTTACATCAGAGGCTGCCGTTTCATACTGCCAAAGCTGTAAATCTGTTTTTGGTGCCGTGTTAAACAAATTATTTTTTGTCGATTTTAGAAATAATAATAATAATAATAATAATAATAATAATAATAATAATAATAATAATAATTTAGTGATTCTTTTTGATGCCTATTTTGAAAGTTGTCGCCATCAAATTATGTTGCTCTGTGTTTGTTGAACGGTTGCTATGTAAATAGCAATAGGCAGTAAAAATATTTTACAGACTGTTAGCTGTCAAAAAATCGCGCTTTTATTGGCAATCGAAAAAAAGAACTAATTTTGGTTACAGGCAATTGGATGTTTTTGTTTAACTGAAATTTCTCATGGCACAAATACAAAAGGTATGCGTACTACAGCCACCTATGATCCAAATACACAAGAATATATTTTAAATTCACCTGATTTTGAAGCAGCCAAATGCTGGGTAGGAAATTTAGGTATATTTGTAAATAAATAAACTTATACCTAAATAACTATAATATAACTTGCATATTTAGGTAAAACAGCTACTTATGGTATAGTTTATGCCCAATTATACACTGCCGATGGTAAATGCCATGGTTTGCATTCTTTCGTTGTCGATATAAGAGACAAAAATACTTTAAAACCCTACCCTGGAATTATTGTTGGTGACATGGGAGCAAAAGCAGGCTTAAATGGCATCGATAATGGGTAAATTATTATTTTTTAGTAAAAATAACAAATAAAACTTTGATTTAGTTTTGTAATGTTTAAAAATCATCGAATCCCACGAGAAAATCTTCTGAACAAGACAGGAGATGTTACCCCAGAAGGTGAATATGTAACTCCGTTTAAAGATCCAAGGCAAAAAACGGGAGCATCTTTAGGGGCCTTATCTACTGGCCGAGTTAATATTATTGTATTGGGAACTGCTTATTTAGAAAAAGCTGTCACCATTGCAATTCGTTACGCTGCTGTTCGCAAACAATTCGGACCAACGGAGAATGAAGAGCTTCCTATTTTAGAATATCAACTACATGTAAATATTTTATTTTTTTGTTTCCGTAATATCTCAATACAATTGCTTTTAGCAATGGCGCTTACTACCATATTTGGCAACGTGCTATATTCTCAATAATTTTGCCATGTTTTTTGGTAGTAAAAATGTTGAATTTATATTGGAAAGAACTATGGGTGGAGATAAGGATAAATTAGCGGATTTGGGGATTGAAATTCATGCTGTATCTTCAGCAGGAAAGGCAGTATCTAGTTGGATTATAAGAGATGGTATTCAAGAGTGCAGAGAATGTTGTGGAGGTCATGGATATCTCAAAGGTAAATCAGATTAAGTTTTTGCTTTGCTTAAATGAATTACCCTTGCGCTTCACCGATTCAAGGTCTAAAGATTAATATTTCTTTTTTTTTAATAAGAAACTAATTTAAAAAAAAAATTAGAAAAGAATTTTAATCTTTTTAACGAATACATATTTAAATCTTGAAAACATGCGTAAAATGTCAGGGCTCTAAGGTGCTGTTACCAAAACAGGTGCCTATTGAAAAAAGAAGTTTGGTAGTCCTTTTTTTTTCTCATTTTTCTATGTTAGGTAGATTGTAATTATAGAAATATATACCGGGTTTTACTATTATTTTGCATCATATTATATATGTTTCGTAAATGGGCGTTAATCGAATTACGTTACTTTAAATTTTAAAGTTTAAAATATGACAAAATCGGCGGTAGATAAAAACATAAAAAAAACATTTTAAATGTTTTTAAAACATGTATACTCTCTCACTAATTTATCACAGTCATCACAGCCAACTTTTTGAGGAAAATTCAATTTTTTCCTTTCTTTTCGAGTTATGAACAGAGAATGTAACTTTGATGATTTTGACTTTTCGTTACGTAAATTTACTTTTTTATCAAAAGGATCGTATATTAAAAAATTCCACCATTAGATAGAGGATTTTTTTTTCTTTTAAAATATGTAGGTCCATATGACTTATTAATGTTATTATTTTAAATCAATGTATTAATGGAATATTTAATAAAAACTATTTTCCATGTATGGGAGTTGAATTTGTTCCATTTTGTTTACAAATATAATGTTTTCAGTTTCTGAATTGGCCGATTTGAGAAATAACCACGACGCAAACTGCACATATGAGGGCGAAAGCAACGTTTTAATTCAACAAACAAGTAACTGGCTATTAAAATTTTGGCCCTCAATTTTGAAAGGAGAAAATATTCCTCCAACCCCTTTAAACTCAATTTATTATTTGAATGATGCTAAGAAAATATTACGAATAAAATTTACGTCTACTACTATAGAAGAAGCTTGTCAACCAAGACGTATGTACTTAATGAATTGCTTCTAGATTTAAAAAATAATTACATTGTTTTTATTGTTAGATATAATGAACGCGTATAAGTGGCTTGTTTGTTACTTGTTAAGAGAATCCTACGACAAAGTGCAAAGATTGGCTGAACAAGGTTTAGACCCCTTCACTGCAAAAAATAATGCGCAAATATTTTATTTGCGAACGTTATCAATAGCTTATATTGAGGTAATTTGCTTTTGCTATTATTATAATATGATTAATCATGCTTTGTATTATGCTACCTTGATCGGAGTTCTTTTAAAAATTTTACCATACTTTCTTAAACAGTTGACAATATAATATTAAGGTTTGGTATTTTTATCTCTGATTAAACTGTCTGGTAATTGTCGGTTGTTATATGTGCACGTAATTTTAACAATTTATGCTATAATACTGATGCTATGTTTTTCTTTTAACTAACAATTAACAAACTGTTTATAATTAATTTGAACCTATTTTCCAATTATTTTGTTATCTAATTTATTTAATTTTCAGCATTTCTTCATGCAAAAAATGTGCGATTTATTAGACACAGCAACTGATAGCTCTATTAAATCTGTCCTTACGAAATTGTTGTCGTTGTATGGTGCTTGGTCTTTAGATAAACATATGAGTATACTATACCAAGGCGGCTATGCATCAGGACCAAATCCAGCTTATTTCATTAAACAAAGTATTTTAAATTTATGCGAGCAAATCAAACCAGATGCAGTGGCACTAGTTGATGTAATTGCACCCCATGACTTTCTAATGCAATCACCACTTGGAAAATCTGACGGACAAGTACGACTGCAATGTATTTTTAAAGATGTTTTTCTAATTTTTATTTGGTTAAAGGTATATAAGCATTTGGAAGCAGCTATTATGAATGCTCCTGGAGCATTATCAAGACCAGACTGGTGGCAAGAAATTGTAGACTGGAAACCAGCTATTCCCAGTAAATTATAAATTCTGAATCTACTGTGATTTTTTTTTTTTTTTATATACTTTTATTGTTTTTATGAAATACAAGATTGTTATTTTTGTAAGTGTTTTTTAAATTGTTATAAATGGTGTATGTTGGTTATGCATGGTAAAAAAAATAAAACAAAAATTTATGCCTAATTTTTGCATTATGTATTTTTTGCAAATATTTAATAACATAAATATATATATATATATTGTAGTCTAATAAAAACATAAATGACCAGTTGTATCAACGTAACTTAAATGTATACTTCATTTCAGGAAAGGAAATAGTAGATGGCGCTTGAGCCGACCGTTTTTACATGCCTCTAGTTCTTGTAGAAAAATTATTGCCAGATTTACCATCTATGTGGTCAGTTCTACCATAAGTTAAGCGTTGTACACTTTAACACCCTGTATACAAACATTTCTTTAGAAAATTAAAATATCTTACTTTTTGCTACTTGGCTACTTTTAGGGCCGATTTCGCAAGTCAATAACTCTAATAATTCGTCCCATTTTCTTTTAACAGCTTTGTTTTCGCCACATAATTTTCCTATTTTTTTCCATAAAATCAGACATTTTTTCGTATTGCTGTTGTGTTGTCCGCGATGCTTACCAGACACTAAATGGTGTCCTCCACCATAACAAAAAATAATAAAATGTACACTTTGTACTTGAAGTACTACTCAATAAATAACGATTAAGAAAAAAAAACATTTTTTTAATAATTACTTTATGAGATATTTGGAACATATTGTCAGTATTACTGTGACGTCAAACTATTGCTATCTTTCTCTCGCAGTCTGATACGAAGCGAGAGAAAGATAGGAGTGTCACCGTGACATATTGACATTAAAAATCAAATGAAGTTAAACTAAAGAAAATTAAAACTTTTTAATACTACGAATTGCTTCAAAATTAAATTAACTTTCATTTAAGATTGGAGTGGAGGACCCCATAGGTTTTTTCAAGAAGTTATTAATAAGTATATATTGCAATATTTAAACAATACCACACAATATCACAATAATATACATTTTATACTTACTGTTTTAAACGTTGAATAATAATTCGTTCAATTTTCCCGATTTTATTTTTAATGTGACAATGGAGCAGGCGGGCAAAACTCAACGTAGATGCCAGCATCCTGGGTATGAACTGTTGTCGCCGATAATTTTGAATAATTTCACTGACAATTACAATTTTTGTATTGTGTTTCTGACGTAAAAACAAATTATAAAATCAAATCCATATGCAACAATGTTAATTATTATAATTTTTACCAGTTGTATAACTAAAAATTCATTTTTCTCAAAATGACTTGCTCAAACAAATACTTATTTTATATTTGGACTTAAATTTGATTATTATTTTCTTCTTTCATCCTTTGGTAAACTATAAGAACATAACATATTTAAAAGAAGAATCCAAATACAAGGAAGTATTACGTAACTACCTGTCTTTTAGTAGATACCGGATTCTCCAATTATGAGTACAAATTTTATTACATAGTTCTAGAATTGCTACTATACGAAAATGGCAAGTGTTGAATTTTTAGGTTGAATTAAACGTTGTTGACTTCGTGTTCACGCTAGAACTCTCACTCAGTGCGTAAACTTAAAGCCCGCTAACCTAACCTAACGATTGCTGTTAGAGTACAAAATTCAAAATTTGGCGTTATTTAACGTTTAATGCACAAAGTTAATAAACGCTGAGTTTCAGAGTTCCTATATATTTTACATTTTAAAAATAATGTAAACATACATATTTAAAATAAAATAAACAAATATTTCCCGTAAAAATAAATAAAAATACGAGTAGTCCAGGCAATAGAGGTTTTTACCCTACAAAAGGTGGGGAAAAAACGATTTTAACATATGTTGTTTGGGTCGAGACGGGGATGTAAAATTCAAATTTGTAACCTTGGGGAGGCTCGGCGTGAGCCGCAAAAAATGAGTTTCGCTATTATCTCGAAAACAGAGGCCCGTATCAAAATTTTACAAGAATACAAAATTAAAGCTCGTTACTTTTTGTACAAAAAGAGTTCTTGCATTTTTTACCTAGGATGAACTGTCAAAGAGTTATGTTCAAAAATTGGTAACCAGAACAACAATTAATGAAAGAAGATTTAATCAAAATATCAAAATATACACAATATTAATTTTTTAATACTTATGCCCGTATGCACCAACTTAAAATAAATCTTCGAATAGCTTATTCATTGAATAAGAGAAAAATATCGCATCGATACCATAACAAAATGAAGGTATTTATTCTAGCTGTCATATTTTGATGCGATATTTTTCTCTTATTCAATGAATAAGCTATTTGAAGATTTATTTGATGTTGGTGAATACGGGCATAAGTTTAATAGATTTTGTTATTTGTAACATTTTACATTTGTCGTGGCATCAAAAGAAGTAAATTATCGACGATTTTTAAATAATTTATGTCAGCGCTTTTTCATAAATTCATCAACCACTCTGACCCGGTTAAAGATACGGTACCGCGGTTTAAAAATTTTAATTTAGTTTGGAATTCTCTGTCGTGTCATGTTAAACGATTTTTGTTCCGATGAGCGGTTAACGAATTATTAATATTTGTCTTTAAACTTTAACTCGCAAGATAATGTATTAATCTGAATAAAACTCGATTTCTGGACTGACATTATCTTTATTGAAAACACAAAATTTGTTTCACAAACAAATTTTGTGTTTTCAATAAAGATAATGTCAGTCCAGAAATCGAGTTTTATTCGAATTATTAATAATTTAAACTTATATGAAATTTCAATAAAATTTGAAACATCTGCAAATCGGTTTAGTTTTCATTTTTACCTCTCTCTAAGAGAGGTATTGGATTCATGCTAAAATTCGCATATCCAGATTTTATTGAATAAGCACGATTTAAGGTCCCTACAATCCGATTATAACATTTTTAAAATGATGTCTGTGTGTGTGTGTGTGGATGTGTGTATGTATGTATGTGTGTATGTCTGGATGTTGTAGACACGATTGCTCAAAAACTATAAGACTTAAAAAATATTTAACTGCAGTTTCCTCAATCTGACATTCCTGGGAAGAGCTGATTAAATTTTGGTAACAATTGAACAACCGGAAGTAGTAGTTTCTTAGAAAAATTATTCTAAATATAATTTTTTGGGATTTTTTTTATTAAATATTGAAGAACATAAAATTCTCCATCTAATACACTTAAAAATTTTATTATATCTTGCATAGATTTAGAGATAAAGACACTATAATTTATAGAGTACACTTATCGCAGAGGCTAAGGCACTAAGGAAACCAGTTGATAAATTCCAATGTTTATAACATGACACATGTCATTGTCAAATATCAACAGTTTTAGTGACATTCTGATAGCTTTTTCTGGGAAGTATATATAATTTTTCTTATTGTTTTATTAATTAAATATTTGAAATTATAGGTAAAATTGTGGTAAAATACATATATCCATCAGAAATACCGCCAATCTGGTTAATGAATTGGAACAATCTCTTACATTTAGAAACTTCCTCATACAATGAAAAATATATATAATTAGAATTATATGTGTGCAAAAGACATGTTAAATACAATAAAAAACAATATTTGGGTAAAGTTCTGTAATATTTTGTTATAAAACGACGGTTCGAAAGCGAAGTGCAGTACAATACTTATATAGCCTAATATGGAAATGGCGAGAGGTCTTGTGCTGGCCACAACAGATTTTTTCTTCTGAAATTTCGGCACGTATTATATGCACAATAAAGCTTATCTTTAATCGTGTCCAAATTTTAGAAGAAAAAATGTGTATGTGTATGTGATCAGGGGTATGATATAACAGGACTAAAAATAAAAGTGAAAAGATAAAAATAATGCCGCCGGCCGTTATTTTTATAACAGTCGCCTACAATTAAGAATCAAGTGTTCCTAGAAAAATAATAGCATCTTGATGGACCATTGTCAAGGTCAAGGAGAATTTATAAATCAACAAAAAAGTTGTTCAGTATGCCAGAAAGAGAAGAATTTTATTATTATTTTATTATTCCTAAATGTCCGTCATTTGTCTCATATCGGCCTAATGACGTTAATAACTATATTTATACATCACAGAAAAATGCAAAGTATATTTCATAATACATATTCATAATAATGCCCATTGTTATGATAAATTTATTCTATGCTAAATATATTTTTTTTTTTTCATATTTACAACTAACCTCAGTTGACGATAAGTACAAGTTGTAAGTTGTAATTAAAAGATAAGCTCTGGTCACTTGAATTCAATAAAAAATCCGAGTTTATTATTAGTAGTTTGACAGCTTCATAACAGTGCGTACCTATGTTAAGAACCATGTGTCGTCGTTTACTGGACAATTTCCCCGCAGGACCCCTAGATCGGTATAGAAAACATGCCTCCTTCGACTGGAAACAGATGAAGATATTTCTTGAAAGTGAAGAATTAATTAAATTTCACGTAAGATGCATTTTTATTGAATTCAGCAATTATTACATTTATACCTTTCCACCTAGGAAGAAGTAGTGGATATATTTAAAGAGAATACTTTATTCCATCCTACATTAGTTGGCCAATCTCTAGATGAAGAACGATATATTGCTTCAAAACGTATGAAACTTGGGCATTATTTAAAGTTAATAAATCCAGACATTATTGTATCTAATCCCCGAAAGTTGGGATATATCCTAAAAATATTATTTTATTGGGATCCATCAAGTGTTATAAAATATCTATTGAGCAGTCGATTTGCATCTGATGTAATACTTACTTTGGGTAGTTCGAGACACTATCGCTATTATGAGGACAATGAAGAAGGAAGAGTAAGAATTTTTTACTTTTTGTTCTGCAAGATGTACTACAACTTCAGATACAAACTTTAAGAGCATAATAACTCATTTCACTTAAGAAAATAGCGTTGGCTTAGATTAGGATATAAATTCTGCCCTTTGATTAGTCAGAATGCAAACCTACCTAGTTCACAAAAGTGAAAAAAATATTACCTGTCACCTGTCAGTTAGTTATCAAATAAAATCGACAGAATAAAGTGATATTTAACAATGTTTTACAGATAAAAATATTTATTATTGCCAAAGTTTGGTTCGGCGAATTTAAAATATGTACATGTAAAAATGGTCGGCTCTCAAACGCCATCTATTATTATCTTACGTGAAATGAAGTACAGTATTGATCAAAATGAGTAAAAAAGAAAAAACTTAGAACCAGTTTTACAATCTATAAATTTTAAATGTAAGTTAAAAAGACAATATTGAATCAGATTGTCTATAATATTTTTTATTGTATATTGAATAGCACTGTTATTACTATGATTTGGCTGAAAGCCATGTTGATTTGGTACTATAATATTGTTTTAATTAATGAATGAGTCCAGTCTGTCTTGGAATGCATATTCAAATAATTTGAAAAATGTAGAGGGAATAGCTACCGGTCGATAGTTTTCTACCTTCTGATCAGACCTATATGTTATTATTTTTTTAAAAATTATTTTAATCAGTACTATATGCCCTGAAAGTTTGTATAGTTTGTGTTAAGATAAATGCACATTGACTTTTCCGCCCATCTCAGCATGAATTTTCTTAAACGATTTGCAATGGTTTAACTAGGTACTAGAATAACATTTTTGCAGCAGAGACTGCCGTTTCATGCTGCCGAAGTTGTAAATCTGTTTTTAGTGCCGTGTTGAACAAATTATCCGTGTTCACAAATTATTTTTTGTCGATTTTAGAATTAATAATAATTTAGTGATTATTTTTGATATCTATTTTGAAAGTTGTAGCCATCAAATTATGTTGCTATGTGTGTGTTGAACGGTTGCTGTGCTTTTGTTGAACGGATGCTATGTAAATAGCAATAGGCAGTAAAAGTGATATTTTACAAACTGTTAGTTGTTAAAAAAATCGCACTTTTTATGTCAATCGGGAAAAAATTAAATTTTTGTTACAGGCAATTGGATGTTTTTGTTTAACTGAAATTTCTCATGGTACAAATACGAAAGGTATGCGTACAACAGCTACCTATGATCCAAATACACAAGAATATATTTTAAATTCACCTGATTTTGAAGCAGCCAAATGCTGGGTAGGAAATTTAGGTATATTTGTAAATAAACAAAATTATACCTAAATAACTACAATATAACTTGCATATTTAGGGAAAACAGCTACTTATGGTATAGTTTATGCCCAATTATACACTGCCGATGGTAAATGCCATGGTTTGCATTCTTTCGTTGTCGATATAAGAGACAAAAATACTTTAAAACCCTACCCTGGAATTATAGTTGGTGACTTAGGAGCAAAAGCTGGCTTAAATGGCGTCGATAATGGGTAAATTATTATTTTCTTGTAAAAATAAATAAAACTGATTTAGTTTTGTAATGTTTAAAAATCATCGAATCCCACGAGAAAATCTTCTTAACAAGACAGGAGATGTTACTCCAGAAGGAGAATATGTAACTCCGTTTAAAGATCCAAGGAAAAAAATGGGAGCATCTTTAGGGGCCTTATCTAGTGGCCGAGTTAATATTATTGTATTGGGAACTGCTTATTTAGAAAAAGCTGTCACCATTGCAATTCGTTACGCTGCTGTTCGCAAACAATTCGGACCAACGGAGAATGAAGAGCTTCCTATTTTAGAATATCAACTACATGTAAATATTTTATTTTTTTGTGTCCGTAATATTTCAATACAAATGTTTTTAGCAATGGCGCTTATTACCATATTTGGCAACATGCTATATTGTTAATAATTTTGCCATGTTTTTTGGTAGTAAAAATGTTGAGTTTGTAATTGAAAGTATGGGTGGAGATAAAGATAAATTAGCGGATTTGGGGATTGAAATTCATGCTGCATCTTCGGCAGGAAAGGCAGTATCTAGTTGGATTATAAGAGATGGCATTCAAGAGTGCAGAGAATGTTGTGGAGGACATGGTTATCTTAAAGGTAAATCAGATTAAGTTTTTGCATTGCTTAAATGAATTATCCTTATAAAGAATAATATTTCTTTATTTTTAATAATAAAACCAATTAAAAAACATGTGTGCGCTTAAGACCGCACGTCCGAAGTGAATACTTCTATTTCATTTCAAACAATTAATGACAGCTCATAAACATGACGTTCATGAGAATTTACACAGATTGAGTTTTAGAGCACCTGGAAGTTGATGCTAATTTTTATAATAATGTGTGTGTGACGATTTTTCCTTAAAATCTATTGAAATATGATCCAAAACTTCACAAATTTGATATTTAAAACATATATAATTTGAAACAACATATTATATTTTAACTATATATGATAAATCGGATGTAGTACTTAATTTGAAGCTCTAACAGATTTTTGAGGAAAAACAAAACATAATCCATAATTTCGTATTACAATGTATTAATGGAATATTTACTAAAAACTGTTTTCCATGTACGGGAGTTGAATTTGTTCCATTCTGTGTACAAATAATGTTTTCAGTTTCTGAATTGGCCGATTTGAGAAATAACCACGACGCAAACTGCACATATGAGGGCGAAAGCAACGTTTTAATTCAACAAACAAGTAACTGGCTATTAAAATTTTGGCCCTCAATTTTGAAAGGAGAAAATATTCCTCCAACCCCTTTAAACTCAATTTATTATTTGAATGATGCTAAGAAAATATTACGAAAAAAATTTACGTCTTCTACTATAGAAGAAGCATGTCAACCAAGAAGTATGTACTTATTGAATAGCTTCTAGATTTAAAAAATAATTACATTGTTTTTCTTTGTTAGATATAATGAATGCGTATAAGTGGCTTGTTTGTTACTTGTTAAGAGAATCCTACGACAAAGTGCAAAGATTGGCTGAACAAGGTTTAGACTCCTTCACTGCAAAAAATAATGCGCAAATATTTTATTTGCGAACGTTATCAATAGCTTATATTGAGGTAATTCGTCTTTGTTATTATATGCTTAATCATAGACAATTTAATTCTGAATTCAATGATATATTTTAATACATTCAAATAAGCTTTTATGAGAAATATGAATATTAAATTTTGTATTATTAATTTTATTTAATTTTTAATTAATCATTAGGTTGCATCTTATTTTTTTTTATTAAATGTTATTTGTTATAACATTCTAATTATTTGTTTAAAAAAAAAATTGATAAGTCCGATCAAGGTCATCTATATCTTGAACGAATTAACAAATTGGTATACATTTATCTCTCTCATTTGCAATGACTTAAGCGTGCATTACGTGATGAAGTTTATCTTTTCAAGTGATTTGAAAAGTCCAAGAAAGATAGATGAATAGACTTTTAACGAAAAACTAGAATATGCGCTACTTTTTCTTAAAAGTCTCTATAAATTTTGACTGTCAAGTAACTGTCAAATGTCATTTGTGTTTATATTTTTGATGTGTACAATTAAATTGAAAAATGGCAAAATGGGATGGAGAAGTAATTGAAATCTTGATGGCTATATACAAAAAATTCAAGTGACGAAAATTCAATGACAATGGGGTATTCCGACATTTTTTAAAAATATTTTTTTACATTAGTACAGACCAGTAGGACTCTGAATATCTAACTTTGAGTAAGAAAATGTATGCATCACATGAGATATGAATTTTAAAAAATTTCATCGCAATTCAAATTTTCTTATCATGGCGCGCTTATGACGTCAACTCGATGGTGACATCTGCAACGAACTTCAGCGCATAAATCCACATGTTCATGGCAGCCATTTGCTTATTGTTTACATATGATTTTAGTAGCAGCGTGTATTTCGGTGTTTGTCCTGTGTTTGTTTATGGTAAAAATAGGAGTAATAATTATAAAGTGGACGAAATGTCAAACAAGAAATATACCCGCGCGTGTTAACTACTGGCACCATCTGTGTTTCTATACCAAAATATTTAAAGGCGGATTTATGCAGTCATTTTCATTTACATTTACATTTTAATTTAATTTTCATTTAATTCTCATTTATAATTTTTAAATGTACCTATTCATACAAAAATATATAACAAAAATAAATGAAAATGAACGCATGCGCACATATAAAAATACGCTGACAGATGATTAACGTTATAACCCGACTTTCATTGGAATAAAATTTATTAATAAAAATATTCAACAATAGTGACAGCGAAGAAGTTATGAGTTTAGTTTTAAACGTGTTATTGCAATAAAAAACCGTAAAAAGAAATGATATTGGAGATACATAATGACAACCAGCTGATCAACTCAAATTCTCGTCCCTGTCATGTCGTACACGCATGCGCCATTTATAATTTTCATTTATTAGATAAAAGTTGGCCATCTTTAAAAATAAATGAGAATGAGAGATAAATGAAAACGTAAATGAAAATGGTGTATGCATGATTGCATGGCTACTTTGGTTTACATACATTTATCTTTTAAATGAAAATTAAATTAAATTGAATGTAAATGAAAATGGCTGCATAAATCCGCCTTTACTTTGAAATGAGCAACAGATTATCAACTTGACGTCACAAATTTCAAGGACGTTTCTAGAGCTGTAAAAATTCCAATTTTGTAACATTAAATTAAAAACTTTTTATTAAACATGTTTTATTATATTTTCTACTTTATGAAGATGGAAACTATAGAAAAAATTATTATTTTGCATTAATTCCATATCACCGGAATACCCCATTTAATGTAGGTATAACTTAACTTTTGACACTTGGATATTTTAATTCACTTGATTGTGTATATGTATATACTTGTAAGGTTACTTATAAAGACACCTTTCAAGTCACTTGAAAAGAAAAACTTCATCGTATAATGCACGCTTAAGAAGCGTGTGCGACAAGGATGGATGTAACACGCTTGTCTTTCAAAAAATTATATTATTTCGACTAAGTTAGATCATTCCATTTCAAAACGGTGCTCGTAGTTGACAATACTTTCGCTGTAGCGCTGTAAATAATTCAGATCATTCAGATATATTACCTTGAGTCGAATAACGTTATTTTCTATCAGTGTCACTGAAACTGTGTCAATAACTTGTTTTTTATATAATTTGATTTTACATTTGCTAATAAACTTACCAGTTGACTTAGTTTTGAATGCTTTTACCGTAATATACATAAATAATAGTATCTTATGTACATACCCTCATAAATACTAAGTAAACCACAGTTCTGAGTTTGACAGAATGGACGGAGCTAAAATCTTATTTCATCATACAAATCGTAGATGGCCCTGATCGCGATCGGACTTCTTATAAATTTTTTACTGTACTAAGGGCCGTTTTCATAATAAGGCTCACTTTAAGACTTTAATTTTAATTACTTTAAGACTTCATTTTTATTTTAAAGTAATGCTACAGTATTTGTTAAAGTGCTAACGTTATATTATGAAAACGAAAACAACTTTAATTTTAATTTTAAATCCTAAAGTGACAATAAAGTTTATTATGAAAACAGCCCTTACTTGAAGACAGTTGACAATATAATATTAAGGCTTGGTATTTTTATCTCTGAATAGATTGTCTGGTAATTGTCGGTTATAAGAATATAATAATACTGATGCTATATGTTTTTCTTTTAACTGACAGTTAACAAACTGTTTATAATTAATTTGTACCTATTTTCCAATTATTTTGTTACCTAATTTATTTAATTTTCAGCATTTCTTCATGCAAAAAATGTACGATTTATTAGACACAGCAACTGATAACTCTATTAAATCTGTCCTTACGAAATTGTTGTCGTTGTATGGTGCTTGGTCTTTAGACAAACATATGAGTATACTATACCAAGGCGGCTATGCATCAGGACCAAATCCAGCTTATTTTATTAAACAAAGTATTTTAAATTTATGCGAGCAAATCAAACCAGATGCTGTGGCGCTAGTTGATGTAATTGCACCCCATGACTTTCTAATGCAATCACCACTTGGAAAATCTGACGGACAAGTACGACTGCAATGTATTTTTAAAGATGTTTTTCTAATTTTTATTTGGTTGAAGGTATATAAGCATTTGGAAGCAGCTATTATGAATGCTCCTGGAGTATTATCAAGACCAGATTGGTGGCAAGAAATTGTAGACTGGAAACCACCAATTTCTAGTAAATTATAAATTTTGAATGTACTGTGATTTTTTTTATATGTACGAGTATATGCACTTTTATTGTTTTTATTGAAATACGAGGTTGTTCTTTTTGTATGTTATTTTTAAATTGTTATAAATGGCGTATGTTGCTTATGCATGCTAAAAAAATAAAACAAAAATTTATGCCCTAATTTTTACATTGTGTATTTTTTGCAAAAAAATAATAACAAATACAGATACTCTATTTTTTTTAAGAATTCTGTGAGGAGAACAAAAAAATATTGAATGTATGTATTATACTCGTACAGTACAAAACAATAAGTAGCACGTGTTTACTACAGTCAATATTTTCTGGTTTGTTAATAGACGCCATTTTGACATCTGTAAACTGTCTGAACTTAAGGTACGCATACTATAGCTAACCGTTAATGATCATTAATTTTTATCGTCTGTCTCGGCTATTAAACAGACAATATTGAATCAAATTATTAACAGCAATCATTAATTTGTCATTTGACAGATCATTTCATTTCAATTTTGTTTATTTAACTGATATTTAAATTATAACCAGAAATTGTAAAACTGGTCCTTAATCAACAAGGATTCGATCTTCAATAGTTTCCGAGATGTAAGGCAGTAAAAAATGAGTTTGAACAGGGTTTACCTGTTTTATCTCGAAAACTATAAGAGTGAAGGCTTCGATTAAATGACACTTTTTGTTTACATTTACCACATTTTAGATGTGCTTTTGTTTTTCAAAAAAAAAAAAAAATCAAATGGACTACGTTGTGGCGACTGGCGACCTTGGTCAATATTTAATTTTCAAATAACTTCGTACTCGTACCTATTACAAATGGAGGTACTATGATTTTGACGTCACGCGCAAGAAAGAATTCGACGATGTAAAAAGTTGAGATGGAAGATTCGATTATAAACAAACCATCGCCATTTTTGCAGTTTTGTTTTCTGTCACTTGTGTTT
The DNA here is from genome assembly GCA_943142095.1 of Ophonus ardosiacus. Lineage (NCBI taxonomy): Eukaryota > Metazoa > Arthropoda > Insecta > Coleoptera > Carabidae > Ophonus > Ophonus ardosiacus. The sequence continues at coordinate 14,131,463 of OW964823.1, read as the reverse complement.
TGACATTTGAATTTTACATAATTCAGTCTTCGGATGGCCGTAAAAGATTAAAGAATTTCACATTTGTTATGTATTCTGTATAGTTATAGCGGGAGTCACTGTTCAAAGATCATACCTACCCTCACTTCGCATTTGGCACCATTTTGCAACTGTCACATGACAGCGATTTGTTTGTATAGTGCGACCAAGCAATATGTGCCCCATGCCTCGATTTGGGAGGTGTGGTCTATCATTACGAGTACATTGGGAGACAGAAGTTTTCTATACAAATTTTAGCGGTTCATGTACGAAATGGATTTAGTTAGAACACAAATAAAATACATAAACATTTCTTTAAATGTTATTTATTATATACGTATTATACCTTTTCCATAATTAATTTATTAGTACGCCTGCCGCCGCCCCTACTACACTTCTACTTTTATTCTGTTAGTACTTAACGCGTTCGCGGCAAAATTCTTAAATGTTATTGGTTGAGTATTTACACCAGCGCGTGCCTTTCGCGTCGAAGTCAGGGGCACATATTGCTTGGTCGCACAATAATATAGCAATGGAGTGATCTTAGTCACAAGTGTAGTTCAATGAAAATATCAATAGATGGCAGCACGAAAATATACCTCTGTATAACTCCACTGAAAAAATGATCATTATAAAATTAGATGTTTTGTTTAACTGAAATTTCTCATGGTACAAATACAAATAGTATGCCTACTACAGCCACCTATGATCTAAATACACAAGAATATATTTTAAAATTACCTGATTTTGAAGCTGCCAAATGCTGGGTAGCAAATTTTGCTACTTATGGTATAGTTTATGCCCAATTATACACTGCCGATGGTAAATGCCATGGTTTGCATTCTTTCGTTGTCAATATAAGAAACAAAAATACCTCTGCGATTAGATTACTCTATATATTATAATTTCTTTATCTCTAAATCTATACAAGATATAATAAAAATTTTAAGTGTATTAGATGGAGAATTTTATGTTCTTCAATATTTAATAAAAAAAACTCCCAAGAAATTATATTTAGAAGAATTTTTCTAAGAAACTACTACTTCCGGTTGTTCAATTGTTATCAAAACCTTTTCAGCTCTTCCCAGGAATGTCAGATTGAGGAATCCATAGTTAAACAGTTCTTAAGTCTTATAGTTTTTGAGGAATCGTGTCTACAACATCCAGACATACATACACACATCCACATACACACATCTACACACACACACACAGACATTTTAAAAATGTTATATTCGGATTCTAGGGACCTTAAATCGTGCTTATTCACTAACATCTGGATATGCGAATTTTAGCATGAATCCAATACCTCTCTTAGCGAGAGGTAAAAATGGGAGCATTTTTAGGGGTCTTATCTACTGGCTAAGTTTGTATTAAGAACTGCATATTTAGAAAAAGCTTTCACCATTGCATTTCGTTATGCTGCTATTCGCAAACAATTCGGACCAACGGAGAATGAAGAGCTTTCTATTTTAGAATATCAACTACATGTAAATATTTTATTTTTTTGTTTCCGTAATATTTCAATACAAATGCTTTTAACAATGGCGCTTACTACCATATTTGGCAACATGCTATATTCTTAACAATTTTGCCATGGTTTTTGGTAGTAAAAATGTTGATTTTGTAATTGAAAGTATGGGTGGAGATAAAGACAAATTATTTGTCTTTATCTCCACCCATACTTTCAATTACAAATTCAATATTTTACTATCAAAAAACAAGGCAAACTTATTAAGAATATAGCATGTTGCCAAATATGGTAGTAAGCGCCATTGCTAAAAGCATTTATATTGAAATATTGAAACAGCTGATTTGGGGATTGAAATTCATGCTGTATCTTCAGCAGGAAAGACAGTATCTAGTTGGATTATAAGAGATGGTATTCAACAGTGCATAAAATGTTGTGGAGGTAAATCAGATTAAGTTTTTGCTTTGCTTAAATGAATTACCCTTGCGCTTCATCGATTCAAGTTCTAAAGAATAATATTTCTTTTTTTTAATAATAAAACTAATTTAAAAAAATTAGAAAATAATTTTTACCCTTTTAACAAATACACATTAAAATATGTCTAAAATGTCAGCACCCTAAGGCACTATTACCAAATTGCGAATAAAGTCGCGAAATTAAAGGTAACAGGTGTCACCTTGTCCTGAGGTGTTGCCGCTGCTTTTTACTTAGCATTTTTAACATGACCAATGGAATTGGCAACAGTGTAGAAATCTCCAGTCAATATTTATTTGACGGCAAATATAGTGAAAATTAATAAGCGATTATACTTCATTGTAAATAAATATCCTAGCTGTCATGCAAATAAAAGCTATATTGACAATAATTGTTTTTAAAACATAACCACTAATATGTGGGCTGAAATAAGTGAACAATCGATATTCTTCCAATACTTTAAATATACAAAATTTTAATTGTGGTAATCTGTAATCTGCAGTAGCTATGTTATAATAAATAAATACTTTTTTCAACATCACCTGTGAAAATGATATTTTCGTTACTTAATTTAGTTGTGATAGTACTACTTCCCTCACAACTGATGAAAGATTTTTTTTTTAGATTTTTCTACATTTATTCGTTGAAACAAGAGGTATACGAATTTCAACACATATGAAAGAACTGCGAACATGTTGAGTTTTTACAACTTTACGTTCGTTTATATATTGATTCATTTATTTACCTTGGGGTCCAGGTAACGATGGCTGGTAGGTGATTGTATATTACCTCTGCTGTGATGTTGTAGTTATCCACAATAGGTGGAAATTATTACCGAAGCAACAAATATGTATTTGGCTGCTTACTGCTGCTGTTACATTTTGTTGTTTTTCTAATTACTATCTCCAGTTATGTCCACCTTGATGAGTTCTAATAAGAGCGAAATACGTGTACAGCTGCTATTAAGCGATTACCCTGCGAACATATTCAGTTTTTACAACTTTACGCTCGTTTATATATTATTTTATTTATTTAATATTAAACAATAACAATAAACACAGTAATTTAGCTCAGCGTTCGGCAACCCTTATGAAGTGAAGTGCCACATTTCATGACATCTTGAATTTTAGCCATGCCACTAAAGGAAAAGAAACAGCGGTAGGGGTTGAAGTAAAAAAATATAATAAAAAATAGTACCATTTGCAGACTTTAGTTTAGTTGTAAAATTAAATCACATTTATATGTTTCAAATTAGTTTTAGTAAGTATAAGTAATAAAATAAAACTAAAACATTCAAAAAATAAGAGTACTTATACATTGTGAATAATTTTTTAAAGACCACTTGATTTTCCATTTTTTGCGCCAGTATGTCGATATTTGATTCATAATTGGATGTCTTAAATTTGATACAAGCCTCGGAATTATCTTCAGTCAAACGATTTCTACAAGGGTTTATAATGTACTTCGCGATGGAGAATACTTGCTCACAGTAATAAAATAAGTAGTCCCAAAAACGGATAATAAAGCAAACGCGATTTTCTTCATTGCTGAAAATTTATTGGGTACTTATTAATTACGTAGGAGGATAAACACAATATTAAAACTGAAAAACTTGGCGTGCCGTAGGTTGCCGACCACTGATTTAGCTATTTGCTGTTATAAAAATTTATAGTACAATTTTCTGCATAAATATTCTCCAAATTCTTCTGATTTTCTTTGTAAGATACTCCAAGTATTTTAGTGGCTACGGAGATTTTGTTTTGTACAGAATTTTCTATATAGTTCTCTACTACTGCAGAGAACTTCCAACCTCCGTGACGTTTTAATGTAAGTAAATCTCCTCCAGCGTTAACTAACAAGGATGCTGATGTTCTACGACAGCAGTGCCCTGTATAGGAAAAAGCGTCTGGTATTTTCAATTATTTTGCTATTATAGCGGGTACTTTGGAAATCTTGTTTATTCCAATGGGTTGAATGTTACATTTACTTTTTGGTAATTTACAAATAATCGTTGATGTATTGTATTGGGCACCTTAGAGAATAGCTATTTGTGTATTAAGAGCGCAATTCTCTCGAAATCGACAATGTCCATTTGCGCTCGAAACACACACAAGATTTTTTCTACAGTCCCCACAATGGGGTCCTCCACCATAAAAAATAATAAAATGTACACTTTATACTTACAGTACTGCTCAATAAATAACGATTGGCTAATACAAAAGATACGGTTTAAACTTAAAAAGGCTTTTAAATGATTATATCGTTACATTAGCCATCTATTCCATAAAAAAAACAAAATTAGAGCGTGGAAGCAAGGATTTGTGATGATTTGATGAGTTTTTGTAGCAAAATGTGTGGTTAGTTGTCACGCCTGTCACACTGAAAAAATTAACAAATATTTCAAGGAATTTGTGATTATATAGACATGTATGTGCATTGACTGACTTCTCGCAATTATTTAAGTAACGAAATAACTAATAACTTTATTGTAATCAAAATAAATAGTTAACTAGAGATCAGATGTCAGTACGACTCGCAACTATCCTACCGCCATCTGTGTACAATCATTCCTATTACTAAACATAACTGTTCACACAATTTATTTTATATATAATTTTATTTTATCGTTATTTTCCATTCTTCTTGAGTTTTTATTCAATCTAATCTAAGCATTTTATACTTTCGGTTTTGTAAATGAATGCCCTATTTCATTTTCACAGCAGTATGGCATTTTGTTAGGTTATGTTAAATACCGATAAAACATATGTCAAATTGACTTGTGAACGTGATAAATGTGTAATTACAGTGCCATTAGTTCCTAACTAAACATTTTCATTAAGAATGTAGAAGAGTCACATTTCTCAACATTGTATAGTTAGAAATTTGGACAGCGAGCGTTTTTACTACTTTGTCGCGCATGAGCGGCAAAGTGACATTTTGCGTTGACAAAAGAGAGCGCAAATGGCTACTTTCTATAGTGACTGTAGAAAAACATATTTTCTGTATATCTCAATTATATTCAAACTGTTTGCAGCTCATTTTTCACTGCAACTACCGTAAATACGCGACATTTTCTTGTTTTGGAATCCGGAATGGTTACTATTAATGCTGTCTGCAAATCCTGAATGTCATCAATTGACATGTTTTTTAATTCATCACAACGACATGCACCTGATAAACCAATAACGCAATAACCTGCAGTTAATATAAAATTATAACTATTAGGGCCGGTTTTTCAATCTCTGGTTAAAATTTTAACTTCTAGTTAAGTAAACAATATTGCATCGTCTTGTTGACAGCAATGATAAATCTGTCATTTGACAGTTCATTTCGTTTCAATGTTGTTTATTTAACTATTAGTTATAATTTTAACTAGATATTGAAAAACCAGCTCTAAATCATGTACCTACAGTTTACCTTCAATAACAGATACTCTTCATCAGGAGCCGTGGATAATAAATTGAATATTTGCTCTTTTATGAAAATATTCGATTTTTTAGTTTTATAGCCAACCGATTGTGGTAGGCTATCAATTTAGAATATTTGTTTATATCCATATTGCTTTGAGCATTGAAATATCGGGACCATAAAGTCGACGATTTTTGCACTTTCGCTAATTCTGTGAAAAGTACCTACGCCACAATCACTGATTCCGAGAAACTTTTAATACGCTTGTCTTGCCTCCATTTGATAAAAAAAATCATACTCTTCGTAGCGTACTCGGGATTTAGCCGGCAAAAGATCCAAAGTTACCAAGTCCGCTGCTTCTTGAATGTCTGGTGGAGTACTGGGTAAATCTGAATTACTTTTTTTTCCCCATAAATAATACCTAATAATAATTTTATCTATTACAAGCATATTACAATTTTAATTTATTTAAGTAAAAAGAAAGTTGACATATACCTGCACAAGCTGTTTGAATATTACTATTCTTTGTATATCATTAAAATTAAATTTTAAAAAATAATCGGCAATGTCCATATCACTTCTCATACTACTTATGTTTATAGAAATATATACCGGTGTCTACTTGAAAACCATTATGTATTGTAATGTTACTAAAAAAAATTCAACATATTTTATATCAAACATTATTTCAATTAAATAAATTGCTTTTATCTTGACTTGGTGGGCGTAGAAAAAAATATTAAATAAATTTTCTTTTGTATTTTATATATATCGGGTGTCTACTTGAAATCCGTTATATAGGGAATTGGTAAGAGCCAACAAAGTGTCTGACATCTGGTGGCAAAATAAAACATATAAGTTGTTGGGAAAACGTTGTGCTGTCATACAGGGTTATAAGTAAATATGACCAGCAAATCGAAGAGATATTGTGCTGTACCGCAGTGCAATAATTATGCAAGTGCTGGCATATCCGTTCATTATTTCCCAAAAAGAGAAATATTAAAAAATAAATGGAAAATCGCGTTAAAAATCGGAAAGGACAAATCACCGTTCATGAACGTTTGTTCACATTTTTACCTAAGCGATTTTATTCCATGTAAGTATTTATAAAAATTTATGCTTCAAAACATTATTAGATTGTTTTTGTAGTCAATAAAAAAAAATATTAAAAAAAAATGCTATAGCAAGCTAAAAATTACAGCAAAGAAAATTCCACAAAACCCCTGTACAGAGAAGAAAAATAGAGAGACGTAACCTGTAAGTAGTAACTATTATTCTTTAATATTATATATTTATTTTAAATTGTTTATAGAAAAGACAGGGAAGAAGAAGAAACTACAAAAATATCAAAAATTAAGCAAGAGGAAGACGTGCAAAACAATGAACTTGATGTGCATTTGTATTTAGTGTTATTACGATTGAGTGATTAGCCCCTTTCAAATTAGATGTTTGAACACACAGTTAATTTATTTCTATATTATTCTGTTTATCTGTCTTATATCCGCACAAGATAAAATGTCCAGCTAAAAATATTTAAATAAGTAGTTAACATGCAGATAACCTCAATTTTGAATCTTATTTTACCCTTATATACTGCTTCTCCTTCGACCATAGGCCGCACAGCATCATTTAAATAAATGTATATATCTGACATTATGAGAAATATATTTGATTTCAATTAAAAATAACAAAATATCCTCAAAACAAAGCCTCAAAATACAACTAGCACAAACGTAAAATATAATGTTTTCCCTATAAGTCGGTCATTAGTGCTGCCATCTCTAGGATGTGGCTCTCCCGGATACAATGGTCCCAACGAATATAGCGCTGCTGGGTCATATGGGCCATGGGCGAACTAAATTTATTGCTTAGGGATGCTGCCATTATTCATTAGACTTGAAATCCCCTGGTGAACGCAAATGCTTACTTTGTATATAGACTGCAGAAAAGTAATTACACCCTAACTTCGTCCTTAATATTCGTTACAAACAACTCAGTACATAATCTCATTAGACATTACTACGTCGCGTTACATTTTACTCTACTTATAACCGAAGTTGTCATCACGTACTGGTATTTGGTTTCGCTTAAGGTGCCTTCACATAAGCAATCAATTAGTTTTACGTTTTAGAAAAAAATATATAACTATATACCTTTATTTCATCCAACGCATGTTGCTATTGGTGCATTCCTAAACATAAACGTAAACGGAAAGTTTGAAATATGCAAACTTTAGTTTTAACTTTACACTTACACAAGGGTGGGGAAGTGTGAGTGCTCTCATATGATTGTACGGTTTTATAAAATCTTAAATGTAAACAAAAATGTAAATCAACCTTAAAACCTTCAGGGTGCGAAACGTCGGGAGGTCCTGGAGGTTGTTTTTTACACTATTGTGTGGTTATATTAAACATTCACTTTACAGCGTAAACTGTAGTGATATGTCAGATGTCAAATGTTAATGCCAATGTTGACATGAGTAACTGATTTCTTTATCAATAAGTTTAATTAAATAGAATATTTTAAATGTATCAATTAGTACTTACCTGCAGAGGTAAAAGTATCAATAATATAATGTAGCTTACTTATTAAAAAACGTCTTACCCATAAACAAAATAAAATAATACTGTAATAAGACCATATAGGCAACCGGAAGCAACATGTTTCTACGCAACCCAGACGCGCATAGCGCTTTTGTCGTTTTTAAACTACAACAAAATGGTTGTTTTCCTATTTTATCGACTTATGGCGAGGCGTGATAGTGATTATGATATACTCGTATGTCGAAGCCACAGACTTATAATATTATATATTTATACAGATCTGTGGCTGAAGCGTGTGTTAATGTAAAAATATTATTATAATTATTTGATTTGTAATATTTCGGTCTTTTATTATAGATTTGTCGAAAAACACGTTAAGTAAACATTTATAAGTATAAAGCAAAGTGTAACACAGTTAAAAGTATTGGAATAATAAATACTCATTGTTTATTGTTTGTTTCCACATTCATGTAAGTATATTGTCATAATTATTTGATTTGCAATGATATTTAGTTATAGATTTGGTGAATTATACTTGGAATAAATATTTATAATTAGAAGGAATTACTTTCCCATAGTTTCACCAATTTTCCACAGACAACATTTTTTATATGTATTAAAATAGTTTATTTTTATATTTTATGGATATACAATGTCAATATAATTGTCCATTAAATAGTTTGTGATACAATTTGCCTTTTTTAATTAAAGTCAATTTATGGAAACGAATGTAAGATATAATTCTGAATTTTATTAAATTTATTTATTTTTCTTTAGAGAAATAATAATTAAATGTTCAATTCATATTTTAATTTCGTTTCTACAAATCGACTATAAATTATTAATCACCTATTTCAGAGTGGGAAAAGTAATGCGCGCCAAATTTTAAAATAGTTCTCCCAGTCAGCAATGGTGCGCTGCAGTAGAAACTAGTTGCCAACATTTTCTACATAATCCGCACATCTCTTATAGTATTATTTTGTCTATGGTCTTACCTACCGTGGAATATGAGTGGTCTATTATTTCTATGAATACGCGCAAAATGTACGTATATTATAACTATAACAATTGCAGATAAAAGTTATTTTTGCCGATTGACATTAAAAGTGCGATTTTTTTGACAGCCAACAGTTGTAAAATGTCGCTTTTACTGCCTATTACATAGGGCGCGTTCGGCACACCTGCAGTGATGAGCACCGCTGATTGCCGAATGCAATTGCTGGACCAATCATATTTGGCCATTCATTGTATTCGGCAAACTTCGGTGGTCAGTGAAGCGACCATAGCACAGCAAAAGCGTTTTTTGGCATGATGCGATTCTGTTGTCGAATATTCGGGAATTGAATAATTACCTGCATGCATATTCTGGCTTTGAATATTCTGGTTTTGAGTATTGGGCGTTGAAGACTTTCCACAACACGCCACTAAACACAGATTTACAGCTTCGGCAGGATTTTTATCGATTTTAGAATTAAAATTAATTTGGTGTTCATTTTTGATACCTATTTTGAAGGTTATCGCGATCAAATTATGTTGCCATGTTGCTGTGTTTGTTGTACGGTGTTGCTATGCGTTTGTTGAACGGTTTCTATTTAAATAGCAATAACAGGCATGAAAAATATTTCACTGCCTGGGCTGAAAAAGTAATACCTACAGACTGTTAGTTGTCAAAAAATATCGCATTTTTAATGTCAATAAAAAATATTTAAGGACGATTTTTTTGACAGCTATTTTCACCTTTATGTTTAAAGAAAGATTTGATTGAAAATATTATTTTAAAGAAGAACATAGTTTGTATTCATATAAATATTTTTGAAAAAATCCTTCTTCAATCATAAGGGTGAAATTAAATATTGCAATTTGGCATTTTCAAAACAAATTTTGTGGTATCAGCCAATGTATTCAACACGGCACACGACACCATCAGTAGTATTTACTTAAAATTTTAGTCACCGTAACTAACTAATTACCATGGCTACCATTTAAAAATACATTGTAATGATTAAAAACAAGCGAATTTGTTATTTTAGTCATAGCGTAATCACCCATGATTAAGAGTAAAAAGTCGTAATAGCTATTATCTAAAACTAATAAATAATTTATATAATAGTATAATAAAAATTTGTGGTTTTTGCTACATAATGCTATACCGGGTGTCTATTTGAAATAATTTTAGTATAAATATAACTGTAAATAACATAAAAATTAAGTATAAATACAAAAAATACATAACCTGTTAACCAAATCAATAAATGTCAAAAATATTTCACATTTTATGCAGTTTCGCATATCTGATCGAAGTGGTCCTCAAATGGGTGATAAATGTTTAAATAAATGTAACATTATTATATCTTATTGAAGAAACGGGTGGAAGGACCAACCTTTGAATGGTTTAAAGGTGAAAACAAAAGGCATAAATGGTCCATGTCCGGACATTTTCAACATCTCAGGATTACACAGGAAAATCAGGGAACATTGTGCTGCAGATGGGCTTGCCCTAAGCCCGAAACGTCCGTAATAAAGAATTTTACAATACACGTGGACCATTTATGCCTTTTATTTTCACCTTTAAATTATTATCTTATCGAAATAATACTTGATTCGTATTTACCCTCAAAATTTTACTGCGTAAACTGGTCTCATCAAGCTCGGCATATCACTGCAATCTTAACCAGACAGAGTATAGATATTTTATAAAAATTTCGTTTTATTGTTTTATTTATTCTATTATACTGTATTTTATCATGGACGTACTATAAATTAATTTTTTTTATTTAAAGAAAGAAAAAAGCACTTCAACTACAAGGTTATTAGTGCTGTAAACAATTTGATGTAACATATTATTAGTGTTTTTTGTATTATATTGCATTAGATTAAATTTTGTTGTACAATGCGGTATCTTTCAGATTATTTAGGATTTTTTCTCCTTTATCCGGATTGCTCTGTAGGGCTTCTTCTATGTTGTTTGGGATGTTATTATGTTGCTTTTGTTTATTGTAGTTTCTGCAATGTTCTGCATGGGATTATTAGGTGGTCGACTGTTAAGAGGGCTGAGTTACAGTCTATACATGTTGATGGGTTTGATTTGTCCATTAGGTAGCTGTATGTTAGTGCAGTGAGTCCAATCCTTAGCCTACTTATTATTAATTGTCCTTTTCTACTTTTGTTAACCAATATTTATATTAATAGTCAATAAAAATTATTATTATTTATTATTAATTATTATTATTGTTATTATTATTATTCTTTTTATTATTATTATTATTATTATTATTATTATTATTATTATTATTATTAACATGTAGTTTTTCATATGAAAGTCTCAAACATCTATTACCTGCCACTATGCCCTTGATCTTATATGTCAGTTGTGACAGTTGTGATATTTTTTCCAGAGAACACATAGGTTTTTTTTTCACACTATTATGAACTACGATGTAATTGATCAGTTTTAAGGGGCTCCAGTTCTTATAAAAAGTATGTAAAACAATAATTATAGTTAGTTCAACCATCGTGCGAATTACGTTTCGTTAGAATCTTGTGAAATTTTCATTGTACGTACAGAACAACATCTACATGAAGGAAAGAAAATTACTGGATTTCAGTCAATGATTAAATTAAATCCAGTAATTTTCTTTCCTTCATCACCTTTCCAGTCAAGAAGTTCTTGCAGTCAACATCTACATATTTTCTTATTGGCAAAAATGGAATGACCATCTCAAACTTGAGATAAATGCAACTAAATATAGAACTTTTTGTACATGTTTCCTGTATTAGGCAATAATAAATGACATATTTTTCACAGTAGCTTCAAAACGGTAAGTCACATTTTATTGAAAAATAACAATTTGTTTTTGAGTTGCCTATTACTTAAGATAATTCGAAAATTTTCACTTTTACAGGGTTGGTAGTCTAATCAGTATACATATGTCTAAATGACTTGCTATTTAAATCATACCAGTACGATAATCATACAAAACATTACTTTTGCGTTTCTAAACATTATACCATTTTTTTTATCCTTAAATAACAATATGATAAAGCTATATTATCTAACACATATATTATTGATATATGCTACGAACAATGTAATTTTATTGTATTTACTCTGGACGTAATTTTTGTACATATTGTAGCGCGAGTACTACCTTAATTAATAGCCTGTATAACGGATTTCAAGTCGACACATACATACATAAAAAAAAATCAAACGTGTTCCACTTATGGTTTCGCACAACTTGAAAACAATAAAAATAATAATAAGAATAAGAGCTCAACTTTCACTCTTTTAGCACACTACCAATCACATCCATCCATTTACACACTGGAAGACCACGCAATCGAACACACTCTACTTCATCAACATATATATCACTCACCATCTCAAATGATTCACTCCAACTCAGCAGCTGCACAAAGTATCTCGAAGAACACTATCATACGCCTTCTTTAAATCTAGACAGTTATAGAACACTTCTTGTCAAGTGACTCTACAATCATACGAAGAGCAAACAATTGATTGACACATCCCCTCTCAGGCAAAAAACCACCCTGGACGTTACTAATTTTTGAAATTGTTAAGGTTCGCACCTAATGAATTAAAACCTTACCAAAAAGCTTCCCTACCAGCTTTTTTTCAATCATCCGGCATCAACAACGTAACAAACAAAATCTAAACAAATAAATTAACCATTCAAATACTTTCTTTTCCTCACTTTTCACTTTCAACTTCATCTATATCACAATCATCTTCATTATCATTTTCACTGGCAGCTTCACTACTATCATCGTCTCAATAAAGACTTTTAAAACACTGGCACCATCTATTCCTTACATCTGATTCATTCCACAATAACTCTCCATTCGCACTCCTCGCAGCTTTCACAGATCGACCACTTCCACCCCGCAGTCACTTCTCACTTAGCGAAAACAATCGCTTATTCGTTTTATGAAACTAAATTATAAAAAGCTTATATTAATCGTAGATAAAGGATAGCACACAATTCGTAATAATGGCTGGATGATTACAACATTTTCTCGTTTCCCTCGCTCGTGTTGTAAACGACATCCTCGGTAATAAGAGTAATCTGTCATCGGAAATTAAGTTGGGAAAGTTTAATTTCTTAAGACGTAGTTAATCAATTTTTTAAATTATCGTTGAAAATGAAAATTTTGAATTTACCAAAAAAACATTTTTGAATCATGATTTATAATTTGACGGTTTTTTAAGTCCTCCTGAAGTTAATTTGACAGTTTTTGACTACCACAGTAATTAATTTGACATCTTTAGCAATTCTTAAGCCACAGCAATGAATCTGAGAGCTTTGGCATTTAGAAAGGCAGTTTTTAAGAAATTAGTTTGAAAGGATTCCATAAGGATATTGGTTAAGACCTTTTATGAAGTAGAAGGAAAAAATTGTGAGGTGTATTGTTGTTGAAGAGAACTACTTGATATTTTTCAGACAAAATGTGCTCCTCATCCTCAGCAAACTGTAGCTTGTTGCAATATTTATAAATCACCCAGTATAAAATACAACTGACTTCTATATTGCTAACTAATATCCGAATCATTAATTTCCATAATATAAACAAGGTTTAACAAGCCTTGTTATCTATATGGTTCTTTTTCTAATTATTATATTCAATGACAAGTTGCACCAACAAGACTAAAATTTTAATTCGCGTTTAAACAAAAAAATGTAAATCGAAATTTTGATATTTCATTTCGATGCAATATTTTAAACCATGTTTAATATTTGATTTATGTTGGTGCAATCGGCTATAACTGATATATAAATAATTGGTGAAAAACTTAATGTTCATTACATGAATTGCTAGAATCAAGGTTTATGGCTCTTCTAATTATTATATATTTAGCTGATAATAAATAAAGTATTATAATTGCAGTGCAGTATACAAAATGAGCTCAAGAAAACTGTTGGATGACTATCCTTCGGGGCCTTTAGATCGGTATAGAAAAAATGCGTCATTTGATTGGAAGAAACTTAGGATATTTATTGAAGGAGAAGAAAATATTGAGGAAGCTGTAAGTGTTTATATAGTTTATTATGATACTAGTGTATAAATAAATATGTATGACGAGTGATTTAACGGCACTAGTGTCATACGTAATTTTCTATTATATCTGCATCCAAACAATTATTTTACGAATGAATGAAGATACACCCAAGTGTGAAGTTGAATTATTAGGGATGAAGGAAGGTTTTAAAAAGAAAAACCCCGAAGTCTTGTTCACACTGTTCTTTTATTAAAACGTGGACCGGTTTCGGTTACTTAGTGCTGAGGATGGTTACTAAGTAACCGAAACCGGTCCACGTTTTAATAAAAGAACAGTGTGAACAAGACTTCGCGGTTTTTCGTTTTTAAAACCTTCCTTCATCCCTAATAATTAATTTACGATTAACAAACTGAAAAACTCGAAGTTCATAATTTGTTTTACTTTTCATAGCATGCTGAAAGTTACAAAATAGTTAATATGGGATATTCTATCGATTTTTTAAATATTTTTTCTGATAATATAAAAAAACTAGAAATATTGATGAAAACGCGATGTTATAAATTGAATTAGTAAGTAAGCGAGACATGTATTTTTGAATGTTTCAAACTAAAGTAGTGTGACGCCGAGGGTATCTGCATTGAATGCATTAGGATTGGGCACATATTTTCATTTATTTCTATTAAAACTTCTTGCCCTTGTTACATTAATTAGTAAGAATACAGAAATAAAGATTTCTTTAATTTTTTTCGACAACTTCTTAAATATTTTTCGTTTGAAGAAGCCGAGTATGAATTCTAAATCCAAACAAAAACGACCAATACAAACTGTTGTGTCATTCCCGCACTGGAAAGAAAATGAGAATTAGTTTTCAGTTTTTCCAAAAAAAAAAAAAAAATTAAAGGAAGGTTAATAAATAAATAAATAAATAAATTTGCAGTAAGAGCACTAGTCTGTAAACATTTCCCAGCTAGCTTACAATTATTTAAATTTACTTCCACAACTATACATTAAAATAGCAAGCCGCTATTAGTAACTACTTCTTCCCCTTCGATAAAATTTCTTGAAGAATTCGTTGCCTCCAGATATCTAAATAATTTAAAATATTAAAATATGTTTTTTATTTGTAACATAAGTATTTAAACCATACCGTTTACTCAAATTATTTATTTGAAGCGTCGTTGTCTAAATTTAATACGCTACTTTGGAACAAGGGAGAACTATTCTCATTTGTTAAATATCTATGGCCTGCTTTTCGTGTTACACCCGGTATATATTTTATGTATATCCCGATATTCAAATATCAAATAATTTGTATATTTAACTTTTATTTGAAATAGAAATGAATAAGAAAATTGATAATTTTGTTGAATTAAGATGTAAGTATAATAACAAATAGTTTATATTTTGTGTGTTATCTAGGACGAGATAATCGAAATACTGAGAAAAAATGAAAATTTTCATCCATCGAATGATATACTAACTTTGGATGAAGAGCGAAAAAGAGCTTCTTTACGTAGTAGAGCATGCATATTCATAGCAGATGGTTTTGTTTCAAGCAAAAGCGAAGCAAAGAAACCTGTAAATATTATTAAAACTTGTTTCTCTTGGGATCCAGATACTTGCCTTAAAATATATGTAAATTATGGATTGTGTTTTTTTACTTTAAATGCTTTGGGAACCAATCAACATTCTTATTATCTTAATGGAGTTCTAGATGGATCGGTAAGAATAATATAATTTAGTAAATATTATTTTATAATTGTTGTTAAAGCGTGGATTACACGATGAAGTCTTTATATTCAAGTGACTTGAAAAGTGTCTTATAAGTCTATTTACACGATAACACGATCAAGTTTTGCGTGAATTAAAATATCCAAGTGTCAAAATTTAACTTATACCTACATTAAACTGTCATTGAATTTTCATCACTTGAATTTTTCGTATATAACCATCAAAATTTCATTTACTTCTCTACCCCATTTTGCCATTTTACAGTTTAATATCAATCACTTATAACACTACCTTTATATACATGACAAATGATATTTGACAGTTTTTGGCAGTCAAAACTTATAGGGACTTTTAAGTAAACGTAGCGCATGTTCCAGTTTTTCTTTAAAAGTTTTCGCTAAAAGTATATTCATTTGACTCTCTTGCACTCATGTCATTGTGCGAGAGAGAAAATTTTTCAAGTCACTTGAAAAGAAAAACTCCATCGGGTAATGCACGTTCAATAGTTGGTAGGATGTTTTTGTTTAACGGAAATTGCCCATGGATCAAATACAAAAGGAATGAGAACAACAGCCACTTATGATCCAAATACACAAGAATTTGTTTTAAACACTCCTGATTTTGAGGCAGCTAAATGTTGGGCTGGAAATCTAGGTAGGATTATATTTTCAAATATTATCTAAGAAGGGACATCATAGACCTAAAGGTCAAGTAATATTCTTACTTTGACCTTTACTCCCGAAAAAAAAATTACCTTCATGTTGACATAATGAGGTATTTCCGTATTTCTACCATAACGTAATTCAAGACAATGTCCTAATTAATATTGTATGAAGTAATTATAGAATAATGCTAAAAATATTTAACTTTATTAAAATGTCTTTCAGAACTCATATTATTAATTGGAATAATACTACCTTTTTTAGTTTAAGTTCTGTATCCCCTGAATAAGGCACCAGTTTTTGGTGCCGAAACGTTGGGTTTAAATAATAAATATAGAACTTAAACTAAGAAAAAAAGGTAGTATTATTCCAATTAATATTTAACTTTATTTAAATTAACATTGAAATCGCATAACGCATGGTGCGTCTTCCTATAACACAAGCATAAAATATTTGCTATTTTCACACACTGTAAACTATGAAGAAAAAACACGAATTCTCAATTTTTATAAAGTAATATAATGTAATATGTATTTTTTCTACTCCAATGCTTTAATATACTAATTAAGTATGTGTCATCTGTATTTGAATGACACTCCTTAAGATTCAGATTTTCATTATGATACATATTAATTTTATAATATATTCATTGCTTTATAGTTCATTTTTTTAATTATTATAAATAATAAGAAAAAATACTGTCTGCAACTCATGTAGGTATAATGACTATTAATACAGTTTACGATACGAGCTTTCAGATTATCATTATGTTACAGATTTTCTTTTCATTATGATACAGTTTAATATTATAATAATTTAGTAGTTTATAGTGCTTTTTTAAATTATTAGGAATAGCCGTAGAAAAAATAATGTATGCAACTCATGTATTAATGCACTCGCATGATTTACGATACGAGCCATGGCTCATTAAACTTCATGCTCGTATATTAATAGCTATCATTATAAACTCGTTGCATACTATATAACTGTCTTGCAAGTTACTGGTACAAGCAACTAACCCGATTACTATACCAATGTAAACCCGGCTTAAAACTTTGTTTATGTTTTAGGAAAGTCAGCCAATTATGCAGTAGTATACGCACAACTATACACACACGATGGAAAATGTCATGGATTACACTGTTTTGTAGCCGATATAAGAGATCATATATTACAAACAAAACCTGGTCTTCTAATAGGAGATATGGGTCCCAAGGTTGCCTTTAACGGTTTAGATAATGGGTATATTTTAATTTAGTCCTGTAGTGAGCTATATTTTTACTTTTTGCACTTGCTCCATCATCTTGGAAAAATCACCCGAACAATTGTTCATCTTTTAATTTAAACAGCAGTTCTTCGTTGTTCACTCTTTCCGGCCAGTGAATGTACAGATACGTTTAAAAAGTCCATTTTACATTCAGCAAAATTTTCAGCAACTAGTTGTGCAACTTGTTGTTGAACAATTTTCTTGTATTACATTTGAAAACACATTTCAGCAATTTGACTAGTTCTTTTAAATTTTCTACCAATATGAATCTGAGGAAAATTGGTAGTCTTAACAGTTGACAGTTACTAGATATGTTCACGATTATTTGTTGTTTTTGTAATCTTTTGTATTTCTATAAAAATATACATGTTGTCGCCGATTATCGCTTCTTCACATCTTTTTTGTGCCTTCAGTCTTCTTCAACTGATTCTGATAGTCCCTAGTTGTAATTATATACAGCTTGGAATATTTCTCCCAGAGCTGTATTAAAACTGTCGTCTTCTCACGCGTCCAGTTAAACACCATTGTCATAATTTGTGCAAAAAATATTCAAAATGAAAAAAACCAAACAAACAAAGAGAAGAAGAATGGTGGACCACACATTCAACAGAACTGCAATATTTCGATTGGTAAAATAAGGAAAGTTACGAATTGCCTGTAATAAAATTAGAACATGTCCTATTTGAGGAATGCGTTGCACAACTAGTTGCACAACATAAATTGCCCGCAACTTTGGTTTTACATTTGGCAATTTGTGTTGCGAAACTAGTTGTGTAACAAGTTTCAAGAAAATGTTGCTGAATATAAAACGGGCTTTGGTATCTGTTTACAAATGTTTGTATTATCCTTGTGGTTTCTTTGGTTACTTTCCACGTTTCGCATCCGTAAATATAAAACATATCTGAAAATCATAAATATCCTCCCTATTGCAGGATAAATTTACTCTACTTCTGGAGTATGTTTTATTGTTACTATTTAATATTGCAGATTCATAATGTTTAATAATTATCGAATTCCACGGAAAAATATGCTAAATAAAAATGCAGATGTTACTCCAGAAGGAGAATTTGTCCATAAAAAAGCGTTGAAATCACAAGAACAGTCTTTCGGAGGAATATCATCAGGTCGAGTTCATATTATAACTTTGTCGGCTACGTACTTAACGAAAGCTGTAACCATTGCTATTCGCTATTCTGCTGTACGTAAACAATTCGGACCTCCAAACGAGGAAGAATATCCTATTTTAGAATATCAGTTACATGTAAGCAGCGATTCCTTAATATATTAAAATTTAACCTATAAAAGTAATTTCTTGTTTTAGCAATGGCGTCTGTTGCCATATTTAGCAACGGCGTACACATTTACAATTTACTCAAATTATTTTTCAGAACAAAATTCATTGTACGCTGTTGGAATAATGGAAGGAGAAAATAGGAAGTATTTGAGTGAATTAGCATTAGAAATTCATGTTATATCATCTGCTGGTAAAGCTGTTTTAAGTTGGCTTGCCCTGAGCGGTGTTCAAGAATGCAGAGAAGCTTGTGGTGGACATGGATATCTCAAAGGTAAAATTAATTTCATTAAACTTGCGGCTGATTGCGATAAATAAACGGATATGGTTCTAACGGCCTCGGTTTAAATTCGAATTCGACCGTCAAATTAGAAAATTATTTTCATTTTTCCAACATTACAAAAGGCTAGGTAAGCAGCGGCCTAATATTCATACATTGCCCTGTTCATTTCTTGTTTCGTTCAGTTTCATCTTTCATAACGTTCAAATCTTGACCATGAAGTTGGCACATAATATGAACTTCGCGCGCTCAAAATTTAACACAGTTGCTGCTGAAAAAAATTCGTCTCACCTCGCCTGAGAGCTGAATGATTAAGGAGTACTTTTTTGTGCGTAGAACTAGGACTAAATAAACTCCTGAACAAAATTATTGCACCACTTCTATTTTCGCGAGTTATTTTAAAACAGAATCATATAGAATGCAATTGACCATTTAGGGTATTAGACACATAAAAATAATAAAAATTAAGAATCAAGTCTTATTTATACTGGTATTTTATTATGTCTTGGCAAGGAAAAAGTATAGATAAGCGTTTAATGTATTATAAGTAGCGGAGGGCATGGATACAGGACCAGTGGAATTATATTAGTTTTAATGACGAATCTAAATTTGATGTCAATATAGGAAATACAGAAAAAGTGTTTCACAGCAAAAATGAATATTTTCGTAAGGACTGTTTAAAACGCACGATTGAGTTTTCTGCAGGGGTTAAGTTTTGTAGCTGTATGTCTGCAAGAGGGTTCGTGAACTGTCACAACTACAAAATAAATACATAAATATATTTTATATACTAACCTTATACCTGTGTCATATAAAGGCAATAAATAACAGTGAGCCAAATGTCAACTAAATATACTTCACTCTTCTGATTGGTTAGAAGCTTAGAACTGATATCGATAGCGTTTATAATAAATCACAGATTTTGTATTTGCGTTACCGGTGTCGTTTCGACTTTGCGTTGCGCTTAACGTTTCTTCATTATAAATAGGCCTTAAGGTCTCCTATATTTTTCCGAAATTAAAAGAAATGTGTTTAAAAAAGAAATATATGAAGAAGAACGTTTGAATTATGAATGACTTACGTTTGTATTATACTTAATACATTTTCTTTTTAGTTTCTGAATTAACCAATATTCACACCTACCACGACGCTAATATTACTTACGAAGGAGACAGCAACGTATTATGTCAACAAACAAGCAACTGGCTACTGAAATTTTGGCCATTAATTTTAGAAAATAAACCAATACCTTTAACTTCTTTAGGATCTATACAGTTCTTATCTGAAGCTAAAAATATATTACAAACAAAATTTACTGCACGTAATATTACAGAAACAATTGATCATAATAGTAAGTAATTGTTAAAAAATAATGTATGTGTTTATTTTATCTTTATTTCTTTTAGCTATATTGGATGCATATAAATGGCTTGTTTGTTATTTATTAAAAGAATCGTATGAAAAATTGAAATCGTTTACTGATAGCGGAGTAAATGACTTTATAGCAAGAAATAATTCACAAGTATTTTATTTAAGATCGCTTGCGATTGTGTTTGTAGAAGTAAGGAATGAAGTATATTATTTAATCCGTGTTTAATTTAACCAGGGCGCCTCCTAATCCCTGAAGTGGTTCCAAAGAAATAAAAAAAATGACCCTGCCTAAACACACTTGATTTTTCCCATTTAAATAACTTTGGGTTTTGACACATTCGGAACTTTTTTTTCCGGGGCCAGTTGAATCAACATAACTTAAATTTTAAGTGTTCCTTAAACTGACAATGTTGCATCGAAACGAAATGTCAAATGAATTATAAGTTTCGAAGGGCATTTTTTTGCATAAGGACCGCTTAAAATTTAAGTCTTGTTAGTGCAACTGGGCGTAAGAGGTTTAAAAACTCCATTCAATATTGGAATATATACTAGAATGCCCGAAAATATGTGGATAAAATTTGAAGTCCCAATCATTATTCTTGATAAATTTTTTAAAACCAATGAAATGTTTCATTACCTGTCACGTGTCAGCGTTTTAACCAATCCTACCATTATTATAGTGAGAATAAAGCTCCAGAGATTATCCCAAGGAATAATCACTGTAGCTTTTGTTTTGTGAGATAGTTATCAACACATAAATAAAATGCACGAAAAACACCGATTTATTCTGATTTTGTTTCTGATCATGAAATAAATCAAAAAATTATAGAAACCACTTCTGGAAACACCGGAATTTATAATCAAGCATTTTTTTTGGCACCACTTTAAGGTGCGGCCCGATTAAACTTCGACGTGATCCCTTTTTAAGTCCATTCTAATATGTATGTATTTTCAGCATTTTATAATACAAAAAAATTACGAATTTATTCAAAATGCACCCGATGAAACTATCAAAAATGTCCTTTTTAACATACTTTCTTTATATGGAGTGTGGTCATTATACAAACATATTCCAATTTTATACGAAGGCAGTTTTGCTAATGGACAAAATTTAGCCAGATTGTTAAAAGAAAGTATTTTATTTTTGTGTGAGAAAATTAAACCTGATGCAGTATCTTTAGTCGACGCAATTGCTCCTCATGATTTCTGTTTAACATCGCCATTAGGACAGTCCGATGGTCAAGTGAGATATTTTAATAGTGAAAAGAAAAGAATTATAGTTTTATATGTTTCAGGTGTACAAACATTTGGAACACGCATTTATGACAGCACCTAATGCCTTATCGAGGCCTGACTGGTGGAGTGAAGTAATTAAAAGCAAACTATGATGTTTTTATTTGAAATTGTTATAAAGCTTTTATGAAGTAGAAGGAAAAAATTGTGAAGTGTATTATTTTTGGACGGAACTATTTTGACTATATTTAAAATAAAATTCTCAAAAATATGAACCTTCTAGCGTGATTCTGTTATATTTTCCAGACAAAATGTCCTCCCCAACAAACTGTAATTTTTTACAATCATTATAAATCACCCAGTATAAAAAAATAACTGATTTCCATATTGCTTACTAATATCCGAATCATTAATTTCCATAATGCATTGATGGAAAAATATAATGCTCATGCTCAATACATGAGTTGGTAGAAACAAGGTTTTACGAGCATTGTTCTCTACGCATAGTTCTTCTAATTATTATATATTTAACTGATAATAAATAAAGTATTATAATTGCAGTGCAGTATACAAAATGAGCTCAAGAAAACTGTTGGATGACTACCCTTCGGGGCCTTTAGATCGATATAGAAAAAATGCGTCATTTGATTGGAAGAAACTTAGGATATTTATTGAAGGAGAAGAAAATATTAAGGAAGCTGTAAGTGGTTATATAGTTTATTATGATACTAGTGTATAAATAAATTTGTATGACGAGTGATTTAACGGCACTAGCATTGATTAAATTACACCTACCAAGGTATTATTTAATCAATGGCACTAGTGTCATACGCAATTTTTACCTCCCGCTACCCTTGGTAAGGGAGGTATAGGGATCGTGCTAAAAATCACATATCGAGATTTTAGTAAATGACCAAGTTTTAAGGTCCCTAGAATCCAATTTTAACATTTTCACGATGATGTCTATATGTGTGTATGTGTAGGGATTTTGTCTTCGCTCTAACTCAAATACTATCATTCAGAAAATTCTGAAACCTTGTATCTCTATCCTATTCTAATATGAAAAGAAGCCATTAGATTTTGGTGTAAATCGGATAACCGGAAATGGCACTTTACCTGAAGCTCATAATGGTTTTTCTTCAAAAAATACCATTAAATGCCATTTTTTCGCATTTTATGTCTTATGAAAATTAAAGATTATTGAATTTTCTACAGGAAAAAATACTTCTCTTTAAGTACCTACTGTAACTGTAGCACTTCAAATCAGTTTGCAATTAAAAATTTATACTTTGGTGATTTACTTCACGCCATTTTATTCTATCTAAAAAACGGTACAAAATTTGTTAAAACAATTTTTCCCTAATTACCATAATAAATATATGAGATATTTTCGAAATGAGCGAAAAAAGAGTTTTTACCTATAACTCAGAAACAAAAGAAGAGCATTCTGTACATTAATTACTTTTTATAGAAAAAATAGGATTAATGAATTGGATGCAGAATTTAATTCTCTATAATATTTATTTAAAGCGTCGTTGTCTAAAATTAATTAAATTACCCGGTATATATACAGGGTGTATCAAGATAATGGAACAGTGCATTTTATTCGTGTATGTGAAAAGATACAGAAAAAAGTGATTAAGATATTTTGTAAGGCATACAGGGGGACACATTTTAGCATAAACTATATTATCTTAAATCCAGTGGTACTCAAACTATAGGGCAGTATTATATTTTTTTAAATGGCATTATATATATATTTTATTAACTCATTAAATAGAGAATTTTGTTCTGAATTCAACGATATAATAATATCATATCCTTAAATTGCGAAAAATTTGATAAAAATTAATTCAAAGTTAATATTTCATTTCTACTTTATCTAAGTAATCTGAGCAAACATTCAATCAATAAAACAAAATAAAATTTATTTTAGTTTTATTACATTCAAGTAACCTACGATTTTGGCAATAAATTCAACTTTTAAAATAAATTTTTTGTTTTACTGATTGAATGTTTGCTCAGATTACTTAGATACAGTAGAAATGAAATAGTAACTTTGAATTAATTTTTATAAATTTTTTCGCAATGTAAGGGTATGATATTATTATATCGATGAATTCAGAACAAAATTCTCTATTTAATGAGTTAATAAAATACATAAATGCCATTTAAAAAAATATGATATTGCCCTATAGTTTGAGTACCACTGGATTTATGATAATAAAGTTTATGCTAAAATGTGTCCCCCTGTATCCCTTACAAGATATTCTATATCTTTTCACATACACGAATAAACGGCACTGTTCCATTATCTTGATATATATATCCGATATTCAAATAGCAAATAATTTATATATTTAACTTTTATTTGAAATAGAAATAAACAAGAAAATTGATAATTTTGTTGAATTAAGATGTAAGTATAATATCAAATAGTTTATATTTTGTGTGTTATCTAGGACGAGATAATCGAAAAACTAAGAAAAAATATAATTTTTCATCCATCGAATGATGTACTAACATTGGATGAAGAGCGAAAAAGAGCTTATTTACGGAGTAGAGCATTTTTGGAAGATGGTGTAGCAGATCCTTTTGTTTCAAGCAAAAGCGAAGCAAAGAAACCTGCAAATATTGTTAAAACTTGTTTCTCTTGGGATCCAGATACTTGCCTTAAAATGTCTGTAAATTACGCATTGTGTTTTTTTACTTTAAATGCTTTAGGAACCAATCAACATTCTTATTATCTTAATGGAGCTCTAAATGGATCGGTAAGAATAATAAAATTTGGTAAAAGCTATTTATGTAATAAGTTACGAAATGATAGTGTTTTAGGCACGTGACGTGAAACGCACGAGAGAAAGCGAGTGGTACAACACGTCAAGTGTCTAAAACACTCATTTCGCAATGTATTACATAAAAGATTTTTTATAATAGCGTTTTAAAACAGATCATTTATTCTCAAATATCAATATTTTGAATTTTTCAAAATTAAAAAGTAGGGAGACATCAGGTTCATCTATTCGTTGCTAAATGACAATCAAAAAGTTGTTGTTATAAAACGCTAGTATAAAAATATTATTTTGCAATTGTTGTTAAAGCGTGGATTACACGATGAAGTCTTTATTTTCAAGAGACTTGAAAAGAGTCTTTACAAGTGACCTTACAAGTCTATTTACACGATCAAGTTTTGCGTGAACTAAAATTTCCCAGTGTCAAAATTTAAGTTATACCTACATTAAAATGTCATTGAATTTTCATCATTTGAATTTTTCGTATATAGCCATCAAGATTTCAATTACTTCTCTACTCCATTTTGCCATTTTTCAGTTTAATACCAATCACTTATAACACTACGTTTTGTTATGAGGTGTTAACGGACAAAGATCAGAGTTGCTGACGGCAATAAAAATTGTTATTGTTTCAACTCTGTATTATAATATTGTAATCATTGTCACCTGTACAAAAAATAACACGATGCAACAATGAGAAACCTTAGCGATATAAAAATATTAAAATAAATATATAAACAAGTCGGTAGTGAACCGCAAAGGTGTTCAGACGTATTTTCATTTTTGTTAACAAAAACTTCAAAATTGTTCTCAATTTGCCATCGAAAACATTTGAAAAGATTAAAATTTATTTATTTGAATTTAAATCGTCATTTTTCTAGTATAGTGGGGAATTTTCATCTTTCAGAGATAGTGAAAGTATATTGGCAGTTGTGATTAATTGTGTTTGTGTATCAACAAAACAACACGGGTCACCTTTACCCAATGGGCTACTTGCGTACCTTTTTTTATTTAATATTTTTGAAGAGCAGGTAAAAACTTACTACCCATATTTTTTCTTTTGATAAAATTTTTGTTAATTAGCCAGAAAAAAAATAATGAAATTTGATTATTTTAATTCCCACCATGTATGACGTAGAATTACGCCGCACCAATGAATGGTCGTAAAGCCATTGCGTTTGTTTGTACATGGTTTGTACAGGTAATGTCGATCTTCTGTTTGACGTTTCAACAATAGTTTGGAGGTTAGTATTTTAATTTATCTTTTTGGTATCGATATTTTAAATTACATGTAACTACCTATGTGAAGTAATTAATATATTTGAGAGACCTGAGAGAGAGAGAAAAATGAATTAATGTCAAGTTCAAATTAAAACTTTCTCGCATGCCATCTATACGTTACATTTTTAAACATGGTTCTCCAGTTAAATATAATGACGTCACAGAAAATTTTCTTTCTTAATTTACTAAAAAACAAATATTTTTTTTTAAATAAAATTTATATTTTTATATATGTTTTCAACATAACATTACATATATAGTGATAGAAATCGGATTTTCAGTATCACCACAGGGTTTGTCTGTGGTATCACCACAGACCATCTACACTATCACGCAAGTAGCCCATTATCCTATAACCTACAACTGATTCTTCGAGCCAGAGTACCCACTACTGTTGTGCGTGGTTTAGCGCAATGCATTAATTTTCCGCATATTTCAAGGAGTGATTCACGCCAAGTCTACAAGAGCATCGTTTGGCCAAGGTCAGTACTCTTTTCTTTGTGCGTTTGATACCTCATAACAATTCACGAGCATTCTAAAATATATTCACAGTCCATTAGCATTCTCCGTCAGACACTACCTGTATATACATTAAAAATATAATCAGAAATGACATTTGGCAGTTCTTGACAGTCAAAACTTATAGAAACTTTTAAGAAAAAGTAGAGCATGTTCCAGTTTTTCTTTAAAAGTTTTCGTTAAAAGTCTGTTCATTTGTCCTCTTGCACCCATGTCATTGTGCGAAAACCAGAAAACTTTTCAAGTCACTTGAAGAGAAAATCTTCATCGTGTAATGCACGCTTAATAGTTGCTAGGATGTTTTTGTTTAACGGAAATTGCTCATGGATCAAATACAAATGGAATGAGAACAACAGCCACTTATGATCCAAATACACAAGAATTTGTTTTAAACACTCCTGATTTTGAGGCAGCTAAATGTTGGGCTGGAAATTTAGGTAGGATTATATTTTCAAATATTATCTGAGAATGAACATCATAGACCTAACGGTCAAGTAATATTCTTACTTTGACCTTTAGTCCCGGAAAAAAAATTACCTTCATGATGACAATGAGTTATTTCTACCATAACGTAATTCAAGACAATGTTCTAATGAATTTTGTATGAAGTATTAATAGAATAATGTAAAAAATATTCAACTTATTTAAATTAACATTGAAATCGCATAGTGTCTTCCTATAACACAAGCATAAAATATTTGCCATTTTTCACAAACTGTAAACAAAGAAACACGAATTCTCAATCTTTATAAAGTAATATTTCACTATTATTTTTTTGCTGTTGATACAAATATTGAAAATATCTAGATTCAAAATATGTAATATGTATTTTTTCTACTCCAATGCTTTAATATACTTATTAAATATGTGTCATCTGTATTTGAATGACACTCATTATGTGTGGGTCAGGAAATTTCGATAAAGTTCCACAAACTTAATTGTTTCCCATCCCCTTCAGACCATCTGCCATTGTACTATTTTTTTAAAAATCTCTTAATCAAAAACACCTGAAACTATACACTTTTAACTCTGTACAAAACAGAATTTTACTGGCACTAGCTTACAAAGACACTAGTGAGCAAATGTTTTCATTGGTTATAGTAGACATACAACATACAAGTCGGTAGGCTAGTGTCGAATACGCTGGTGGGGGAAGGACAGTGGCTTTGCAAGTGGTAAGTAGATAGCCTGGGAGGCTATATCCACTTACCTGTCCTGATTACTTGTGCAAGTACTGGTACAAGTACTGTCCTATAGGATAGGGTTTACACTTGGTTAGTAACTGTCCTGCAAGTTACTGGTACAAGCAACTAACCCGATTACTATATCAATGTAAACCCGGCTTAAAACTTTGTTTATATTTTAGGAAAGACAGCCAATTATGCAATAGTATACGCACAACTATACACACACGATGGAAAATGTCATGGATTACACTGTTTTGTAGCCGATATAAGAGATCATATATTACAAACAAAACCTGGTCTTCTAATAGGAGATATGGGTCCCAAGGTTGCCTTTAACGGTTTGGATAATGGGTATATTTTATTTTGTCCTGTAGTGAGCTATATTTTTATATTTTGAAAAAAATTAAGTTTTTTTATATTGGCGCACTTGCACTTGCTCTACCATCTTGGAAAAATCACGCGAACATTCGTTTATCTTTTAATATACAGGGTGTATCAGGACTAGGGTAAAAAAAATTAATAGCATATTCCAGAGCTAATTTTGAGTAAAAAATGTCATATGAAGGTATAATAATAATAATAATAATAATAATTTATTCCAAAAAAGTTGTACAGAAACAACGTATGGAATCCAACAATATTTTTTTTCAATAATTGACTACAGTTGTTAATAACTAATTTAAATATTTACAAAGAGCTAATTTATAAACTTATCTAATTTATGAATTATAATATTATTAATTAATTAATATTACAATAATAATAACAAAACCAGATTTTAACATTAATTACAATTAACAGAAGGTATTATTTTTACAATCATTAAAATAATCGGTACAGTTATAGTATTCCTTTTGTATGAGAATTTGTTTAATTTGAGACAGTGATCTTTTTACCTTTATTTTTTTGTAACATTGCGGTAACGCATTGTAACATATTATACTGGAATAGTAGAAACCTTTTTCATAGGCAGTTGTATTGTGAGATGGGATTTCTAAAATATTATTTGAATTTCGTGTAGAATAAGTAGAGTGGGACACCGAATTATACTTATGTATATTAGTAAAAACGTGTTTTAATAGAAGATAAATATAACAGCTGTGAATAGTAAAAATATTTAATGCAACAAAGTTGCCTCTACAAGATTCGTTAGGTCGTAGATTGCATAATATACGAATAGCTTTTTTTTGAATAATAAAAACATCATCTATAAGCTGAGAGTTGCCCCATATCAATAAACTGTAAGTTGCAATGGAATAAAAATAGCTATAATAGACACCTTTTAGCGAGTTTTTGTCAATACATTTATTTAAAATTCTCATACAAAAGATAGATTTATTCAGTTTAGGAATAAGGTTAGACGCTTGAGTGTGCCATTTAAAATTGAAATCAACATTTATTCCTAACAGACTAATTGATGTAGTGTAATGTATCTGTTTGTATTGAATACTCATTCTATTTGAATCAAGGTATGTCCGGAAACTTTTCTTTACAGAGTTACAGGCCTTTAAAAGTGCACCTCATCTGACATATTTTTATTAATAACTCTGATACTAGTTGCACTAAAATTTTCAAACTTGATACGAAGATACTACTTATTGAGATGCATATTTAAACTTTCTTTTGTTTCTGTATCTCAACCAGAGTCGTCTCATATGGGGAAGTCATGAAGGTTTTTAGCCTTATTTTTTTATCTATTAACATTTTTTCATTTTTAAATATAAAGTATTACAAACAATTTAAAAATACACAAAAATGCACTTTTGATAAAAATTGATAAACGCGGTAGTTATTGAGATATTTTAACTTTTAGAAAATGTCACGTATCCGAAATAGTTAATAATTAAAAATCAATCAATTTACCATAGAAAATAGAACAAAATAGAAAAGCGACACAAAATCTGTTTATAACTATTGTTTAATTACCTTATTTTCAATATTAGTAATTTTTTTTTCAAATTAAAAAAAGTGTAAAATGTTAGTGTTGGTGAATATGTAGATATGGTGTTCATTTATAGATATTGTAAAAGTAATGGTTGTCGTAGTCCAGAGAATATCTACGTGGACATCAAAGAATGAATTTGTGTGAATTTCATTGTTTCTTAATTGTTACCTAAATTTTTTGCATAATTGATTTTTTCTAAAAATTAAAATATCTCAAAAATTACTGCGTTTATCAAATTTTATCGAGAGTACTTTTTTGTGTATTTTTGTATTGTATGTAATATTTTATAGGTAAAGTTGAAAAAATGTTAATAGATCAAAAAATAACGATAAAAAACCTTCATGACTTCCCCATATGAAACGCCTCTGGTTGAGATACAGAAACAAAAGAAAGTTTAAATATGCATCTCAATAAGTAGTATCTTCGTATCAAGTTTGAAAATTTTAGTGCAACTAGTATCAGAGTTATTAATAAAAATGTGCTTGATGAGGTGCACATTTATAGGCCTGTAACTCTGTAACGAGAAGTTTCCGGACATACCTTCATATGACATTTTTTACTCAAAATGATATCAGGAATATGCTATTAATTTTTTTTACACTAGTCCTGATACACCTGTACATAACAACAGTTCTTCATTGTTCAATCTTTCCGGGCAGTTAATATTACAGATAAATTTAAAGCCCGTTTTACATTCAGCATCTCGTTGCACAACTATAGTTGTGCTACACGAAGTTGTGCAACTTATTGCTGAACAATTTTCTAGTATTACATTTGAACCATATACCTATTAACTAATATATTGCGGATCCTTTGCTTTTCTTGAAGGAAACACTGTGAAATGGAAATATCATTTCTGCATAAGTCTATCTCACACAAACACCCAACCGCGAATTATGCGAAAGCTTGGAAACTTGACTACTATTGGCTAACGAGAAAATCATTATCACTTTTTGCGAATCACAGAGTTCTGTTTATTAACGGCTAGCGCGAGAAAATTTAAATTTGAGAAATTAAACAATGTACCTACTATTTATTTTGTATGTAAATTCTTGAATATAAATATTAGTAAGAATAAAAATCATTGACATATTCTAGTGCTAAATTTGAATTAAATAATTTACTTTGTTGTACTGTAAAAATAATAGGAATACAATCTGGTCAGGATTAATTTATTTAGGTGACAATAAATTACTGTATGAAATACAAAGCAAATGCTTTTGAAGTGCAACTACAAACAGAAATGAAATCAAACGTCAAAATCAAACCATGTGCTCGCTGCATCACCAGGGCTGCGTTCCAAAACCAAGAATACCGAGTTTTGGCGTAGAGTATGATGTGTTGTGTTTTGGAACGAATGAGAATTGGTGAGTTGTTGAAGTAAAAAACTGAAGCTAAATTAAAAATAATTTTACAAAACTAACAAAACATTAATGTCAAGCCCGTAATAAATGCGCTTTTATGGAGCACTCTCCTGAATATAATGTGAAAGTACGCTCCATAAAACCGCTTTCATTATAAAAGTATTCTCGTAATACACGCCAACGTTTACTTATGTTTATTTTCAACCAAAAGCATGTTTTCTTCCTCAAGAAGGCAAATTACTTCCATATGTAGAGAATCGTGAGCATCTACGTTTGAAAATATTGTGGAGTAATTTCTATACTTTCCTCGTTAGTAGAGTACGTAGAACATCACTTTGGAGTAAATTCTGGCTGTTTTGGAACAGGTTGAGTAAACTCGGAGAGTAAGGTTATTAGTTTTGAAACGACTTTGGATAATTTCGTACTCTAAGGGTAGGATTTTGGAACGCAGCCCAGCCAGCGACGCTGTCAGCGTTAGCCAATAGTAGTCAAGGTTTCCAAGCTTGCGCATAATTCGAAGTTGGGCGTTTGTGTGAGATAGACTTATGCAGAAATGATATTTCCATTTCACAGTGTTTCCTTCAGCTACTCTTATGGGAAAGATACGAGCATTAGCAATATTTTAGTTAATAGGTATATGATTTGAACACATATTTTAGCAATTTTACTAGTTCTTTTAAATTTTATACCAACATAAATCTGAGAAAAATTGGTAGTCTTAACAGTTACTAGATATGTAAAAATATACCTGTTGTCGCCGGTTATCGCTTCTTCACATATATTTTTTGTGGCTTCAGTCTTATTCAATTTATTCCGATAGACCCTAATTGTCCATTGTCATAATTTGGCAAACGAAATATTCAAAATGAACAAAACCAAACAAATAAAGAAAAGAAGAATGGTGGATCATACATTCAACACAAGGTTAACTGAGGTTAATTAACTGCAATATTTCGATTGATAAAATAAGGAAAGTTGCGAATTGCCGGCAACAAAATTAGAACATGTCCTATTTGAGGAATGCGTTGCACAACTAGTTGCACGACATAAATTGCCCGCAACTTTGCTTTTACATTTGGCAATTTGTGTTGCGAAACTAGTGTAACAAGTTTCAGGAAAATGTTGCTGAATATAAAACGGGCTTTGGTATCTGTTTACAAATGTTTGTACTATCCTTGTGGTTTCTTTGGTTACTTTCCACGTTTCGCATCCGTAAATATAAAACATATCTGAAAATCATAAATATCCTCCCTATTGCAGGATAAATTTACCCTATTTCTGGAGTATGTTTTATTGTTACTATTTAATATTGCAGATTCATAATGTTTAATAATTATCGAATTCCACGGAAAAATATGCTAAATAAAAATGCAGATGTTACTCCAGAAGGAGAATTTGTGCATAAAAAAGAGTTGAAATCACAAGAACAGTATTTCGGAGGAATATCATCAGGTCGAGTTAGTATTATAACTTTATCGGCTACGTACTTAACGAAAGCTGTAAGCATTGCTATTCGCTATTCTGCTGTACGTAAACAATTCGGACCTCCAAACGAGGAAGAATATCCTATTTTAGAATATCAGTTACATGTAAGCAGCGATCCCTTAATATATTAAAATTTAGCCTATAAAAGTAATTTCTTGTTTTAGCAATGGCGTTTGTTGCCATATTTAGCAACGGCGTACACATTTACAGTTTTCTCAAATTATTTATCAGAACAAAATTCATTGTACGCTCTTGGAATAATGGAAGGAGAAGATAGGAAGTATTTGAGTGAATTAGCATTAGAAATTCATGTTATATCATCTGCTGGTAAAGCTGTTTTAAGTTGGCTTGCCCTGAGCGGTGTTCAAGAATGCAGAGAAGCTTGTGGTGGACATGGATATCTCAAAGGTAAGATTAATTTAATTAAACTTGCATAGAATAGAATGAAATAGAATAGAATAGCACAGGGAATAGAAATATTAGCCAATGTAAATGCATGGAACCATTTATACTTACACAGAATGGAGTAGAATAGGATATAACCAAATTTTATTTCTTATTCTATTCCATGGAGGTAGGAATACATAAAGGAAGAGCATGAAGTTATATTGCAGGCCAGGGGAATGAAGCCTAGTGGGGACGGAAGAACACAGCTGTTGGACCGTCCTAGAGAGGGGATAAGCGCAGCAATTTTTAAACAAAATTGCTTTATATCTTCAATTAAAATTTTATAAAACTTTAAATACTGAAAGAGATGTGTTGTACATGTATTATTTATTGAAATATGATATTGTGTTTTTTATATACATTTTACTTATTGAATTTACTTAATTAAATTTTGTAAGGCTCGAAAAGTACGTGTTTTAATCAAATTTAAATTAAAAGAAATGTGTTTAAAAAGAAATATTTGGCGAAGAATGTTTGAATTATGAATAACAAGTTTGTATTATATTTAATACATTTTCTTTTTAGTTTCTGAATTAACCAATATTCACGCCTGCCACGACGCTAATATTACTTACGAAGGAGAAAGCAACGTATTATGTCAACAAACCAGCAACTGGCTACTGAAATTTTGGCCATTCATTTTAGAAAATAAACCAATACCTTCAACTTCTTTAGGATCTGTACAGTTCTTATCTGAAGCTAAAAATATATTACAGACAAAATTTACTGCCCGCAATATTACAGAAACTATTGATCATAATAGTAAGTAATTGTTAAAAAGAATGTATGTGTTTATTTTATCTTTATTTCTTTTAGCTATATTGGATGCATATAAATGGCTTGTTTGTTATTTATTAAAAGAATCGTATGAAAAATTGAAATCGTTTACTGATAGCGGAGTAAATGACTTTATAGCAAGAAATAATTCACAAGTATTTTATTTAAGATCGCTTGCGATTGTGTTTGTAGAAGTAAGGAATGAAGTATATTATTTAGTCCGTGTTTAATTTAACCAGGGCGCCTCCTAATTCCTGAAGTGGTTCCAAAGAAATAAAAAAAAATGACCCTGCCTAAATACACTTGATTTTTCCCATTTAAATAACTTTGGGTTTTGACACATTCGGAACTTTTTTTTCCGGGGCCAGTTGAATCCACATAACTTAAATTTTAAGTGTTCCTTAAACTGACAATGTTGCATCGAAACGAAATTATTCCGATGTGAATTTTTTTGTTTAAGGATCGCTTAAAATTTAAGTCTTGTTGGTGCAAAAAAACTTGCCGTCAGATAAATATGAACTGATGCTCAAATTTTTCCCTTCTTCCCACCCTGTCCTTTGCGCTGTGGTGTTGCCGCTTCTTCATAACTTAGCATTTTCAACATGACCAACGGAATTGGCAACAGTGTAGAAATCTCCAATCCATATTTATTTGACGACAAAATTTAGATTTTTTTTCATATTCACGTTCATAGCTAATGACATCTACTAGTCTAAGTTAGAGACATAAAAATTCTGTCAAATACAAATTTAATAAAAACACCGAATATTCCTCGATCATTGATAAATACTTAAAATTTTATCACGGCTTCCTCAAGCAAGCTGGTTTTTGATAACACCCATCCGCCTCCGGCGTCGGGTGTTTACCAAACAACATGCTTTTGGTAACTGTCATAAAATTATTTCGTAATTATCAATCTCCTCGGGATATTATACCTGATAATTAATTAGATGGTTAAACTATCACATAAAAGCTCAATAAGCTATTTTAGCTTAGATATAATGGTAAAAAGTGTTGAAACACGTATGATTTGTACCCTACAACAAAATTATTGCAATATTAATTATTTTTTAGAACCATTCTAGGGGGCAGCCCGATTAAAATTCGACTTGACCCCTTTTCATGTCCACTCTAATATGTATGTATTTTCAGCATTTTATAATACAAAAAAATTACGAATTCATTCAAAATGCACCCGATGAATCTATCAAAAATGTCCTTTTTAACTTACTGTCTTTATATGGAGTGTGCTCATTATACAAACATATTCCAATTTTATACGAAGGCAGTTTTGCTAATGGACAAAATTTAGCCAGATTGTTAAAAGAAAGTACTTTATATTTGTGTGAGAAAATTAAACCTGATGCAGTATCTTTAGTCGACGCAATTGCTCCTCCTGATTTCTGTATAACATCGCCATTAGGACAATCCGATGGTCAAGTAAGATATTTTAATAATGAAAAGTAAAGAATTATAGTTTTATATGTTTCAGGTGTACAAACATTTGGAACACGCATTTATGACAGCGCCTAATGCTTTATCGAGGCCTGACTGGTGGAGTGAAGTAATTAAAAGCAAACTATGATGTTTTTATTTGAAATTGTTATAATTATTAATATATTTCATTAAACACTTACCTTTTTTCGTTTTATTCTTTCTTATATTTCATTTCACTTTTCACGTAAGAAAATAGTTGATGGCGCTTAAGAGCCGACCGTTTTCACATGATAATTTAAATTCGTATAACCAAACCTTGTCAATAATAAATATTTTTATTAAGTATAAATGAAAACGTAGTAACTTTGTTTATATATACAGAGTGTCTCAGGACGAGCTTACGCTATCTATATTTTAAATACTATTTAATATAATTTAACGAAATTTGGTATCTAGGGGTTATCCAACATGCCCGTTTTAACTAAAATATTTTCAAAGCAGTAGCACTTCCTGTTTTACCGGAAATTGACCTCAACTTTCTTATTTTAAATGGAATACGCTATATTTTATTTTACCATTGAATGCAGCGAAAAATTTAACATATGAAGCAATAAAAACATTTTACTCATGATAAACTACTTCCGGCGTTATTCAACTTTTTTTGATTTTTTGTCTGAAATCCGGCACATTTTCATAACTCTGTATATCGGGAACGAGATCGAATTTTTATAATCTGAAAAAAGCCTTTTATAAAGGAGACTTTAAGCTACATTATCCATAGAAGAATCCTCGATTATTTATAAAAATGTGACGGGTACATTACACCAAAATTACAGTTGACAAACTTCAAAAAAGACAATTTTTTTAAATGGAACCCTCCCTTTTTTATTACATAAATGTGTACTACGACAAAAAATAAGGGTACTTTATGTAACATGTCCTATGTTGAAAGTTGATAGAATTTTAGTAAATTAGAAAAACATGTAATCTGGGTATAATTATTTTATTAATACGGATAAGTAAGCTATGGAAAAACAATGTTTGTTTTTACAAACTCATCTACTTGATTTCTTAGATAATTTACCGTTGGATCAAAGGAATTTAATATGGTACCAGCATGATGGCGCTCCACCCTACAATACCCATAGAATAAATAATTTTTTGGAAACAATTTTTGAAGATAGGTGGCTGGCAAATAATGGACCACATAGGTGGCCTCTTCGTTCACCCGATTTAACTCCACTTGATTTTTTTGTTTGGGGTTACATTAAACACGTCGTCTATCAAAAACCTTTAACTACTATAGAAGATTGCCAACATAGGGTACGAACAGAATTTAACAACATCTCTCTTCGGATGATAAAAAATGCTACACAAGAAGTATTGAATAGAGTAACAATGTGCTTACATATGAAGGGAGGACAGTTTGAATATGTATTAAATTAATCATAGTTTTGTATTTAGAATTTATTTGTTTTTTCCATGGCTTACTTATCCGTATTAATAAAATAATTATACCCAGATTACATGTTTTTTTAATTTACTGAAATTCTATCAACTTTCAACATAGGACATGTTACATAAAGTACCCTTATTTTTTGTCGTAGTACACATTTATGTAATAAAAAAGGGGGGGTTCCATTTAAAAAAATTATCTTTTCTGAAGTTTGTCAACTGTAATTTTGGTGTAACGTACCCGTCACATTTTTATAAATAATCGAGGATTCTTATATGGATAATGTACCTTAAAGTCTCCTTTATAAAAGGCTTTTTTCAGATTATAAAAATTCAATCTCGTTCCCGATATACAGAGTTTTGAAAATGTGCCGGATTTCAGACAAAAAATCAAAAAAAGTTGAATAACGCCGGAAATAGTTGATCATGAGTAAAATGTTTTTATTGCTTCATATGTAAAATTTTCCGCTGCATTCAATGGTAAAATAAAATATAGCGTATTCCATTTAAAATAAGAAAGTTGAGGTCAATTTCCGGTCAAACCGGAAGTGCTACTGCTTTGAAAATATTTTAGTTGAAACAGGCATGTTGGATAACCCCTAGATACCAAATTTCGTTAAATTATATTAAATAATATTTAAAATATAGATAGCGTAAGCTCGTCCTGAGACACCCTGTATAATTACTGAAAATAAAAACTTATAAAATTAAATAGCCTTAATATTAAATTTATTCATTTTGTCTGACATTCCGCTAAAATATTATGAAGTTATATAAAAAATAGGTAGAAAAGTTTCCATCGCAACATTCTTATAAAAATAAATATTAATATTCAATAAATCATAAATATCTAAGTTCCTTAAGTAACACGATACGCTTACATCTCACTCGGTAATTTAAGATATCAAAACAGAGATGACACGCGACTTTGAAATTTTGGCATTGTCTGTTTGTTATATGCAATAACAATACTGCTTCAATGTACTATCACTTACGCAGTAACTTTGGTTCGCATAACTATCAAGTCTACTAATTGTACTATGTAACGTAAATATCTTTCCATGGGAGGGGCGACTCATTGTAGCCTCAAATTTCCCTAGGCCGGGGCTGGCTTCCACAGTCAAGAGATAGTATGTTTGGCTTTTCAACCAATTTTGGCTGGTTTGGACTTTTAGGATTCTGTGCAAACCTAATTTTGCACAAATTTTAGTACTGTTTCCACCGCCATCGTTAATGTATTTGTTTATTCGTTGCAGAACATATGAAGCTGAGCTTTCTATTGTTTTGGAAGTTACAGATATAGGAACAGAATTATATGAATTACACATACACCAGTGCGGTGAAATAGCGGCATCTTCGCAGGACCTATTAAAACTGACTTCTGAAAATAGGCTTTGGCATGAAGGACATCCTTCACTAGGAACAACTGAATCTATTTTATTTGCAAGCACCAACACATCTTGTAAAGTCATATACAAGTCGTACGGCGTTGTCAATCTGTTTGTATGAAGCGCCGTTTGGGTCATAATTAAATGTGGGAAATATTTATTTTTGCATCGTGAGAAATATATTTTTTTAAGAAATAAATAAAAATACTGAGAAATAATTTTTATTTCTTAAATTATTTTTTATTTTGTGCGCTATAATGAAATGAGGGAAATATTTATTTTTTAAAATATTTCTCCCGGTCGACACAGGGCGTTTTGGGAAAAATATTTTTCAAAATATTTCTCCCGATCGATGCCGAGCTTTTCGGGAGAAATATTTTTTCCCGGTCGACGCAGCGCATTGCAGGAGAAATATTTATTTAAATATTTCTCCCGGTCGACGCGGCGCAGTTCGGGAGAAATATTTTACGCACAAAAATATTTCTCACAAAGTGCAATGCTTCGTCTGGGAGAAATAATTTTCATAACTATGCTAGTTTCCGTTAGATGGCACAGAGCTAGTTACCGCTGGATGGCGCTGAGCTAGCTGTTATTACCGGAGTGCGTAGTACCATTTAATAAATAATATATTATTTATTAAATATTATATTATTATTATTATTATATATATATTATATTATTATATTAAATAAATATATATATATTATTATATTAAATATTTATTAAATGGTAGTAGTGAGTGCTCGTGGCCGTGTCCACCCCCCGTGTTTGTCAGAGGTGTTTGTGTTTTGCTTGTGGTGGTAACTAGCTCTGTGCCATCTAACGGAAACTAGCATAGTTATGAAAATTATTTCTCCCAGACGAAGCATTGCACTTTGTGAGAAATATTTTTGTGCGTAAAATATTTCTCCCGAACTGCGCCGCGTCGACTGGGAGAAATATTTATTTAAATATTTCTCCCGAACTGCACCGCGTCGACCGGGAGAAATATTTAAATAAATATTTCTCCTGCAATGCGCTGCGTCGACCGGGAAAAAATATTTTAAAAAATATTTCTCCCGAAAAGCTCGGCATCGATCGGGAGAAATATTTTTCCCGAAACGCCCTGTGTCGACCGGGAGAAATATTTTAAAAAATAAATATTTCCCTCATTTCATTATAGCGCACAAAATAAAAAATAATTTAAGAAATAAAAATTATTTCTCAGTATTTTTATTTATTTCTTAAAAAAATATATTTCTCACGATGCAAAAATAAATATTTCCCACATTTAATTATGACCCAAACGGCGCTTCATATGTTTGCATTTATTTGTAAATTTTTAAATTCTTCAGGATATTTCTCTTTGAACCATTTTGGTACATGAATATAAATAAACGGAAGTCTTTCTTCAAGCCATCCAATTTTAGTATCTCTAATCTTTCCAAATCTCATTCCGTGATCACTAAAGAAAACTATCATTGAATTTTCGTTAACTCCTCGATCGGAAAGCTCCTCAAAGAATTTTAGCATTGAGTTATCCATAGCTGCAGGCATATTTAAATCGTTGTGACTGAAAGTATTCATCCAAAATAATCCAAATTTAGGATTTTTCACATATGTCGTTGCGAAATCTTTAGCATAAGATAAAATTCGTGCTGCTGCAGTAATAGGGCCGAGACAAACTTTCAGACCGTACTTAACAACACTTTCTAGATGTTTTTCTGCGGCCCTCATTAGAGGCCGTAAGTAGAAGTCCGTAGGTGGATTTGCGAAACCTAATTTATTATAATTGAATGTGCTGATAGCGATAGCGTCCTCCGCATAGGCAGTCACGTAGCCGTTGTTCTGATATTTCGTCCAGATGAAGGAACAGTTATCAAGACGATATAGTTTCGTTGGCAAGCATTGATTGTACGCTTTATCACCTTCTATTCCAGTGAGAATTGCCATCAAATTAGGAAATGTATTTTCAGCAATTTTGTTGTAACCTTTGAGTTCTATCCATCTACGCAAAAAGAGGATGTTAGATTCGTGTTCGAAATGAAATATTGATAGAACTTACCCACTAACATCGAGATATTTGAGAGTACGTGGCATGGTTCGGATGCTGTTCAATCTAGATATGCTGTCAATTCCAACCAAAAGCACGCTCATGATCTTAGAATCATTGCCTGTTTGCGTGTTTTCTTCGATTCTCTTTTTTATTTTGGGCGGTATGTTAACAAAAGCGTGGGCATTTTTATAAACTTCCTTTTTCCTGTTTCTCATGACACATTTTACGATTACAAACGGTTCTGTTAAACTTACATTTTGTATGAACTCCTTACATGGCGTTACACTAAAAAAAATGTTTACTTTGGTATGTTTTTGTATGTACTAAAATACTAAATTTTAATGGTGCATGAGCAATTTTAAAAACATCTAATAAAAGAATCTGATGTGGTCAGCAGATTACCTTCCGTCAATTCTAAATTCTATGAAGAAAAAAAGTTCTAGTAATATTTATGAAATTGAAATGAACGTAATATTTATGAAATTTACAAGTATTTCTATATCAATGACTTTTGTTACAGTACTA
Source organism: Ophonus ardosiacus (assembly GCA_943142095.1). NCBI lineage: Eukaryota > Metazoa > Arthropoda > Insecta > Coleoptera > Carabidae > Ophonus > Ophonus ardosiacus. The sequence goes on along the minus strand of OW964823.1, from coordinate 14,091,058 downwards.
CTTGTTTGTTTTAATAAGTAATATACTACAATCTACAATACATCCAAAATCATGCATAAAGCGTTAACAAATCAATCTCCGAAGATTTCGGGAAAAGTTGGAAGAGGCACTTTGGTTTCTAGAATAGGGCGCGAGCAGTCATGTGACTTTGTTGGTCTTTCTTGACAAGCAGATATGAGGGCCCGTGAAAATGTCTTAAATTTTCATTCAAAATTTCAAGATTTTAATATTAAATGGTTCTTTGTTTTAAAAACTCCATTATCTCACTTCTCCTCTTTCAACAACGTTCATTCAATGATAAGTAATTTTTATTCTTCCTAAAAATAAACCATTTTCATTGAGAATGAGACATCTGTTGCAAATTTTTGGAATTTCAAATTGTTGGTGAAGATGTGCAAAAATGAATAAAACATTATGTAAATATTGACGTTACACCCCGGGATACAACAATGTATATTCTAATCATGATTTTAGTAGAGACAAAAGCACTTCTTATTTGGCAATGAGAGATAACAGATTGACATAAACAACTATAAAATTAGTTGATCATATCATCAACGACATGTGAATAATTTTACAGGACAATTCAGACCTCTTACTCTAATCATGCGCATAGCACCAGTGAAAATGGACCATGGAAAATGCGGATGAATATTCAAAAACAGAAAAAAATACATTTTGTACTATAATGCTCATATAAATATTATAACTCCACTAGCATTATTCAAAATGTAACTAATACCACTAAAATAGTTTGCTTACGGCCACTTTTGTCTAATTTCAATTATTTCATATCTCGCAGTCCTCGAACTAAACTAGTTATGCAGAGCATATAATTTGGAACTCACTTAATAGCATCATCCGGTTCCTTATCAGTGAATCCTCTTGTCACGTTCATATAGCAACACCGTACTCCAGTTTTGCTATAATTTGAGATGACATGTTCATTAATGAATAATGTTGCCATGATGTCTGTATCCAATCCTCTTTTCTTTTGCAGGTATGTTAAGGGGGCAATCTTAGAACAGGAGATGTGTTGAGGAGTATTTATGAATTTTAGAATTGATTTGTCGTAGGGATCGACATTTGGTATTTGGCAACGAGGTCCATTGACTAAATAGGGCCCTGCAATAACGGAAAATAAATTGTTAAAACGACGTTCGTATATTCCAATATTTTCATTTAAACAAACTTTTATTTTATAATTACTCTAATAGTACATTAAAATACAAGTTTCATAAGACATTATTTTAACGCACGTGTTTTATAAGGGACAACTGCACTACAATGTCTTATAAAAGTGTTTTTTATACTATTTTTTCTATTTTGATTCTTTTGTTAAAAAATATTTAAAAATATTCGTTATTTCAATTTCTAATTTGTGAACACTGGTTATTGGTTAGGAATATTTATTTTTTTATTTGATTGTTGGTAACAGTGATTGACATTTACTGATATTACCATAGAAAAGAGAGATACTACTATAATAGAAAGCGCTTCTCTATAGCAATCAGGTGACTTTTCAAACGACAGCGACAGTAGAGACAAAGTGATTGTTCACGAAACTAAAGTCATTTTGGCGGGGCGTATGAACCTTCAATAGTATTTTTATATTGACGAGAAGATAGGTGCAATTTGATCTTGTTGTTTGACTAGATGATATCAGAGTATTATCCAATCAAAAAACAAGATTAAACAGCACCTCTCTTCCCGTCACTATTTTCTTACGTGAAATGAAGTATAAGTTGATTTTTTCAAACTAAACATGAAAGTATATAAATTGATTAAAAATAAAAATAATACCAAGATGTTAACAAAATATTGTATTTATTATTTTCTCTTTTTTATAATATAACACAGCTGACATTTTTAATTTATCACTAGATGTTACAGTCATTTTTCACTTTAAAATGTTATTTATTTCCTTGCAATAGGAAGAGCTGTTTTGACCTCTGGCATGGTTTACATGCTGAGTAATCTTAACTTCTCTGTTTTTACTTTGTAGTTTCTACTGATGATGAGAACTTAGTTCTCGAAATACGTATATAGTTTTTAAATTTATTGTTAAGGTTAAGGCTAAGGGGTTTTTTCTTTAGTTATAAAGATACAAACAACAAGAACACAACACAATAAACAAGAAGAATCGAACTGAATTTGCAGACATTGCTAGAACGCTGACTGTAAAAACAGAAATAAATTTCTCTACCAAATCTGCTATATTGAAACTTCGCCATGTTTACAAAACAATAGGGATAGTTGTCAAACTTGACGATAAGAGTGTTTTTGGCATATTACAATGCGATGCTAGCGACAAGTGTTTGTTCAAAGAACTAATTTGAAAAGTCTCCCTTCTCGCATGGAGTGCGCAGGGTATGGATATTACTTTATTTTAATAGTAGGTCTTCTAGAAACTAGAAATAATGGTCGCGTTCAGCACCTCTCATCGCTGGCATCGCTGACCTCCGAAGTTTGACGAACACAATGAATAGACGAATGTAATTGGTCCAGCAATTGCATTCGGCAATCATCGGCACGCAGCGGTGCTCATCGCTGCCGGGGTGCTAAACGCGCCCATTGACTCGTAGTATGATGTAACTAAAACACTGTTTTTAGAAATGTCAAATTCAAACAACGAACATGAATATACCACAATACAATACATGAATAGAAAAGCGGATTGTCGAAGTCATATTAAAGTGTGTGCAAACAACCAAATTTTGCACTTCTGATTGGAAGAAATTAAATATTGGAGCTGTTCCTACAATATTACGTGCTGAGGACTGTGGTGCAAGAAGTACATTTCAATTACATGGCTTTATACGAGGACGAACAATAGTTTCAAATTTTAATAACAAAATAGTTCTTTGTTTAATTGTTTATTAAAGTTTGTAAAATTCATATGTTTTATTTTATTTCAAATTATATGTTCATTCATAACCGATATTTTGCATTCTTCTTTTTGTACAGATCCAAGCAAATGGACACCAAATCAGGGACAAGTGGGTAAAAAAATATTTGGATGCCAGTTGAAGTTCAGTTCATTAAATAAAAGAAATTTTAATGTAAATTAAATACTTTGTATTATTACATTATTATTATTTTACAATGATACAAATGTGATGATTACAATTAATATTGTATTAAATATTTAATTTACGATTTATTATTTTGACAATCAGTAAACAGTAAAAATAAATGTAATATTGAAATTAAAATTTTTTATTTTCATGCTTTCACCTTTGTGTCCCCGACGCCAGTTGTCGCTGTGATCGTCTCCCTACTCTTACCCCCACTTCTACCTTTTCAAATAACATATAGCTAAGCTACATAACATAGCTGTCGCGTCTCTCTTTAGATTTCTGGTTGGTGATGGGTTCGTTTTCGTCGTAAGACGGAAAACGCTGGATACCAAATGTTTATCATTTTTTTATTCTTCCATAAAAGGCCGAATTTTTAAAAAAAGAAAATTAGAAATCGTGGAATCCCCCATTATAAAGTGAAATCTACATGAGACAATGTTCATTTTTCTTAAAAAGATCTGCACAAACAAATACTTGTTTTATATTTTGACCTAAATTTTATTATTCTTCTTTCATCCTTTGGTAAACTATAACATTTTGCATTATACTACAAGAACGCATTTTTTAAAAGGAGAAACCAAATAATTTGTCACTTTTAATACCAGATTTTGATTCTCCAATTATGATTACTTGTGGGCTAGCACGCTCCTACTAAAGTGCACAAATTTTATTACATAGTTCTAGAAAGTACATAGCTACGGTGGCGCCAGTTACACTAAATATTATCACCGCCTGCTTCCATTCTAGCTTAGATCATATAGCTTACGAACTGGATATGAGAAAGCCTAGGCCTTTAGTATGCGATTTTCGGGAACGCTTAGGATCAAGAGAGATAGATTTATACAAATACATAAGAGAGAAAAGGATACAGCAAGTTCACAGTTACCTACGGTTATGCGCAGAAAGGGACAAATATAACGCAAAATAATAGAACAAGGAATAAGTTAAATAATAATAATAATAATAATAATAATAATAATAATAATTCTTTATTGTATTTCAAAGTCTTACAACTTTATTACAATTTATATGGGGATGAGTCAATTTTTACTACAGTTTTTATAACCTTGTATTTGTATTCGTTGTAATGATGGAGGTGAGATGATAAAGACACACACAAACAACCAGACCTTACCCGGGATTCGAACCCGGAACCCTTGGGTCATGAGACGGCTATGTTGCCCACTACACCACCGGGGTTGGCTAAGAAATTAAATAAAAAACTATGTTATTTTTGTAATTCATTTTTGAATAAAATAAATTATTACATTTGTCTGTCGCAAAATAATAAAAGAAGGAGGAAAAAGTAGAATAAAATACTATTTTTGAAATTAGTTCTGAATAAAAGTAACTTATTGTATTTTTTTCTTATTCCGCCATATTATAAAGCATGGTGATAGCAGTAACGACACATCATTTTGATTGAAACACGTGAACAAATAAACCACAAAATACTTTTGATGGTTGATGTGTACTTACCAACAAATCAGAGTAACTACGAAGTGAACTATGAAAAACCACAAAAGTTTCGCCTCCTTTTCACTGGCCTATGTTTTTTAAGTTTGCGTACTCTCCTAGGTGTCTGCATTTTTTCCATCCAGTTCGTAAGCTATTGACAACTGTAGAGAATCGATATGACATCTGGTGACTAAATTTTAAACTAGTGCATGACGGTAGGTGCGAGTAAGTACAACATATGTTAGCATACTTTTTTTTAAAAGTATTTCTTTTATACGAAAATGAATGTTGCAAAACGCGGTAAAACCAATATTATGTGTTGCGTATACGGGTGTCATTCGCTTATGAGTAGGGAAACTCATTTACTTCAAGTTTCCACATTTTTCCAAAAATAGGTAAAAATAAAGTGACTATAACCACAAATGCAGGCATTCAACAAACATTGGATAGATTTCAAGCTTGGAAGTATGTTTTACGTTCTATAAAACAAATTTCCAAGTATATGAGAGTATGTTCGAGACATTTTAAAGACAGTGGCTGGTAGCACAAGCCTTGTTTTAACTAAAACACTGTTTTAAAAATGTCAAATTCAAATTTCAATATTTAATTTCACCCTTATGTGTAATAGAACTTTTTTTTAAAATATTTGTTTGAAAATAAACTAAGTTCTGTTTTAAAATTATATTTTGATAAATTTGATATTATTTATTTTTATTATTAATTAATGAAATTTGACATTTCTTAAAACAGCGTTTTAGTTAAAACAGGGCTTGTGCCTTGTGCTACCAGCCAATGGCTTTTCTTCCAGGTATTATTATTAATAATTATATTTGAAACATATTTATGATTATTTAAATTTTTAGAAATTCCTTCTCAACGGAGAAATTAAAAAAAATGCTGTACCATATTTGTGACGACAGAGCACTTGCTTGAAGACCGAGTGATATTACATTATCATTCCACATAATATAATGTGATTCGCATTCAGAACTTCTTCACCTGTTTACAAGATTAATATTTTAAATAAAGTAGTAAATGAACATGATATACAACAATATTCCTAGAATGATGAGTAGTATTTAGAAAGTCAAATATCTGGACAATACTTAGCTTCATTTTCGAGAAACACAAGCAAAATTATATCATATGACAGTGACAGATTGTACACCTACCGTCATGCATCCGCCATATTGAAAATGCTTTCAGCGCCTCTATCGGTTATTTCAGTTGAGAATATGATCAAAGCATTCTAGCCAAGAACTTCCAATTTTATAGTTTCTTCCTTTGAATATACATATCTACTAACGTAGATGGAAGTAGCGTACACTAAATGTTCCTTAAGACTTTGTTGGCTCAAAGTAGATTGAGAAGGATAGAATTATGTATAAGCATTAGTTGGACAAAGATCTCCTGCTAATTGATACTCCCGTTTTCAACGAGGAGGAACGGAAAACCACGAGCACCACACGAGCTCGCTGTAAAAGTGTGCGAAGGTTATTTTTCTAAGGGAAAAATGGATTGGTCTCAACTGTATCTCCATCCTTGTCAATCTTCTTTGGTACACGATTTTTGTTGGTAGCTACTTCCAGATGTATATATTCAAAGGTTTCTTCTTACCGCCATGTTTGTAGATCGCATATCGGTCAACCAATGGTGCGTGATGGACCAGATACCTTCGAGTGTTAACCGTGGCCATGTAGTAGAGGGATAGGAGCACGCACAAGATGAAACAGCTGATCCTCACCGTGCGGGGTATCCGTGATCGGTTGGGGCACACGCCCGCAGGTGACTTGGGAAGTGCATTCACAGCGCCGCCGGTGCCCCCCATCTTCTAAGAGTCAAGTCGTGGTATAGGGGAACTATTACCAAAGGAGCAAGACTGCCATACCACTGTACAACTGATTGTTTCACTCTCATTGAAAAGAGTGTCAAAAGAGATACGTGATTTCTTGCTTCTTTTTTTAAATAACAACAACAACTACTTTGATTATAACTTTGAGAAAATTGTAGGATGTTTTGTAAAAAACACAAATTAGAAATTGACAGGTTGTCAGTCAACAATATACTTTATAGATATCAATACCATACATCGATTACGATCATTTGAGCTTCACGGCATAGTATGATATTTGTATGAATAAAATTGTATTGTATTGGTATGGTAGAAATGTTTAGGCAAAAGATTTACGTCCTCAAATAATATTACTAAAGCAATAATGTCATATAATACTACATTTACATATATGAGATAATAATTTCTTGACAAACAGATATAAGGGCCCCTGACAGAATGACGACTAGTAGTTATGTATTTAGATGTCAAATGTCATCATTTCTCCTTCCAAATTTCATGATTTTCCAATTTCAAGTGGTTTATTTAACTCGCCTAGTAAAGTCCACACTCCTAGTGGCAAAAAACCACGTGAACTTAGAAACTCTTGAAATTTTGAATGAAAATTTATGACATTTGTAAGTTATGTACATGATTAGTAACTGTCACTCTGACGCGGGCCTGCATATCTGCTTCTGCTTGTCAAGAACAGAGATAACCAATCTACTAACGAAAGACCAGCACTTGACTGTTCGCGTCCTATTCTAAAAATTAAAATGCCTTTTCCATCTTTTCCCGATATCTTGCTCACAAGTCACAACTGATGTGCTTATTTGCGGGACATCTGTAGCTCTCTAAAATACATAATTTAATTTGATAACAAAAGAAATATTTGAAAAAAAATTACTTTTCGAAAGATGAATATTTACATATTATAGAAAATAATAAAACTGATGATGTGTTGTTGCACGAAAAAATGAAAGAATGGAATACTTTTGAGCAAAAATATGATCTGTGAATATGATCTTCACAAAAAAAAATCTGTTGTGGCCAGTACAAGACCTTCCGTTAATTTGATGTATTTTGTACAAATCCCATACAAAGAGTTCATTGGAAAAGATTCTATATATCCAGTAAAATTGTAACAAGGACATAATACAATTTTTTATAAATTCCATACAGAAAGTTCATTGGAATTCTATAAATCCAATAAAATTATCACATGAATATACATTATGCATACTTATATATACTCTAAAAATGCGTACACTTACGTAACATTCTCTTTACAATCAAATAATATTACTACCAAGTTTATATCTCTACCCATTTTTGAATTATTGCCCCAAAAGTCAATATACTTACCCCACATTCAGATAAAAACTTCAAAATTTTCAAAAATCTAATTTTTATGTATCTAGATACTTCTCAAAGCGCTGATTCCAAATTTTGAAACCGCAGGTTGATATCTCTTTTCGTTCTCGAGATATTTATATTCAAAGTTTGGTCAAAACTGCCCATTATTGGGCAATAACCCAAAAATAGGTCGAGATATGAATTTGGCGACAACACCATACGATTCTACGGGCAAAATTACATAAGTACACCAATTTTCATAATTTTTGTCCAACCGGTTCATTTTTTATGAACTTTTGAACACCACATACAATCTCTAAAGCAAAATAACTAAAAATGGCCAAAAATCGCAAAAATCTAAGGTGTACCCCTTACGATTTTTTCAGATTTTGGCCATTTTCAGGGGTTTTCAAGCTTTTATTCATAAAAAATGAACCGGTTGGACAAAAATTATGAAAATTGTTATACTTATGTATTTTTGTCCGTAGAATCGAATGGTGATGTCTCCAAATTCATATCTCGACCTATTTTGGGTTATTACCCAAAAATGGGCAGTTTTGAGCTAAACTTTAAATCTAAATATCTCGAGAACGAAACGAGATACCGACCTGCGGTTTCAAAATTTGGAATCAACGAATTGAGAAGTATTTTTGAAGTTTTTATCTAAATGTGGGGTATATTGACTTTTCTAGTTTTATATGCTAAAATAAAAATCATAAAACTAAAACTAATTTCGATTTGTGAAAGTGCCATACAGGTTAACATTATTTTGACATAACAGTATATACACGGTCAACTTTCACAAAATTATGTGAACAGTTGTGCTGCCACCTGCAAAAGTTTGGCGTGAACGCTTCCATTAAAAGCAAACTATGATATTCTTATTTTAAATTGTTATAAATAGTGATATTTTTCATGAAACACTTACCTTCTTGTTTTATTCTTTCTTCGTTCTTAATGACTGTTCCCATTAATACTTTTTGGTATCGTTATTGGAATTACTTATCTACTTCTATTTATTACTGAAATTTAAACGAAAAGAAACAAATTAAAATCAAGTTTTAAAATTCAGTTGTACAGAATGTTTCAAGTTTCAAAAATATATATGGCATACATTAAAATGATTTTTTTTTTAATTCGCAAAATTAATTTAATTTTATATGAAGTATACTTTTTGGTACTACTGGTTATTAATTTGATCATTTTCATACTATTAGATTAGATAATAAAAGGAAAAAAAAGAATATTCATCGAAAAAATTTAACACTAAATTTCAGCGCATTTTAAAATGGCGTCACTGATGAATGGAATCGATAAAGTATGATTATAAAAATGCCGTTTCATTTAAATATGGAAGCTAGTTTGTTTATTTTGGATATTGTTACTATTCAGATTCTTCTTTTATTCATGAAGAAAACGAAATTTAAACAACTTTGATATAGAATTATTTGCATTGGTTATTGGTTGACAGAAAACATACAAATATAAATACGGTATATCATCCACTTCAACAGTAAATTCCATATTGCATATTTATATTTTTTAAATCCATTAATAATAATATATCAAACGACAAAATAACTAAATGTAAACAACAATGACATGAAAATATATGATTTCTCCCACCATCAATCCATCGGTTCTCAAGTACCGATGAAAGTCTAAAAGAGGAAAGTGCTGAAATTAAAAACGTTGCAATAGATTGTATCTACTTTTAAGCGCTGAATATACAAACGGATTGATGAAATTAGTATTAATGCGCATTACACATAGTAAGTAAAATGGCGCCTGCAACTGCCAGCGAAACGTCAAAAATTTTGCAGTTCTTAAAATAAAATTCTCGATGAAAATTTGCATCTTACCTGCAATAAAAGCTTTTGTAACTTCTATCAAGAAGTTTTTAAAGCTGTTTAAATTTTGGAAAAATTAAATAAACAATTTTACTTTCCTTTGTATTTAAGTTTAATTAATATTATTTAAGACCTACAATATGTACAATATAATTTTTATATTAAAAAAATATATAATATCTGCTCTCATGAAATAACATTTGTTTCACCAGTGGACAAATACCGGTGACGTCACGAATTCATCGCAAAACTAAAGATATTTTCACATCGGGTTTTCGTTAATAGTCATGTCATATCTTTGTACAAAATTTCATATAAAGCCATAAAAAAAAATAATAATAATTCGTTATGAGTATCATGTAGTATTATTTTTATTCTGAAGTACTGAAACACCATGTAAACTCCGAATTCTCAGTTTAATTAAATTCGTAATAAAACTGTACGCATTGCAAAATATTAAACGAAATTTAGAAAATTCATTCTTAATTAAATAAAGTAAGTTTACGGTGAAATGCATACGGAATGAAAAAATAAATACTCGTAGTGAAACGGTTAATTTCACAGTACATAAATTGACATAATATAGTAGCGCCACTTTTAACTATGTTTCTTGTTGAATGGATGAGAAAATGAGTAGGATGTTATAGCTATTAACATAGGTACCTAGGATTGTTATGAGTATCATAACTGCCACAGAGTAGGTTTGAGACATCTATGGTTTGTTATGATTCATAACATCCGTGGTTTGTTTAATAGTTTTTCGGTTTCAGAAAAAGAAGAGACTAACTAACTTGTTACTATGGCTGCCATTTAAAAATACATTGGAATGATTAAAAAAAAAACGGAATTTATTTTAGTCATAGCTTAATTACCCTTGATTAAGAGTATATACTACCAGTCATTATTATTAAATATTATTTTTTTTTAATTCTCTCACTACTCACTAATACTACTTTCAGAATACTATGATAAACAGAACAATTATTTTGACATATCAATATGATATTTAAATTACGTGCTTTATTCATCATGTTTATTATTTTAGAATAAAGTATAGCATTATATTATATATGGTTTTTATTCGGGCTGAGGGCAGCTTTATTCAATTCCGAATTTACTAGCTTGAGTTCTGTTCTTTTTTTACTCTGCATTTTTCTTTTTTAAAAAATTCTAACCATTACTTAATAATATCACCTACATAACAAAAATAATAATCCCATTTTGATAAGAGAAACAAAAAGCTATAATTAATTATTTGTTGTAAAGTTTCATATGTTTATTTATTGGCATATTATCCGTATATTGTTCTATTAAGATTCAATACTTTTTCATAATTATTTATTAACAAATAAGCAAACATGTCTTTATACTTGTTTTAAAAATAGAAATGCAAATCTTTGTATATACTTGGTAACAAAAAAGAAATAATAAATAATTACTTAAAATAAATACTTAACAAAATTAAACAGTACAGCCTTAATATTAAATTTATTCACTCTATCTCACATTCCGCTGAAATATCATGAAGAGTTATATAAAATAATAGGTAGAAAAGTTTCTATCGCAACATCCTTATAAAAATAAATATTAAGGTTGAAATAAACATTACTATTTGAGTTCCATGACACGGTACGTTTATATCTCACTCGGTAACTTAAGTTATCACAACCGTGCGTACAGAGACGGCACGTGGCGTTGAAATTTTGGCACTGTCTGTTTGTTATCTGCAATAACAATACTTCTTCAATGTACTATCACTTGCGCAGTAACTTTGGTCCGCATAACTATCAAGTCTACTAATTGAACTATGTAACGTAAACATCTTTTCGATAGAACTTTCGTGGGAGTTGAGGCTCATTGTAGCCTCAAACTTCCCTAGGCCGGGGCTAGCTTCCACAGTCAAGAGATAGTATGTCTGATTTTTGTACCAATTTTGCCCGAATTGGGCTTTTAGGATTCTGTGCAAACCTAATTTTGCACATATTTTAGTACTGTTTCCACCGCCATCGTTGATGTATTTGTTTACTCGTTGCAGTACAAATGAAGCAGCTTGTTCTACTGTTTTATTAGTTATAGGAACAGAATTATATGAAGTACACATACACCAGTGCGGTGAAATAGCGGCATCTTCACAGGACCTATTATTACTGACTTCTGAAAATAGGCTTTGGCATGTAGGACATCCTGCACTAGGAACAACTGAATCTATTTTATTTGCAAGCACCAACACGTCTTGTAAAGTCATATACAAGTCGTACGGCGTTGTCAATCTGTTTGCATTTATTTGCAAATTATTAAATTCTTCAGGATATTTCTCTTTGAACCATTTTGGTACATGAATATAAATAAACGGAAGTCTTTCTTCAAGCCATCCAATTTTTGTATCTCTAATCCTTCCAAATCTTATTCCGTGATCACTAAAGAAAACTATCATTGAATTTTCGTTAACTCCTCGATCGGAAAGCTCCTCAAAGAATTTTAGCATTGAGTTATCCATAGCTGCAGGCATATTTAAATCGTTGTGACTGAAAGTATTCATCCAAAATAATCCAAATTTAGGATTTTTCACATATGTCGTTGCGAAATCTTTAGCGTAAGATAAAATTCGTGCTGCTGAAGTAATAGGGCCGAGACAAACTTTCAGACCGTACTTATCAACACTTTTTAGCTGTTTTTCTGCGGTCTTCATTAGAGGACGTAAGTAGAAGTCCGTAGGTGGATTTGCGAAGCCTAATTTATGATAATTGAATGTGCTGATAGCGGCAGCGTCCTCCGCATAGGCAGTCACGTAGCCGTTGTTCTGATATTTCGTCCAGATGAAGGAACAGTTATCAAGACGATATAGTTTCGTTGGCAAGCATTGATTGTACGCTTTATCACCTTCTATTCCAGTGAGAATTGCCATCAAATTGGGAAATGTATTGTCAGCAATTTTGTTGTATCCTTTGAGTTCTATCCATCTACGCAAAAAGAGAACGTAAGATTCGGGTTTGAAATGAAATATTGATGAAACTTACCCACTAACATCGAGGTATTTGAGAGTACGTGGCATGGTTCGGATGCTGTTCAATCTAGATATACTGTCAATTCCAACCAAAAGCACGCTCATGATCTTAGAATCATTGCCTGTTTGCGTGTTTTCTTCGATTCTCTTTTTTATTTTGGGCGGTATGTTAACAAAAGCGTGGGCATTTTTATAAACTTCCTTTTTCCTGTTTCTCGTGACACATTTTACGATTACAAACGGTTCTGTTAAACTCACATTGTGTTTGAAATCCTTACATGGCGTTACACTAAAAAAAATATAAATTATATTGTTTTTGCATGTTCTTGGTGTTGACCTAAATTTTAATGGTGCGTGAGCAATTTTTAAAAACTATTACCCAATTTAGGATGCCTTATTTAGTTAATGATTCATTTTATAACTTTTGTTATACAGGATACTCCAAATAACGTGCTTTGCATAGTGATCACGAGAACTGTTTAAAATAAATATATAGGGCCAGTTTTACAATCTCCAGTTAAAATTTTAACTGAGAGTTAAATAAATAAAATTTAAACGAAATGAACTCTCAAATGACAAATTGATCATTGCTGTCAATAATCCGATTCAATATTGTTTATTTAACTTACAGTTAAAATTCTGACCGGAGATTGTAGAACTGGCCCATAATAATGCATATGAGGAGTGATCATTTAAATTTAAACATGTGCGCTTAAAATATAGTTTTAGGGTGAACGTTTATATCAATTTTTGTATTTAGAATCAAAGCAAGGGCACGAGAAAAGTTTTTTAAGCCAATATTTTAGGAATGACACTAAAAAATACCCCGTAACCTTAAAATTTAAGAGTGGTTAGGTCCTCTGGCATGGTTGACGTCAGGGCAGTATTTAGGACCTGTACACCCCCAGGCTGAATCTGTGGTGTGAGCCCTACCGGAGGAATTTTGTAATTTTAAATAAACATGTTAGGCAAATGCAAGATTAAAAAAGAAATTTTTCACACTGAATTCAGATCTGAAATCCGTTTTTTAGCTTTCGTCACTTTTAGGTAAGAAATATATTAGAATATGTACCCATGAGATCTAGCTCAGTCATCATTATTGCGGCGTGACGAATAAAAAAAAACCGGTTTCCAGATCTGAATTCATCTTGAAAACTCATGTAAGATCTACGAATTGGCACCCCTGTTGCAAAAATAGTGTTGACTAGTGTAATCAGACAATCAGACTTAAATGAATATGTCAGTAATCTTAGTGATATTTTTTATGTGGTGCAGGCCCACAGGCTGCAGCCTACATAGCCTGCGCGTAAATTCGGCCAGGTTGACATGTTGAGTAATCTTGGCTACTTTGGTTAACTTTTCCTTGTTGTACTACTGATGATGAGAACTTAGTTCTCGAAATACATATATAGTTTTATTAAAATTAAATTTTAAGGGTAAGGGGTATTATTTTAGTGTTGTTTATAATTTAATCTTAAACTCCTTTTACTATTATCATCGACATTTTAGGTTCAAAAAAGTTATTTTATCAATATCGAAACTGACTTATTTGCTAAAAAATCGGTAACCATTAGATAATTAAAATAAATTAGAACATATTTATTAAAACGTTTCTAAAAGGAAGGGAAAAGTGCAGTATTTTCACTCTTATTTTTAATTGTTATGTAACTACTTTTTACTAAAATTAATAAAAGAAAACTTTTTAACTAGTGTAGAATAATATTTACATAAAGAAGTGTTTTATCCCCTGAATGGCTTTAACCAGTGTATTTAACCGTCACAAGTTTTCGCTCTAATCTACAGGCTGTCCGGATTTCGAAGGCCATCGTTGGGATTTCGGAAATTATACGACTTCGGTTAAATAGGACATTTCGCCATATTTGGTGCGCCTTTGAGGGACTATCTTTGATGGGTGTTTTGCCAAAATTTCAAATAAGCTACTAGATAATAATGAAAAGCTAATTTTGGCCGATTTTTTTTTTTCAAATAACTCTTAGGGCCAGTTTTATAATCCCCGGTACAAATTTTAACTGTCAGTTAAATAAACAAAATTAAAGCGAAATGAACTGTCAAATAACAAATTGATCATTGTTGTCAATAATCCGATATAAGATTGTTTATTTAACTTGCAGTTAAAATTCTAACAGGAGATTGTAAAACTGGCCCTTAATATTTGATAATGGAAAATGCTTCGAAAAAAAGATATCATCACTAAAATGGTTCTGCTTTTACTTTTGTCCATTTCGACAATTTTATATCTCTTATAGTTCTCGAAATTATTATGCAGGGCACATAATTTGCAACTCTATGCAATGTTTTAAAATCATGAATACTCACTTGATAGTATCATCCGGTTTCTTATCAGTGAATCCTCTGGTCACGTTCATATAGCAACACTGTACTCCAGTTTTGCTATAATCTGAGATGACATGTTCATCAACGAATAATGTTGCCGTGATGTCCGTATCCAGTCCTCCTTTCTTTTGCAGGTATGTTAAGGGGGCATTCTTAGAACAGGAGATGTGTTGAGGACTATGGATGAATTTTCTAACTGATTTGTCGTAGGGATCGACATTTGGGATTTGACAACGAGGTCCATCAACTAAGTAGGGCCCTGCACTAACGGAAAATAAATATTAATAAGATGTTGATTACAATTTTTGTATTAGGTTACGCTACGGTTTGTTTACAAAATAACAAATAAATATCGGTTTTTGTAAGTTTATTTATTTTTGTTTTTCGCTTACTGAGAGTTTCATTCGTTACATTCAGCCGTGCGCCGTGCCGTGAGCAGTGTTGTGACTGATGTAGATCATTTGATTTAAATCACTGATCTAGTTCATTTAGTATGATTTTTGATCTGATCTAGATCCTTTTATGTATTCAGATCTTGATCTGAATCTAAATCTAAAAACTATAATCTATGATCTCAAAAAAGATCAAATAAACTAGTATTATTTGAAACCAGAAAATCCAAGAACAAATTAAATACAAACATAAGTAAGGTTATAATTTATTTAACTCACTTAAAAAATTAAACGGTAGAATAACATAATGATTGTCTGCCGATTTGTTATGGCCTGCTAAAAATTATTTTCGGTTCTATTTTATTCCTTAATTTAATATTAATGAAACTAAGTATGTACCTAATTTTACTTCCCGTGAAATTAATTCATTAATGAATCCTATTAATGTACGATTTTGTATTAATAAACGATTTTAGTGGGTAACCATAGATACCGCATAATATTGCTAAACAATTATTTTCAAAACTTGTGTCAAACGTTATTAACCTAAAAATTTTTGTCATGGAATAAAATTAGTTTTTCTAGTTCAGTAAGATACGGTCAAAGGAAACATATTATAACTAATATGTGTGTTAATTGGCGATTAATGATTTTAACTATTAACGTGTTAAAATGTCTCAATCATTAATAACCTTCATTAACACACTTGATAGTTAAGTAACTATTAATTAATAAAAAATAAAAAGCATTTGAAAATCGTTTCTGCTCTATTTTATGATCTAAGAAAAGCAGAACAAAAATTTCTGATCTGATCTGGAAAAAGATCCTATCGCAGAAATTGACCTATGATCTGATCTAGAACATATTAGTTGAACAGATCTTGATCTTGGTCTAGATCCTTTATAAATTGATCTGTCACAACATTGGCCGTGAGTATATTAGGTTTTGGGGTAGATTTGCTATTTAAGTCTGAAATATCCACCTCCTAATAACTTTATTTGGCAAATAATTTCTATGGTAATAATTGTTAATACAATGGGGAAGTTTAGCGATTTTTTTTTATTCTTTTATTCCATGGAAAATGACTTGAAAAATGATGTAACATGTTTTATTTTTTTCAAAAATGCCCAGATTTTCCGGAAAAGCTGATTTTCAGCTGTGATGACGTCGGTAGAGGCTTGGTACAACGTATGTCTGTTATACACTGACGCACGCGGTTGCGGTCACCAGTTACTTGAGACTGAGGTGTTGTTCGACCTACGTTCAAGTGGTTCGCTTTCACCGTTTTGTCTGAGTTTGCGCATAACTGACTTGTGACGTACTTAGAGTTTACTCAAAAAATATTAATTATAAATAAATGGAGCAATAATTTTAATTTTTAATTTCAATTTCAGCAGTCATTTGTGTTATATTTGTGAGAAAATAGTATGTTACGTAGAATTTTTACCATGCTAAACTTCCCCATTGTATCCGGAGTTCTCGGTTTGTGTATATACAGGATTTCGCCGATCGATAGAGTTCTCGGTTTGTGTATACGGGGTGATTCATCGATCTGTTCTTATTTAATAACTCGATTATTTTAAATATTATGGCATAAATTTCAAACGATGTTTATTTTAGGTTTTTCACGGTATGGTACGTAATTTTCTATTTTCAAATGGAACATCTACCTATATATTTATTCAAATTTGAAAAGTATAAGAAATTTACTATCATATGTTACATTATTAAAAAATACAAAGGCGATTGATTTAAATATCACATTTCTATTAAATACGGAAGACTTTGGCATTTCATTATTTTAACATTACTCCTTTTAAATTTAAAGAAAATGGGGGATTACACCATTTTTTTTTTATAATTTCATCTGAAAATATTAGGAAAACTAAGACTATTGATGAAAATCCGGTGAAAAAATTCCTATTAATAAGCGAGTTATGGTCTCCCGAATTTTGAAAAGATTGACGTGACGTCACATTTATGTGTTTTTATATCAAACTGTTTTCATCATGGACCTAAATGTTCTTGAAATATAGGCTATTTTAAGTTATATTTACATAAAAATAAATGAATATTATAACACTGTATAAGTCTACATACTGTATAATTACAGGTGTATTTAAATTATTAAGTTTAATGCAAGAAATTTATGTTAAAATAAAAACTGTTTGGAAACTGCAGTACAGGAATGTTAGCCCCTCCTTTCGAATTTGAATTTCTTAACTTCCATTGGTAGTAATCCCCACCTCCTAATACGCTATTTGTAATGCATGTATAGGCGGTTTCTCGGTCGCCAATCAAAATATTTTCATATTAGTTGAAGCGCTATAACAAAAATCCCTTTATTTCCGAAATATCTCAAATATACCATTTCATTTTTTTATTAATATTCGTTATTCAGCATATACATTTGTATTTTTTTACTATTCTCCTTTAATTCGATTGAGCTGTAATCCCCCATTAATTAATTAAATTACACCTGTTGTTCAATGTCTAATTTAAAAAATCTGTTGTCTTGTACACACAAATAATTCTAATTATATATATTCTTTCATTCTATAAGGAATCTTGTCCCACTCTTCTAAAATGTTTAAGATGGTTCCAATACATTAACGAGATTGGCACTATTTCTTAAGGATAAAATACATACTAGTATTACACATATCTGTCTACAATTTTAAATATTTAATTAATAATTCAATTAGAAATATTAAATGTACTTCCCAAAAAAACTATCAGGAATGTCAGTAAAACTGTTGATTATAGACTCTGATATTTATCTGTCAATTACAAACATTTGAATTTCACTACTGATTTCCTTTTGTGTAATCTGGACTGTGCGATTTATTGCAACAGATTATTCTATATATTATATTTTCTGTATCCCTAAATCTATAGAAGATATAATAAAATTTTTAAGTTTATCAGATGGATAATTTTATGTTCTTTCAATATTTGTAATATCAAAAATTTTCAAAACATAATATTTAGAAGATTTTTTAAAAGAAACTACTACTTCCGGTTGTCCAATTATCATCAAAACATTTTCTGCTCTTCCCATTAATGACAGATTGAGAAATACGTAGTTAAACAGGTCTTAAGTATTATAGTTTTTGAGACATCGTCCTTCCAACATTCGACACACACATCCGCACATACACACACATCATCATAAAAACGTTATAATTGGATTCTAGGGACCTTAAAAGTGTTTATTCAATAAAATCTGGATATGCGATTTTTAGCCTGAATCCAATAGGTACCTCTACTTAGCTAGAGGTAAAAATTTTATTGCAAAATGCAAAGCTTTCTGTATTAACTAAAAGTGTAAAATTTTATTCATTCGCCATTGAATTTTTTTAATGTGATAATTTTTATACTACTGGTTAGTATATTTCATATATACATACATACATAAAATCACGCGTTTCCCACTTAGTGGGTTAGCAAAAACCCGAAAACAATAAGAAAAGGGATGAAAGTAAGAGCTCCACTGAATCACTTAACTCTTTAAAAACATTCTTCTTTCGCCTTGTCCAAAATCATCATAACATTCATACAAAGAACATATTAATGTGACCGATTTTCGGTAGCGAATAACCGCATTCGGACCACAATAATAGTTACGCAACAATCATCCTTCGCCACACATTCGTATCCATGCACATTTCTTTCACCTCAGCCACATTCATAAACGTATTCATATATAATAACATATTAAAGTGACCGATTTTCGGTAGCGAATAACCGCATCCGGACCACAATAATAGTTACACAAAAATCATCTTTCGCTACACATTCCTGTACAAACATACTTCGTTCTTCTCGTCCACATAAAAGTTCAGCTGTCTCTTCATTCTCATAACACATTCTTACTAACCATACATCTTCCACCACAATAATTACGAAACAATCAAACTTCTTTCGCCTCAGCCATATTCATAATCGTATTCATACATGCTCTTCTTCTCTTTCCACTCGGAAACTTACGCTCCTTCAAAACACTACCAATCACATCCATCCACTTACACAATGGACGGCCACGCAATCGAACACCCTCAACTTTACCAACATATATGCATTTTACAAGTCGTTCACTCATCATTCTCTCCACATGACCAAACCATCTCAACTGACTCACTCCAATTCTCTTAACTACATTCTTCCTAACCATACATTCTTCATACACCAAATTATTCCTCACGCGATCCCGTCTTGTATACCCACAAACACCACGTAAATACCTCATTTCCACAGCAGTCACTTTCCTTTTATGCTTTCTCGTCCATGCCCAACATTCACTTCCATACATCAAAGCAGGCACCAGCACTCCATTACATACACTTAATCGAGCATATTTCATGTACTTTCCAATTTTGAATAAATAGATAGGATGTTCCATTTGAAAATATAAAGTTACCGCACCATTGCGTAAAAATGGAACAGCCTGTAGGAAAATCTGTACTGCAGATTTATAGACATTTTAATTTAAAATAAACTTCGTTTGAAATTTTCCCATAATATTTAAAATAATCGTTTTATTAAAAAAGAACAGACCGATTAATCACAACTTCGGGTACAAACTTTAAGGGTATAAGCACTGAACAAAATGAGTAAAAAAAGCTTAATCAATATGGGTCCGGTCTTCAATAGTTTCTGAGATACAAAGCTCTGAAAATGAGTTTTTACGGAGTTTACATCTGTTATCTCGAAAATGTGTTCGATTAAATGAGACTTTTTGTTTACCTTTGAGAGGTCATCTTAATTGCACTTTTGTTTTTCAAAAAAAATATCATATAATTAAACCATGTCAAATGTTGTGGCGACCTTGACCAATATTTAATTGTCAAATAACTTAACTATAAGAAATTGAGAAGAATGTTTCATTTAAATTTTTATTGTATTTTTATAGTATATTTACTGACATAGATAAAATTTTGTTCAAACACTATCTTTGTCAGTTTTTCCTCGATTCTAATACAAAATGGCCTCTTTCTCGCAAACAGTTTGATGATCAGACTTATGTCTTTTTAAAATTTTTTGCTCATTTTGGTCAGTACAATATGCCCTAAAAGTTTGTACCTGAAGTTCCGAAACACTCTATATACAATACCTATTGCCGGTGGACATTTAGCCACTGAAATTATTCAATATGCCATCAGAACTACGTATGTGTGCAACTAATTATTAAAATTTGTTCACAGGATTTGACCCTAACCAACAAGTAGATAATTTAAGTAGAAGCTTGTAAAAATAAGTAGGTGAATACAAAAAGAAAAGTATGAAGATTTATTGGCGCAGATTATGATCGCCATGACGAAATTCGTTGTTTGTACAGTATGATTAAATTTGTAAAACGAGTAGTGTTTATCTAGTTTGAATAATTACATAATGATTGTGTGAAGAAATAAACAACTGACAGCTGATCAAAATTCATGAGAATGCACGAACAATTGCATCTACTTCACTTACTAGGTAACTAAGTTCATAGCAAAGGAAATTTCAATAAAAATATAAACAAACAATAATTAGAATTTAATTAGGAGGATATCAAAATAGGAAAATTCACAATAAAACTACTATGCAGGATGAAAATAAAAGGGTGATTAGAAAGATTGCATGAAATAAAGTATAATGGCCCAAGTTTTGCAGGCGTAAATTTTGTGCGTTAGATAAGCTTACGTTAATTATGAAAAAAATTGCTGTAGAACAAATATTTTGAAGTTCACTTAGATTTTTGAAAACTTTTTTTAAAAAATTATTTATAATGAAACGCTGTGCGACAGGAACAAGTCCCAATTATAGCACAGCACTAATTTACGGACAATAAACAATAATAAAAGTTATAATGTACAATTTTAAAATAATTTTATAATAGAAAGTACCTAAGAATTTAATTTAATGCAGGTAACTTAAAGTATAATAAAATATAATATACATAACTATGAACTAATTGTTAAAACATGGTTATTAATATTTCTCTTAAACTTAATTAAGACAGAAAGTTTTTGACAGAGATAAAAAGACTGCCTGTTATAACTCTGGACAAGATTTGGGCATTCACAATATGTAACTTAAAATAAAAATTATACAACAATTTTTTTATAACATGTAACTGCTGAAGATGGACAAATACATGCCCGAAACGTTCTATTTTAAATAAAGACAATTTTGACTGCTAGTCATAATTATTGGAAGCTGCGGCCTGTTTTTCTTTTATTTAAAATAATAATTTAAATAATATTTCTGACAAGTTTCACTTATCTTATTTTTCTCGATTTTTTTGTCTTATTATTGATACATAAACTTTTACATCGTTGATAAGAGATAAAATGGAAGATTTCATTCTAATAAAAAAAATAGGGTTTTCTTGTTTCCAGACTCACCCTATATAGTATTTTTTTAATTTTAAATATAATTTTTAAAAAATCATTACGATTAGCCACTATGACAATGTATCTGTACCACTGAGGGCGCTTACCAGGCATCACCCCAAGATAATTTCTTGTAGGTATCGATCGGTATGCCTATCTCTAATATATTGTAGACACCAACAATTCTAAAGATCTAAAGCAGTATAATTGAAACATTCTGCGTCCGGGTATAATTAGAAAATTATTTTTAGTATATGTTTGCTATACAAATAAATATATACGCCTTGAGGTGGATGCCATGGGAGTAAAATTTGGCAAATTTGCATTAAAAATTTATAGCTGATATATCTTCTAATTTAAATGTACCGCAATCAAGTTATTTTTGTATCACAGGGAAATACTCAACTACTGTAATCTATGAAAACATGTGATAGTGTAGTGCATTACAAACATTATCTAGTACCAGTCACAACCACAGCTACTCGGCATGGTTTAAAACCGTACTGTAAATAATTTCATACATATTATCTTTGAATAAAACATGTGGGACAAAAATAGACACGGAAATATTATTGTACATACAGAATGTTCCATTACCTAAACTAATAATTTAAATAAACACCTAAAAATAAGTGGACAAGTTCATATAAGCAAAATTTTGCAAATTGCGAGCAAATTTTTATCTTTTTCAAAATTTCTAAAACTATTATTTGAGGTATTTTTCTGTAAAATAATCCATAACCGATTGAGAGTAAAAACTGAGAGCGTGTTATTACTTCTTACACCTGTCTTGGCCAATCAATGTTCCTCCATCTATACTTAGTAAAATTTCATCACTATGTCCGGATTAAATGAAATTTTTATATATTTATGAATTCTATCCAAGCAAAGTCTTCAACTTTACAATAGGGCTGTTGCAAGAATTTTTATATGACTTCTAAGTATTAAATTTTAAAAGATATTGTTCTTTAAAGAGCCTCAAATTTGAAAATATCACGAAATATCCTTTAGATATTTTACAATTAATTTTTGAAATTTGGATAAAATTTTGAATAAGTCACGTGATCTGAAACAGAATGTGACGTCAGAGTACATACATTTTCAGCGGTCTAAGGTGTCAAGTGTATTGTCAAAGTTGTCAAACAAGTGTCAAATTTTTAAATTGGTTCAAGTTGTATAATATGTAGGTAATAAAAAGTTCAAAATAAAATGAGTAATTTACGACATTGTATTGTGCCTTCTTACAAAAATACTGTTAGGAATAAAGCTACTATAGAGTTTATAAATTTGCCAAAAGATGCGAAGAAAAGAAAATTGAAGCTAGAAGCAATAGGTCGAAGAGCTGATAATTTGTCATAAAAATCGTGTCTTCATGTTTGTGAAGATCATTTCAACTTTCATCCACCTTGAAGATAACAGTATATTTTTGTTGCTTTACTTTATGTTCAGGGCAAACTTTACATCTACTATACAGTTATTTTTTCTCGACATGGATCTACATATCCTATAGCAAAATCAATGTAAGAATCATGACCAAAACCTTAAAGTAAAATATATTATCAATTTATATAGTGCATTCAGTTTTTATATTTTATTTTGTCTCAAATCTTTAACACCCCTTATTTCTGTAGCAGTAAAACAATCGTTCTCTGATATAAATTCAGCCACCATCCAGCTATTTACCCCCGGTAAATTGTCCGACTTATTTTGAGTGTAATTATTATTCATTTACAATGAGCAATGTCAGCGTCAAATGTCAAATTAAAAGATTTTTTATTAACATGTGACAAACTATAAGCCTACGTTTATTTATATAAATAACACAGAATAGACATATACAGAAGCGACACTCCATGTCTGCACTATTGTTGTTGCGATTTGATGTTTATGACCTTGAACTTTAAATTTGTTGGCAAATTTACACGCGAAATTTAAATTGTTTTAAATAGTAAAAGAAAAATTAGAACACAAAAGTACTAAAATTTAAATTTTATTAACGAATTTAGAAGAAATCATAAAATAAACACATAATTATGTTTTTATTGAACAAATACGTGAATTTTACAAATTCAATACAATGTAGAATTTTCCATACCTTTGACGTGGGAAACACAAACGTCAGATTCAATGAATATGTCCCAAATATCCTTCTCCATCAAATCTTCTCTTCCTCATGCCTTGAGCCACATTTTACACCTATATTTATTAAGTGAATATACATTTTGCATGATATGGAAGTCGTTTTGCATTACTTACATTTATGGATCTTTCGGACATGAAAAAACGTACATTTCGCTTTCTCCATTTTTTAAATCTCCTTATGCAGTTTTTATATGAACAAATAAGTCCTCCCGATTCTACCTTCTTCGTTTTTTCCATTTTATGAGAAACTAACACCACTTCTAAAATTCACAAACGGTTCTCAAAATGACATATGTCAAAAGTGAGAAGACGTGTTTGGTTTGCTTGAATTAGCCATAACCCTAAAATACATGGGCGTGACAAGCTGAGACAACAGTTCCTCCAGAATATGTGATTTTCTTTATAATAACGATTTTTCCTATCGTTTGTTGAAAAAATAACATGTTTGTTTTTATTAGAAATCAATTTGTGTTTCTCAATATATTTTTATTATTGACCCCAACAGAAAATGTTCTCGTCGAGATAATGAAAAGAACAAAGAATCATAAGATACGAAGACATGCCGAAACAATCCGATTTTATCCGATTAGCCCTTTAAATTTGTTGGCATACTCTTTCTCTCTCTAATTTTCGTTTCTCTCTCTGACTGTCGCTTCTGTATGAATATCTATTCTGTGTAAATAATATGAATAAACGTAGAACGTAGGTGATGGAAATGTATGTACTTCTACGGCACAGGAGTGGGGGGTAGTTTTTCAGGACGCCAATCTTTTTATTTAATTATTTCCACAAATAACAAGAAATTATTAAAATAAAAATTATTATTAAGAAAATCATTGCATAGACTTTCATTTAGAATAGTTTTTGAAAAATGTGAAACAGGCTCATTCCTTCTTACCGCCAATATGGTCGTAGATCACATATCGGTCAACCAGTGGTGTGTGGTAGACCAGATACCCTCGAGTATTCTCCGTGGCCATGTAGTAGAGGGATAGAAGCACGGACAAGGAGATGAGACAGCCAACGCTCACCGTGCGGGATAGCCGTGATCCATTGGGTCGCACGGCCGCAGGTGTTGGCTTCGGAGGTGCATCCACAGCGCCGCCGGTGCCACCCATCTGCAAAGAGTTGTCAGTGGTATACAAGAACTATTATCCAAGGAACAAGAGTGCCATACTTTCGTTTTAAAATTGCACAAAATAAGAGAGACAGTAAAAAATGAGATGTTTTCAATGCGCAGTTAATTTTCTGCGCATATATAAGGATGGAATGAAATGCACAATTAATAAATGATTTTAATACTGGCGTTTTAATTGGTGAAACAGTAATTCAATTCCAGTTCAAAATTTGTTTCTTATAAAAAATATTGTGTAAATATTAGATAATTTGGTAAAGATTGTTTAATATAGATAATATTAATTATTAAATCAAGTTTGCTATTATGATAGATAGTCAATCGAAGTTTGCTTTAAAACAATAAATCTGATGTGGCCAACACAAAACCTCCTGCTATTTAATTATTATTAATTTAAATACATACCTACGTATTTACTAGCCCTGCTAACTGTTCCATTGCATAAAACTATTGCTTTATTTACTATTTTCTTTTTAAAATGTAACTATTATTAATTTGAAGTGATTAGCTTTTTTGACAGTGACATTCACTGTCAGTTACATTCATTTGAAACAAAGGAATTGTGTTTAACTTAGGCTTCGGGACTTATAAAAAAATGATTTTTAAATTTATCTGTAAAATGAATAGAAAAAGTATTAATGTATTCCTGTAGAAAATTGAATAGTCTTTAATTTTCATAATGACAATATGCGAAAAAATGTCATTTAATGGTATTTTTTGAAGAAAAACCATTATGAGCTTCAGGTAAAGTACCATTTCCGGTTATCCGATTTACACCAAAATCTAATGGCTTTTTTTCTTATTAGAATAGGGTATAAATACATACAAGGTTTTCAGAATTTTCTGAATGATAGTATTTGAGTTAGAGCGAAGACAAAATCCATACACCTACACACACACATACACATACACATACACATACAGACATCATCGTGAAAATGTTAAAATGGGATTCAAGAGACCTTAAAATGTGGTCATTTACTAAAATCTCGATATGTGATTTTTAGCACGATCCCTATAGGTACCCTAAAATTGGTTGTCATGTATGTATATATAAAAACAAGTTGTTGATGTTAAAAATTGATATGTCAAGTTTCGTTTTCGTTCTGTGTTCAATTTAAAATAAATAATTTTGTACGTTCTCCTTCGTAATTCTGTGTTCAGTTTCTTGTGCCAATCTGCTTTATCACAGATATTGTTATGATGATGACATATTTGTACCGCACGGGCGCTTACCAGGCGTCACCTTACGGACACTCATTGCTGGCGTGGAGAGTGCCCCGCAGGGGTCACTTTTGTGCTATTTAAAATTCGAAATATTTGGCGTAGGTCGGGATCGAACTTGGATTCGCGACCAAACACTCAGGCATGCGGCCACGGTACCCCATAATCTAGCCACACATCTTCTAGAAAATAAACAGACACTTACAAAATTGACGTCACTGCAAGAGAGAGATAGGCGATCATGCATCCAAACAAACCTCCCCTCGTTGTCTTACGTCCCGTTCCCTGTTCCTGTCTGTCATTGTGCTCGAATCTGTTATTCAGTGTCAAACCTAATTCTTTCTTGTGATTTGTACGTTGTGTTTAATAAAAATGAGTTTAAAACTAGAAGATGTGTCTGGGGCAACTATTTGTTGGATAGTATTGAAGATCATTCGATTATTCAACTAAAACGATGGCTAGAGTGTAGAGTCTACGGCTGATGACAGGTCTTTGTTTGGACGTGGTAACCATAGCAACCTTGATTTCTATGCTTTGCCGTTAGAGGCGCTCGTGCAAATTGCAATTTTGTAAGTGTCTATTAAAAACTTAAAAATTTTACACGTAGAAAAGGAAAGTTCCAAATTAAATTTCTTAGAAGCTTTTCAAATAGACAAAACCGTCAAACATAATAAGAAACATGAATGGCCAAGCAGATGTTCTCCACTCAGAAATATTATCAAAAGGGAATTTTTGTTATTCCATTACGATGGTATTTCCTTACCAATGTTACAATTAGTTTATATTCTTATACCCATCTGTGCAATTATTTTGTACATTCTTCAGTCTTTTGAAGATGGTGGGAAAGCCGAAATCGCGATAAAGATAATAAAACTTATTTTGTGAAACTTAGCCAAGTGTTAATAATTTTACAATATATTTAATATTATAGTATTAATGTTAAAAACTAAATATATTGAAATAATTTTTATAGAACTACATATTCGAATTAACTTTGTAATATACTTCTTTATGCTTAATACTATTCGCATATTCTCTATTTTCTTAATATTCGTAAGATCATATATCTACATTTGTTAGATGCAAATAAAAAGTTTTGTATCAGTGCTATAAAAAGCAGACGATGTAAATTACTATGGTAAATCTGTGATGAGTCACTGGATTTTTAGCTTTTAAAGTAAAGCTGAAACTTCATCTGGTTTTATTTGCTTCATTTGCTGTATCAATGGTGTATAACTTTCAGTGTTTCTCTATCGATTCATTAACAGAACTGGATGTATTAATTTATTTTTGCTAATTTTAACAAGAATAATATTTAACTATTTAAAAGTACATTTAAATAGCGTATTTGTCTGTGATGTTATAAATTAATGTAACAAGGAAAAAGAGTTTATCAAGGGTCCTATTTTTCAACCCGAGAGGAAAATATACTGCACGACAAATATTTTAAATAACGACGAAAACTGTGAGTGAAAAACGAAATGCTTTATTCTTAACATAACCTAACCTAGTGCACAAAAATCGGAGAAAAAACTTTGTTCAACGCAGCAAAAATGCATATTCACTGTTGGGCTAAATTCTAAGTGAATTTTTTATATTTTTGCCATGGTAATAATTGTTGTACCAGGGGGAATATTTCCCGTTTATCAATGTCATTTGGCGGGCATTAAAATTTATAGACTGAGATGCATAAGAATTTAACTTGACTTTGATATTCATGTAAATGATAATAGAGAGTTTCAAGAGCATTAAGAAAGTAATAATTATGATAAAATATAAAAATTAATGAAGCGATACATTATGAAACGAGAACAACAGTAGGTCATGTGCTAGAAAAATTCCATTATATTTCACATTATCGCAATTATCATTTGCATATTTTAAAATTATTTTTACACCACCACAACAATAAAACACATGAAGTGGTAATTAATTATTTCAATATTGTAAACAATGTGGAGAATATTTCATATTTATTGTATTTTTAACTCTACTTCACGAAAGATATATAGACGAGTACAAGAGTATAAGAACGGCAATGTAATAATGTATTTTTAAATGTCATAACTGAAGTAGAGAGAGTAAACAATACAATGTTTTAGGAGGGTTATACTGACACATGCTCTTTTTATTTTCTGCTGTGTAGGGTTCTTTGTTTTTATTTCATAATAAATAATACTCAAAAATTTCTGCCATTCCGTATTTCATGTGTATATACATTTCACTGAAGAAGATAATACAAATATAGTTCACACAAGGGCTGCTGGAAAAGTATGTGCAAACGATGTAAAAGAAGACCTAAAAAATACTTTCCTTTAACAATTATGCACTTTCGCACTTGCTTGAACCAATTTTGGAAGCAGTTTTTGAACTCTAAATTGTATTCCGCGCCATTATGTAAGCCAGCCCTGGCGAGACAGATGGCGCTGGAGATAAAGTAAAATCATTATGTATTGCACTGTACTTATGAACTTAGTATGTTATGTGAAAATTGTGAAATAAATCTTTAATCATCCTGACAAAATACATATAGTCCAGTCATTAGGTACATTTACCCTGCAAAAGGTCGGGTATTTTTGATTTTTGGATATGTTATATATTTAGAGGTCTCAACAAAAAATGCAAGTTTTCCCCCTCGGGGGCCTTTGGGAAGCACCGCCAACTTGAGAAATAAGGCGCAAAAAAGCGGTTTTTTCTAAATATCTCTTCACTTATTTGCATTAGGCAAAAATAGTTATTATCTAATTTGTTGACTATAAAATTCTCTACAACTTTTATTTAAAACATTTTTTTCTATAATTAATAGGTAGCGAGCTACAGTGCTTCAAACAGAGCAAATTTTTTGAAAATTACATGAATGCTTCATTTAAATCATATTTTATTATATTATTTTACGTTTTTTTACAAATTACTTTTTGACAATCATTAATTATTATTATTTAACTAATATCTATAAATATTAATTATTGTTTATAGTTTTTTTTTTCTAAAGATTTTTTATAGTCCAGCAAATTTATGATTTTACCTTAAAGTAATTACAACAAAAGCTTTTTAACGGAATCCAGTCCCAGAAAAGTGCGCTGAATAACATATCAATATTTTCCCGAAATCGGAGCATGGGAACCTACTGCCAATTTGGACAAATGGCGGCATATTCAGGTTTATGGCCATTTGCTTAAAACAATTATGAAAATATTTAAATTATTCAAAAAACAAACAATATTACGTACTTGATACTTAGTCTAATAGGTTTCACTATTTACAACAGTTTACATTCGACGTGGCATCGAAAGAAGTAAGTTATCGATAACTGTTTTATAATTTTTTTTAACTTTGTCCTGCAATTTTTTAGTTTTTCATCCACCACTCTGATCTTGTTAAAGATATGATGACGCGGTTTTAAAATTTGAATTCAGCATGAAATTCTCTTTAATATCATGTATTACACGATTATTGCCGATGAACAATTGGCGAGTTACTAACAACTAAAACTCACATGAAATTCCTCTAAAATTTTAAACATCTGAAAATCGGCTCTTTTCTCAATTTTTCATCAACCACTTTGACACCTATTAAATACTTAATATAGGTTATCTGTAAGCCTGTTGAAATTTTGAATGAGAAAATGAAAAAAGAGCCGATTTTCAGATGTTTAAAATTTTAGAGGGATTTCATAAGAGTTTTAGTTGGCAGTAACTCGCCAATCGTTCATCGGCAAAAATAGTATAATACACGATACGAAAGAGAATTTTATGCTAAATTCAAATTTTAAAACCGTATCATCGTATCTTTAACAAGATCAGAGTGGTGGATGAAAAACTAAAAAATTGCAGGAAAACGTTAACAATTTTTATAAAACAGTTATCGATAACTTACTTCTTTCGATGCCACGTCGAATGTAAACTGTTGTAAATAGTGAAACCTATTAGACTAAGTATCAAGTACGTAATATTGTTTGTTTTTTTGAATAATTTAAATATTTTCATAATTGTTTTAAGCAAATGGCCATAAACCTGAATATGCCGCCATTTGTCCAAATTGGCGGGAGGTTCCCACGCTCCGGTTTCGGGAAAATATTGATATGTTATTCAGCGCACTTTTCTGGGACTGGATTCCGTTAAAAAGCTTTTGTTGTAATTACTTTAAGGTAAAATCATATATTTGCTGGACAATAAAAAATCTTTAGAATGAAAAAAAAACTATAAACAATAATTAATATTTATATATATTAGTTAAATAATAATAATTAATGATTGTCAAAAAGTAATTTGTAAAAAAACGTAAAAAAATATAATAAAATATGATTTAAATGAAGCATTCATGTAATTTTCAAAACATTTGCTCTGTTTGAAGCACTGTAGCTCGCTATCTATTAATTATAGAAAAAAATGTTTTAGATAAACGTTGTAGAGAATTTTATAGTCAATAAATTAGATAATAACTATTTTTGCCTAATGCAAATCAGTGAAGAGATATTTAGAAAAAACCGCTTTTTTGCGCCTTATTTCTCAAGTTGGCGGTGCTTCCCAAAGGCCCCCGAGGGGGAAAACTTGCATTTTTTATTAGGACCCCTAAATATACAATATATCCAAAAATCAAAAATACCCGACCTTTTGTGGAATAAACCCTTATTTTTCTACCAAATGACTGGACTAATATTATTTTACGCCCAACTGCATTAATATGTGTGTTTACATCTTAGTTACTAGGGCGGAAAGTTGAACATTACGCCCGCCGAGCTTTTTGCCAGTTTTACACGCCCGCCGGGCTTTTTGTCAGTTTTACCACCCGCCGGGCTGTAAAAAAGCCAAAACTCCCAGTAATGATACTAGTCTTTATTTAATTATATGAACTTTATAAGAATTTCTTTAATTATTTATAATATAACGACAAAATAAGGTTAAACTGGCCACGTAATATTTTTCAAAGCAACAAGCTTTGCATGTATTTAAAAAATAATTTAAAAACATTTTATTTGATTGCACTTGTGCGTAAAATGTTGTACATACCTCAGGCCGAAAGAAGTTTTAACCCTTGGATGAATAAAAGCGTAAACTTTTTCTTTCAGCCCTCTATACGTAAATAACTCTTATAAACACCACGGCGACACCTTCGAAATCCGGAGTAAGCGTCATAAAAAATAGGTAAGAAAATACATAAACGAAAAGTTGAACCAATGATGATACTATGACATGACATCTTTTGATGTTTACTTTTAAATATGACCCAAACGCCAGAATGGTCATAAATTTTTATATCGAAATGACATCCGGTCTATCAACAAAAATCAATCATGACAAAAGTTACTGTATGTATTTTATATTTTTATGTTACCGTTATTGTGAACATGCGTAATTTTTTCTTACGCACTCCTTACGCTTACGTTCATTGTGAATTAGAGCTAAATTATTATTTCCTAAATTTGTTTTGGAAAACGTAGGAGCAGTAAATTTTTCCGTACATGGCATGCTTTTAATCTCGGTTGCGCTTCAACTAAAAATTTCACGCCTAAGACGATAACATAACACTTTTCCTATGTTTCACAAATAGTTGTTTATAAATCTTGCAACTTTGTTGGTACACACACTATGGAAACAGTTAAGATATTCAACTATTACTAATTGACAAATATCAGTGTGAGGTACAATTTATACATAATGTCCCTGAATTCTTTTTATTGGAAATATGTATTTTGCAAGTATTGTTTGGATGATATTTATATAAAATATGTCTGTAGGGCGCGAACAGACACGTGGCTCGAGTAACCTTGAAATCAACTGATTTGTGTGCAAGTGCCACTTTAACAAGAATAATGTTTTGACCAACGATCTCCTACATACGGGAGATCATTGGTTTTAACTTATTTTAATTTCGAACTGCTAAAATGTTATTATTTTAGAATTTTCAGGCAGTAATACACAAAAAAAATTAAAAATGATAACTTTTTAACAGTTCATAATAAAAATAAGTCAAAACAATTGATTCCTAACACCTCAAGGTCGCTCGAGTCACGCGGTCTGCTTGCGCCTATAGAATGGGGGATTACACCATTTTTTTTTATAATTTCATCTGAAAATATTAGAAAAACTAAGACTATTGATGAAAATCCGGTGAACAAATTCCTATTAATAAGCGAGTTATGGTCTCCCGAATATTGAAAAGATTGACGTGACGTCACATTTATGTGTTTTTATATCAAACTTTTTTCATCATGGACCTAAATGTTCTTGAAATATATGCTATTTTAAGTTATATTTACATAAAAATAAATGAATATTGTAACACTGTATAAGTCTACATACTTTATAATTACAGGTTTATTTAAATTATTAAGTTTAATGCAAGAAATTTATGTTAAAATAAAAACTGTTTGGAAACTGCAGTACAGGAATGTTAGCCCCTCCTTTCGAATTTGAATTTCTTAACTTCCATTGGTAGTAATCCCACCTCCTAACACGCTATTTGTAATGCATGTATAGGCGGTTTCTCGGTAGCCAATCAAAATATTTTCATATTAGTGTCGAAGCGTTATAACAAAAAACCCTTTATTTCCGAAATATCTCAATTATAGCATTTCATTTTTTTTTATTAATATTCGGTATTCAGCATGTACATTCGTATATTTTTTACTATTTTCCTTTAATTCGATTGAGCTGTAATCCCCCATTGACGGAAGGTAAAGTTTTGTCTTTGGTCAGATTTTTTATTTGTAAAAATTAGAAACGAGGTTAATAGGCTTTTTCAATTTAACAGCTATCTCTTTCTATCTCCACACATATAGTGTATTCCGAAATTAAACCACGGTAACCACCGAAAATGGTTACGGTTTAACCGCGGTTACAATGTTACCGACATCGCACTGGAAAAACGGACCAGCTCATAGCTACCCTCAACTTGACAAAGTTAAAATAGTTGTTGAATCTACTACTGCTCATCTGTAATAAGACAGAACGTAAACGTACCACAACCGCCGATTTCGTGCGGTTAAGGGGGTATCAGACGTACGCAGGTATCTGCAACTGATTTAAAGCAACTTTTCAAAATACCTAACTCTTGTTATCACACGTATACAGAGTTACATATATTTTAGGTTATTTGCGTACTTAATGTTGGTAACATTATTCTACACGTCTCATATCCCATAACTCGGTAACATCTCTAATTCATTTATCAATGTTTCGAAATATGTATACAAATGATTGACTGTAGAACACATTTTTAAACTTCACATCAAAACATAAACACGTGTGTTTAGGGACTTTTAAGTTCTATAGCGCATGCGTGCATCGTTTGTACGCACGTATCTGCAACTTGTCTACGAAATTTTCAAACATGTTCGTAAACCAATCTCTTTATCATACGCAAAAAGTTGCATGAAGTAGACAGAGTTGCAGAAAATCTATGACAAGTTGCGCTTATATGCTTACGTGTGATACCCCCTTTAGCATGGTTACAGAAAATATACCAGCTTTCAGTAACCGCGTTCCGAAAATACAACCGGTTACTGAAAGAGTAACCGCGGTTAGCGTGGTTCAATTTCGGAATACACTAATAGTAAGTAAAATGGCGCCTGCAACTGCCAGCTAGGTTGTCAAACGATACGTCAAAAATATCCGTAAAGTAGTACATTTATTAACACACCTTTAACTTTTGTAAAGTAAAAGAAAAAGAAAAGGTAAAATAAAAAGTAAGCTGCATAAATCCACCTTGAGAGCAGACAATATTTTCGTTATGTAATGTGAAATGGGTTTGTTTGTATTCTGACCATTTAGAAAGCAGAAATAATTTTGCTATTTAAATCTATATCCACTAATCTAAAACGAAATATAAAAGTTTGTCTTTTAATTGATATCATCTTTTAATTATTTCTTATCTCTTTGTTTCAACGCCACTGCCATTGAAACTTTGTTTAATTTTGAAACCAAGGACGTGAAATTGTTCAGAGGCATTGGTGCAAGAAGGCTGCGCAATGCGAATTAAATTTGTTTATCAAATTATCTTTTCTCTTCCGCAACTTTAATCTGATGAGCTAAGATAATTCAAGTGAAAACATTGCAAGAGCTGACTGCACTAAGTTCATTATTCTTGGTAAATAAACATACAAATGTTGCAAATAAATAAAACAAAATCAACTTCTACCATCTAGTTTGATTGAATTTGCTAACTTTGCAAGAAGCAGAACACGGAACTAAATTTAATAGCGGAAAAGATACAAAATTCTAGTTACAAAATTTGTTTTATATCATGCCACGAATATACATTTTTTGCAAGGACGAAACATATCTATTGTTAAAATTTTAAAAGACATTAATTAGTAGTATATACTCAAAATTTTAGTCACCGT
The DNA here is from genome assembly GCA_943142095.1 of Ophonus ardosiacus. NCBI lineage: Eukaryota > Metazoa > Arthropoda > Insecta > Coleoptera > Carabidae > Ophonus > Ophonus ardosiacus. The sequence continues at coordinate 14,056,513 of OW964823.1, read as the reverse complement.
AACTAACTAATTAAATACCATGGCTACCATGAGCGCCGACAGGAATTCTTGAAAGGTGGTGCGAGGATATACATACATACATACATAAAATCACGCGTTTCCCACTTAGTGGGTTAGCAAAAACCCGAAAACAATAAGAAAAGGGATGAAAGTAAGAGCTCCACTGAATCACTTAACTCTTTAAAACCATTCTTCTTTCGCCTTGTCCAAAATCATCATAACATTCATATAAAGAACATATTAATGTGACCGATTTTCGGTAGCGAATAACCGCATCCGGACCACAATAATAGTTACGCAACAATCATCTTTCGCCACACATTCCTATCCATGCACACTTCTTTCACCTCAGCCACATTCATAAACGTATTCATACATAATAACATATTAAAGTGACCGATTTTCGGTAGCGAATAACCGCATCCGGACCACAATAATAGTTACACAAAAATCATACACATACATATACATTTGCTATAAAAAAAGTGGTCATCAATATCTAATCTTTAACACATTTGAGAGTGAAATAAAATATATCATCACAGTATATTACCCATTTCTGAGTGTGCCACAATAATAATAATAATGTATTTATTTGTTATAAAGTCTTTTTTCGACTTATACAAATTAGCTTACACTCTAGTTATAAATTTGCCTATATTATATACAATTTGTTTGCAGAGACATTTCTGTTGCCCTCTGCTGGCAACCTCGTTACATGTGCAGAGTAGCTTATAGTGACCTCTGCTGCCACTCGGACTCATCTGGGTGTGCAGGTTATTTTTTATTAAAATGTGACTCGTGCGGGACTTGAACGCTGTCCCACACGAGCAGCCTTGTGTTGCCAGGCGAGCACTTATAACCGCACGACCACAGATGACCACCGAGTGTGCCACAATCTGCTTTATCGCAGATATCGGTAATGATGATGGCATATTTGTACCGTGCGGGCGCTTACCAGGCGTCACCTCACGGGCACTCATTGCTAGCGTGGAGAGTGCACCAATGTATATTAGTTTACCTTTTAATTTTTTTTTATCATAAGTTCTATGTATGAAATGAAAAATCCGGCCGAGTGATATGGCAACATTGGTTTTTATATAAAAAAATTTCATTTTCTACGATTTTATGTTACATATTTTTTTTTCTTATATAATTTACCATATTTCGAGTGAAATAAATTAGTAATTATTTTTCTAATCGTGCGTCAATTAAATCTCACGCTGAATAGTTAATAGACACAAAATTGACGTCACTGCAAGAGAGAGATAAAAGATCATGCATCCTAATTCTTTATTGTGATTTGTACGTGTGTTTAATAAAAATGAGTTTTGATGTCCCCAGAATCCGATTTTAACATTTTTACAATGATGTCTGTGGGTATGTATGTATGTGTGTGTGTGTGTATGTGTGTGTGTGTGTGTGTGTGTGTGTGTGTGTGTGTGTATGTGTGTGTGGATCCTGTGGATACGATTACTCAAATACTATCAATCAGAAAATTTTGAAATTTTGTATTCCCATTCTATACTAATGTGGGAAGAGTTGATTAGTTTTTAGTGTATATCAGATAACCGGAAGTATCACTTATACAAGCTTTTACCAGTTTTTCTTGAAAAAATTGCATTGAATATAATTTTTCAGCAACTTTTACTATTAAAAATATAATATAATGGTACAATCTTCAATTCTCCGATAATGTAACTTTAAAAAACTTTAAATAACTTTAAATATAAATTTATAAAATAATTTATTTTTGTACATCATCTGACCCATGCTTCAAACAAAAACATATTACTTTAATAAAATTTTGACATATTTAAACAAATGTCACTGTCACATTTACATTAATAATGAAACCGTGTTAAGAAGAATTAAGTAGAAAATCTTCATGTGATTTACGAGGTACCATTACATGTCAAAATGAGACTGTTTGGTGCGCACTATGGTCAGGTGGCGTCATTGGAACTTACTTTTTCGAAAATGATGAAGGTCGAACTGTTATAGTTGATGGTGAGCGCTATAGGCCCATGATAATCGATTATTTTTGGCACGAAATTAATTTCGTATTACAGACTTCTATTTATTAAAACAACAAATTAGATTTTGTTTATAAACGATCAACCGGAACGGAAAAAGATACTTTACTTAAAGCTCATTACTATTTTAAACATGGAATTTTCGGGAGGTAATGTGCTGGCCACATCAGATTTTTTGTTTGATAATATTGAAGATCATTCGATTATTCAACTAAAACGATAGTCTACGGCTGATGACAGGTCTTTGTTTGGACGTGGTAACCATAGCAACCTTGATTTCTATGTTTTGCCATTAGAGGCGCTCGTGCAAATTTTGTAAGTGTCTATTACACCGTTGCCAGTTCACTTAACACTTTATTGCGCATTTGCATAATAGCGTAAAATATAATTTTTCTTGAAACTGTAAATGCGTGCGATTTGTCAACAATGATTGCAGTGTCTCCTAGTTTTTATTTTTTCAATAAATATCTTAAACATGAAAGAATAACATACTCATTTTTCAAACATGTGTTGGTATGTTGTCATCTTAATATTTTCTTATCAGTTGTGAATCTATTGCTAATTTCAATATAAGCAATGTATTCCAGTTCCCAGTGTCAACTTTAAATTCAATTTTCTCCGATATTTCAATTGTTACCTATGATTTCTAATTTACATCCAAATTCTACGACTTGTAATTTGTAATGAATATTATATATTTATTTGAGTCACATTTGAGATTGTGGCCATCAACAGATGAACTACTTTAAAAATACATTGATATGATTAAAAACATATAATGGTAAATACTACCAGTTCAGGAAATAAAGTTAATCTCGGTTGAATTATTTTCTTCATTTTAACTAAAGATATTATTACATTAATTTGCTTGTCACATAAAATATGAAAGTTATAATTATATACAGATTTCAACCTTTCTTAAACTATTAAATATAACAATTTATTAAAAGTGTTTCACTTTTACTCGTAGTGTTTTCAAATTACTCGTCTATCATGTATAGTCAGTTGCACAGCTTATGGCCAGTATAGTTAAATTGTTTTCGTATCATACTGTTATTATGACATAACAGGACTAAAAAAAAAATGAAAAGATAGAAATAACGGCCTAAGCCGTTATTTTTTATAACAGCCGCCTACAGTGTTCCTTGAAAAATAACAGCATATTGATGGACTGTTGTGTAAGAAAATTTATAAATTAACCAAAAAAGTTGTTCAGTATGACAGATATAGAAGAATTTTATTATTCCTAAATGTTTAAATTTTATAGATAAAATGTATTAACGGATTTCTCGGCGGTGATTGTTAGGAAATATATTGTTGTTATTCCATGAAGTAGTTAATTTTATTTAAATTCCAATATTTCGTTACATATTTTGTAACTTCATCAGGGAAAAAATAGTTATAACTGGTGTAATCACTTGCCAAATTGATAATTTCAGAAACATTCAAATTTGTTGTTAAAATTTAAGTTCTATACTGATTTACATGTTATTAAAAGGAATTTTGACTATATAAATATTAGATATAAATTACATTAAAATAGTATTAAAAATTTTACCAGTTTTTAATACTATTTTAATGTAATTTATATCTAATATTTATATAGTCAAAATTCCTTTTAATAACATGTAAATCAGTATAGAACTTAAATTTTAACAACAAATTTGAATGTTTCTGAAATTATCAATTTGGCAAGTGATTACACCAGTTATAACTATTTTTTCCCTGATGAAGTTACAAAATATGTAACGAAATATTGGAATTTAAATAAAATTAACTACTTCATGGAATAACAACAATATATTTTTTAACAATCACCGCCGAGAAATCCGTTAATGCATTTTATCTATCAACAAGTACGGCGTTACTTCCTCCTAACTTTAAATTTTATGTTATTACGAAAAATCTTGATCGCCACACGGACGATATGCAAATAACGAACTCGACTGATTATCGACTATAGTCTCGGTTTACAAA